>CM076571.1:35026466-35385342 GCA_034641835.2 Pinus albicaulis | reverse complement strand
AATCAAAATACAAGGCGACATCAGAACCAATCTTTAGAGTTACAGGATCTAGTCCTCCTGTTCTCAGAGAGGGATCTCTCAAAAGTTTTTTTTGCAAAGGTTTATCTTGTGTGCTTTTAGTATTGATTTTAGACTAGTTATTAAGTGTAGGTGTTTATTTGTTTGTTTGTTTGGATTGGATTGATACAGAAGAACATGAAAGGTCTAGGAAAGATATATAGAATAGTAAAATATCTGTTTCATTGGGTAATGGAGTTAAGAAAATGTCATAACACACTTATCAAAGGATATGGGATATCAAAGGGAAAATCTAACTTGGCCACAGGATCCTTTTGTTTTTGGAATGGAATGAACATTAATGATTTGGAAAGAGAGTTTTAATTCTCAACAAAGGGAATTTGAAAGCATCATTTGAAACAATAAAGAGTTCTTTGATAGACAGGGCTAACCATAAATTCTACAAATCACACCTTTAAGCAAACAATGATTTCAAAACAACTTTCAAAATAAAATCTAAGATTCGGGGAACACCCTATTTCCTCAAAGATTTTATTCTAAAGGACTTTAGAAAACATATAAGATTTACTGATAATCACAGTCATAGAAGAGGGAACACCTAAAAACATCTATGATCATAATTATAATGACCTTTAAGCCAACTGTTTAAGTGAGAACAAAGGGCAAGATCAAAACAGACCTCTCTGATTCACTATAAGCAAAGAACTTCAAAGGGAGACTTCAATAACAGTTTTTAAGTGGCAACAGAAAAGCAGGGAGAACCATAAATCATGCTGAAACCAACTGTTCAAACTATTAAGGAAATAAACAAGCATGAAGACTAAAGAGAAAGATTAAAGCCTCTAAAATACTTCAGCAGAAGAAAACATAAAACATTGAAGGATGAACAGGTCTAAGGTGCTTCCAAGAGTCATTTATTAGCCTAATAATTTCTATCCTACTGTAGTAAGAAATTATGGAACATAATGAAAACAGGGAAAAACATGAAATAGTTCAGAATACTTCACCAACAGCCAAGCTCATGAATCCAATGATAGAGCCTTCTCAGGAACAAACATGCAACAACATCATCAAGACCTCCAAGAATTCGATTTTTTCTTCAACTTCAAAGGACTATGTATTGATTTCAGAGAGTTTCAATATTACAACTTCTGATCAACAACAACCAACCCCTCACTCATATTCTATAGAAGTATATATAGAAGGATGAGGAGGTGAGATCTGATAAAAGATCTCAATTACAATTAAGACAGACTTAAATGGTTTCTGGGCCTTTAAGGGGCTCAATGAAGAAAATTACATACATATCCTCTATATTAAATGCTTTTACATAAATATTAAGCTCTGCGGGAGATTTCGTTGACCTTTGAGGCTCTGTGCGATGTCGGGGTTACTTTGCAGATATTTCTGCATTTATTTCCTTGCAGAAATAACTCCCTGGCTGTGCTGAAGGCAAATATCTGATTTCATGCAATAACTTCAGCCTCTATTTGATTTCTTTTAGGCACATGTGTCTTAGTGGAAGCTGAGAAGAATTGATTCGCTTTAACTAAGGCGGTGGAGCTTTCTGTCGGATAAAACACTCTGATCTTTCCTTAAAACTGTGTTTAAATCTTGGGATTAGGCTTTTGATAGACATCTTAGATATAATCCCCACAAATATATCTCTTAATCCTTTGTTCTTGGTGCATTCTGGTCTTCTATACTGATACTCTTGATTTTTGATTGACTTGCTGTGTATTTCAAATGTGCAGGACTAAAACAGGAATCGAATGGCATCAATGCGTTATGAAACACTGATGAAACATGCATTTAACACCTGTGAATGATTTCCTTTGAGGGAGAGAGGGTTGCCACCCTCAGCCAGTGAATTTTCTTCAGAATGGCGGAAAACCATTTAAACCCTCCAAAAATACAAACAACTATTACAAAATCCTGATTATATAGGTTGAATGCTGCGGAGGCATGTGGAGGAAGCGTGGCTGTTGGATGGCATCATCCAACGGTCAGGATTGGTCAGAAGAGATCGTAGAATGAACGGAACAAAGATTAAATCTGAGCCGTCGATTGCGCAGAGATCGACGGTCGGGAGCGGAGGTTGAAAGTCAAACAGAGGGAATAGGGCGATGGAATATGGACCGTCGATCTGTAGATCAGATCGATGGGGGAGATGGATTAAATGCCGCGCTGGGACCGAGTTAAGCGTCGGGCATCTTCATCGAGCGATAGCCGTCGAATGGGCGACTTCAAATCGGACGGTCCACAATGATATCGCTGGGCATCCTTGTCTGAACGATAACGCGTGATGGACGGAATTTTTCCAAACAGTATAGGGGACACGTGGTGGCAAGTGTATGGAATCGCCGGCGATCGGGGGAAAACAACTTTTCGCCCAAGGGCGGTGCGATGGATACCACCGGTTTTAAAGAGTGGGGAATAGCTGGCGGGGACCACCAGAAGACGCAATTCGCACCGTCGATCTGAAGATCAGATCGACGGTGCGGAACGGTTCAAAAAATGGTACCGACGGAAATATAAAATAATTTAAAACACAAGTTTTAAATTAAAACAAAGGTTTAATGTTTTGGGAGCGAAATATTTGTTTTAAAATGGATAAGTGCCTGATTGACTCAGCGCCTGGTTTTGGCGCCAGGGTACATGGATAAAAGGGTTAGGGACTTGGCCGAAGGGGGCTTAAGTCCAATACATGGAGAATATGCATTTTAACGGTTTTTCAAGGATTTTCCAAGGATTTTCCAAGGATTTTGAGGATTCCGATAAGGCTAAGAAGGGGTCTTAGAACCTTATTATAGATTTTCATGAAGTAAAAAGAGGAGAAACATGAAAATGAGGGATTTTAATGGGAAATGGGGGAATATAAAATGAGGTTAGTTTTGGAAGAAGAGGCAGGGGAAAATGGGGTTTGCAGCAACATTTGGGCTTTGGATTTCAGCAAGATTTCAAAGGTTTTTAGGATGTAAACAATCGGTATAGGGTTTGGACAGAGGCATGAGGCCTTCAAGAGTGAACAGTTTTTGTAATGAAAATTGTTCCTTGAAGGCTTAAAAAAGATTTAGCCACCTTTGGTATAATCAAAATTTACAGGTGGTTAACAGTGGCTCCACTTGGGGATGGTGCCTTCTTGAAGGCATCAAGAATTCAGACTTGGATTCTCTGGGAGGTTGACCATATGCCCTGTCCTTTGATGTTCTCTGGGAGGCTGATCAGTTGCCTAATCCATTGGGTTGCATTTCTTTCAGTGGACAATCTTCTGAAAACATATTAGCAACCATAAAAGCAATGGATCTTCATCAATACAACTTTCTACCTACCCAATCCTACTGATCTAACATTTTTTCCTTCATTAGAGTGCACTTGGATTGGCAAAATATTTTACAACATTTTATTCTTTTGAAAGCACTAAATCTAATCTAATTCTACTCCTTATTTCTCCCTGAACTCAGATTTAAAAGTTGAGTTCAGATGATTCTCTACCTAATCTACCATATGTTGGGATTAAACTGTCCAATAGATTTTCATTCTCTAAATTTCTAAAACACAAATTTAAAAACAGTCAAGTCAAGATTAAGCTGTTTGACTTTCTGTGATCTATGGCATAAAGACAAGCTGCACAGAGACATTTATTTTGCAGAAAAAATAAATAAAAAATGGAAGGCTTAAGATCTGAAATTTGAAAACATTTCCTTCTTATTTTCTACAGCTCTGATTTGACTCTTATTGAGTTGTCTTCCTTTTCCTCCGGTTCAGATTTTGAGTTGATTGGAACTAGATTTTTACACCTTTTTGACTCAGAAAAATAAAACATATTTGAGTCATCTCTCTTTGGAAATTGAGGTTCAGGTTTTGAACATGTTTGAACCATTTCATTCTATCCTAATCTATCTACTGATAAGCCAAGATTAAATAGTTTGGAAAATCGAATTTACTATCCTATCAACAGAAAATTCAAAACTAATTAGTCGAGATTAGGCTGTTTCACTAACTATAAGTGTGTTTTGTAGGAGTGGCATTTGAGTTTTCACACTTTCAGATTTGTTTCTCTTTTTTTTTTTTTTTGGTATGGGGCTATACCTTCATTGTTTTTACAAACTGCCCTCTTTTCTTCCTTTCTTTGTTTTTTGTATTTTTTATTTTTCTAACTTTGAATGCAATGGTTAGACTATGATATTTACAATGAAAAAATAAAATTCTTTGAAACTTAAGATTCTTGGCAGAAGTAATGCTTGAGCATCCTGCCATTGACAGGACCTCCATATAGGTCTTCTCCATTCAGTTCTTTCAAGAAAAATGCATTGTGACCCCTCTCAGCATGAATAATATAGGGCCCTTTCCACAAGTTCTCAAATTTTCCATGTTTTCCCTTCTCTTCTTTTCTTGAATCCCACTTAAGAACAACATTTCCAACTTGGAAATTGTTTGCCGTAGTCTGCTTATCAAATAGCTTCTTCATATTTTCTTGGACTAACTGTGTTCTTTCATAGACTTCCTCTCTGGTCTGCTGTAAATGGATTGTTTGGTTGATTCTTCTCTACATATCATTCTCTTCAATCTGCACTTCTTGAAGGAGCTTCATGACTGGCACTCCCAATGAAGTGAGAAAGACTGTATCCATACCATAGACTAGCTGATAGGGAGACATGTTTATTGATTTCTTTGTAGTTAGCCTATCAGCCTATAAGGCATGAACCAACTTACTGTGCCATGATTTCTGATTTTGTTCCAACAGTTTTTCAATGATATTTATGAGGCTCTTGTTGGAAGATTCAGCTAATCCATTTCCTTGGGGATAGTAAGCAGTGGAATGGCCCAAGGTTATGTGGTATTTGTAACAGAAATCAACCATTTTCCTATATTTAAAAGCAGCAACATTGTCTGTTATGATATTTTTGGGACAACCAAATCTAGATAGGATATTCATTTCAAGGAACTTGATAATGACAGAGTCATTATCATTCCTAGATGGTATAGCTTCTATACATTTGGTAAAGAAGTCAGTAGCTGTGAGGATCCATTTATGCTGAGCTGAGGAGGATGGATGAATTTCCCCAATGAATTCCAACCCCCATTTTTGAAAAGGTGCCTCAACTCTAATAGGATGTAAAGGTAAGGGAAAGAGTTTTCTTTTGCCATCAAAGATTTGACACTTATGGCAAGACATGACCAGATTTTGAGTGTCAAGGAAGAGGGTAGGCCAATAGTAACCAGATCTAAGAATTTTGTTTGTTGTGGCCTTCCAGTAAAGGTGTCCTCCACATTCTCCATCATGCAATTCATGCATGATTTTTCCTGCATCATCTTCAAGTAAACATTTAAGCAAAATTCCAACAACATTTTTCCAATATAATACTCCATCTAATATGCAAAAACTCAAAGCCTTTTGTTTCAAGAATCTAGCTTTAGTTTTAGACAAAGAAGGAGGGGCATTTAGATATAAAAGCACATAAATAATGTCAGCATACCAAGGAGAATTTAGAAATGTTTCTTCAATAACAGGAGCATCAGATTCTCCTATTTCTTCTAACACATCTACCATATTCATGTCCAGTGCTTGAAAGTTAGACTCAGCCATAAGTTTTGCTAATCCCTGCCCCTTAACTAGTTTGGTAGGCCTAATTTCTAAGTCATATTCAAGAATAGTTGCAATCCATTTTCCCCTTTTACCATCGGGGTCTTGACTTAGAATGTCCTTGACAACAGTATGTGGAACAAAAGCAATTATGTGAGAGTTTAAAATGTAGAACCTGAAGTCTTTTAATGCTTTCACTAATGCTAAGGCTTGCTTCTCCATGATGTTATATTTGAGAGGAGCATCTCTCAAGGCCCTACTAAAGAAAGATATTGGTTGTTCTTGCCCCAAATCATTATTTTGAAGTAAAACTGCAGCTATTGTATGTTCAGATGGAAAGGAAAAGATATAGAAATCTTTGGTAAAATCTGGACTAATCAGGACTAGTGCTTGAGTAAGAGCTTGTTTGACCAGTTCGAATGATTGTTTGGCTAGTAAAGTCCATTTTACACCGACATCTTTCTTAAGCATGTTTGTAATGTTTTTTAATAGCTCAGCAAGATTAGGAATAAACCTTCTCAGGAAATTTATCTTTCCGATGAAAGATTGCAATTCTTTGAGGCTCCTTGGATGGCTGATCTGCAATATGCCATCTATCCTTGTAGGGTCTATTTTGATTCCCTCTTCCGAAATTATGTGGCCAAGAAGTTTACCTTCTTGGAGACCAAAGAGTGTTTTCTTGGGATTCAATGACAAGCCAAATTTCCTACACTTCTCAAAAACTTTTCTTAGGTGGATCAAATGTTCTTCATCAGTTTTTGAGAAAACAATTATGTCATCAAGGTAAATGATTATGAAATAGCCAATGTCTTCGGAAAAGGATATATCCATGGCCCTTTGGAAGGTGGCCCCTACATTCATTAACCCAAAAGGCATTTTGACATACATAAAGGTGCCCCAAGGTGTGGTAAAAGTAGTTTTTATTTGATCACTTGGGAGCACTAGCACTTGATTGTAACCCGAGAACCCATCTAAGAGTGATATCCTTTTTGACCCAACTACCCTTTGAAGTATATGATCCATTTTGGGAAATGGGTAGTTGTCTTTTAGGGATGCTCTGTTTAGGTTTCTTAAATCGATATAGAGTCTGATCTCTCCTGTCTTTTTCCTAACAGAAACTAAGTTTGATACCCATTCTGAAAATCTAACAGGTACTATAATGCCAGCATCATGCATCTTTTCAATTTC
Organism: Pinus albicaulis; assembly: GCA_034641835.2. Classification (NCBI taxonomy): domain Eukaryota; kingdom Viridiplantae; phylum Streptophyta; class Pinopsida; order Pinales; family Pinaceae; genus Pinus; species Pinus albicaulis. The sequence goes on along the minus strand of CM076571.1, from coordinate 35,378,549 downwards.
AGCTCTAACTAAAGGTAATAAAAGTGGGTTTATCCTCCTCAGTTTTTGTTTGAAGGGCTTTTGATTTTCCTTCAAGGGAATCTTGTGCTGAATGATGTTAGCATCATATGATTTTAGGTCTTTGTATCCCCAAGAAAAAACATCTTTAAACTCTTTGAAGAGCTCTATATACTGCAATTTTATGTGAGCTGGGAGAGTGTTGGACAGTTTAATCATCTTGGGTTCTGCTAGGCTGCCTATGTTATGTTCTTCTACATCTGTTTCCACAGGCTCCATTCTTGGTTCTTTGGCTACATTGTTACAATCAAAAAGGTGTTCTAAAGGTGTTAGACCCCTGGGAATTTTATCATTTTTGCATTGTAAGACTTCCAAGTCTTCTTGGTCTGTGTTGTCAGTTACCTCTGCTTCAAAAGGATTTTCATAATGATTTATATCAGCAGTATATGTTATTTCAGCTTCTGGGATTTCTTCAATATATGGGCAGTTCTGATTACGGCTAGATTCTGATGTTGGTATGGTGAAATCATTTTCTGACTTTAAGAAATCATCTATGTGCTTGTCAGAGTCAAACACCCGCTGATTCGTTATCGTGCAATGCGATCCGTGTTTTACTTTACACCGAGTTTACTATTTGTGTTTGACAATTGCTGGCATTGAAAGCGAGTTCATTTGCTAGATGATTCAATTCTCTTGGAATGAAAATAAGTTCATATTTTTCAAAGGTTTTCAATAGATCAAGGGCAGCGTTTCGATATTATCTAAGTCTTGGATTTTGAGCTAAGTATTCTCCTTTGATTTGTTTTATGATAAGTTTAGAATCTCCTAAGATTGATATCCTCTGGGCTTTTAACTGTTTAAACAGTTGTAAGCCTAGGAGAAGTGCTTCATACTCAGCCACATTGTTAGTGCATGGGAAATCCAATTGATATGAAAAGCTATGTTTTGTATTTTGAATCCACACACCTGCTCCTGCACTTGTTTTATTACAAGATCCATCAAAATTTATTTTCCAAAGTATGCTATCCTTTTTTTCATTTTCTTGTTGTTGTTGATTGTCAATGTTTTTAATTTGATCAAAGGGAAGATTGGATTGTTGTGGTAAACTAATTGGGTCCATGTTTTCTTTATCTTGTTGGATAATGTCATCTTCCTTATATAAGATAAAGGAATCTAAACTTGATTGAATAGAATATATTGGAGAATTTTTTGGTCTGTCCATGTTGCTCATCATGTAATTCATGTGAGATTCCCTGTATAGTCTTCTGTTTTGGTTGAAAACAGGGATAGTGGCATAAGACATGTCCATTTGAAGACTTCCCTGAAGTTTGGCTCCCCATGATCTTGATAAGAGCATTCCATACTTAGGGGGAATGTCAGCTACAACTATATCCATAACAAGACTCTTAGCGGGGATCTGAGCTAAAGTAACACATAAATCTTTGATTAAACCCAAACATTTTACTCGGCTTGAGTCAAAAGAATACAAATCTTTGTATGGTTTAGTAATCTCTAAGCCTAAGCTCTCCATTACCACCTTGAGCATTAGATTGTGTGAAGCTCCCGAATCTAACATGGCATTGTGTAAAATTTTCTCATGTAAGTTCAAGCTAACACAGAAGGGAGGGACAACCCCTTCTTGATATTTTCCTTCAACTTATGGACCAAACAACAGCTCAGGTTTGTCATCTGTTAGGTTTAAAGTGTCTGTATCACTTCCTAAGTTCAAAGCTTTCAAAACTTGGTTTTTGTACACCTCTTGGGTTACTAGTTCACCTAGGGCGATGGTGACTTTTATTTTGGCAATCTCTCCCTCAAGGCTAAAAGGAATAATTGATTTGTTCGTATTTACATCCGTTTTTTCAATTGAATTCTTTTCAGCAGCTTTGATTCGCTGAACTTTGTTGGGAATGGTAATTGGGATAATTTTATTAGGACCACTAGCCAAAGTGCTAGGGGTACTCTGTTCAACATTTGGCTGGACACCTTTGTCTTTGTTTGAATCTGGTTTTTTAGTCAAAATGTTGGTTTTCGTTGCCGTCTTTTTGAGCTGTTTTTCTGCGTTTTTCTTGACAGCAGTGCTAGTGTTCTTATCTTTTGAGTTATCTATGTTTCCCTTGCTCCTAAGATCATACTGTTTGTGTATCTCCATGATTGCATTTTCAAAACCTAATCTGTAGTCATCAAAATCTTCATAGGTGTTTGTATTTTGATCAGAAGAGAAAAAATCTTGTTCTTCCTCAATGAGGAAAACATCATCTCCACTATCTGATCCAATCAAGTTTACATGAGATTCTTACAATCTTTCCAACTCTCTATCTTCCTCATATTGATCTACACAGTTTTGTTGGAAGGGAGGTCTAATCTGTTGGTCATTTTCGTTCTGTTTGTCTTGATCGTTTTCTCTTCTATAATTCTGATTTCTATTTCGAGGAGCAGCTTGGTTTTGATTTGCTTGTGCTTTCTTAATTATACTCATCTCTTTCATCATTTCTTCCAACATCCTCTCCATTTTTTAGCTTGAAGTAGAAGGAGTGGACTCTTCTCTAAAAGACACTCTCTTCTCGGTTTTCATCCTTGCTCTCTTCTCCATCAAGTTGACTTCCACAGAAAGAGCACCTTGTTGCATATCTTCCAGAGTTGCAAAATTTCTTTCTCTCAGCTGATAGGTCATGTCAGAGTCAAACCCTTCAGGAAATTTATTCAAAGCTGAGCCCTTTGGAGGTTTTAGTTCTGGGGAAAGTGCATTATACACACTATTAAACCTAGTGCAGTAAGCTCGAACACTTTCTCCAGTGTTTCTATGGAGATTTTTGTAGTCAGAAAGGACTTGAAGAGGGTTTTTCTTTACTTCCCATTTGTTTAGGAACGTTTGATGGAAGCCTTGGAGATCATTAATACTGCGGGGGGCTAGACCTTTGAACCATTTTCTTACTTCTCCCCCTAAACTTTGAGCAAATAACCTAAGCTTGACAGAATCATCATTGATTTCATTTCTGTCAAAGTAGTCATTCATTTTATCTACATGTTGTGATGCGGTTGTAGCATTGTTAGCATCATACAATGGAATTTTGGACTGATAGTCTTGTGGAAGATTGACTAGTGGCATAGGAAGGACTAAGGGAGCATACCATGCTGCCATGATATGCAGTGGAGATGGATTCACAAGAGGGGGAGTGGGTTGAAATGGAGTGGCTTGAACAGTGGATGAAGGGTGGGCAGAAATGTATGGACCAGGAATAGATTGTTGAGCTGATCGTGGATGAGAGACACCTAAGTTGTGAAGGAAATGTAAGTCAGGAGGTGTGGTTTCTCTATTACCAAGATGCTCACTTGTTTCAGGGGATGAGAGTGAAAATTCAGAGTCTGGCTGAGTTATATCATCAAATGACCTAGTTCTAAATGGATTTACTAAGTCAGATTGTGATTGTTGTAGAGCTGCAAGATTTTCGGGAACTGAATTAGCTCTCAAGGGTGATCTGAAACGTATGAAAATTTTATCTCTGGGAAGATTTCAAGTATACTTTCGGTGGTTGCCAACTTCTTCCAAAGTGGGCTGGGGTCCCAGTAGGCTCTAGTATGAATCTTTCTAGGAGCCACTATGCTATGTTTTTCAACTTGGCTTGAAAAATAAAAAATTTAATCCAAATATGACGATCTTTAAGAGGTTAACTGACATTCTTAGAAGAAGGAAAATTTTAATCTTAAGCCTTCTATCTGAGCTTGTTATGATGCTATTAAGACTTGGGTTCTTCCCAGTGGAGTCTTAAGGTATGAATTTAGGATTGTGGAGTCACCAAGTGGGAATTTTTTAGCTCTTTTGGAGGTAAAGGTTTTATGGTCCACCACCAAGTTTATTATGAAGCCAAACTGAAACGTTTTGGGTTTTTCTGAGTTAATTTGGTTTTATAGGTTAAGAGAGTGTTCTAAGTCTGATTTAACACTTAGCTAGGGTGTCAAAACGTACAGAGTTTACTCTTATGGCTTGGTAGCTGAAAAATTCAAGGTTGGACAGGGCTTTATGAGAATCCTAAGGGTTACTTAGTTTGTCACTGATTCAAAAGGTCCTATCATGATTACCATTGCTTGGTAGTGCTTGAGGAAGGTTACTTATGTTATACTTTAGACAATGAGTGCTTTTTTTTGCAGATTTTACTCAGTGTCCCACCGTGATCGCCATTATGTTGGTGTCCCATGCTTTGATAGTTTGGAAAATCAAAAGAAAAGGAAACATCAGAACCAATCTTTAGAGTTACAGGATCTAGTCCTCCTGCTCTCAGAGAAGGATCTCTCAAAGTTTGTTTGCAAAGATTTATCTTGTGTGCTTAGAGTATTGGTTTTAGACTAGTTATTAAGTGTAGGTGTTTGTTTGTTTGGTTGGATTGAATTGATACAACAGAACAAGAAAAGGTCTAGGAAAGATATATAGGACAGTAAAATATCTGTTTCATTGGGCAATGGAGTCAAAAAGAGGTCATAACACACTTATCAAAGGATATGGGATATCAAAGGGAAAATCTAACTTGGCCACAGGATCCTTTTGTTTTTTGGAATGGAATGAATATTAATGATTTGGAAAGAGAGTTTTAATTCTCAACAAAGGGATTTTGAAAGCATAATTTGAAACAATAAAGAGTTCTTTGATAGACAGGGCTAACCATAAATTCTACAAATCACACCTTTTAAGCAAACAATGATTTCAAAACAACTTTCAAAGTAAAATATAAGATTCGAGGAACACCCTATTTCCTCAAAGATTTTATTCTAAAGGACTTTTTAGAAAACATATAATATTTACTGATAATCACAGTCATAGAAGAGGGAACACCTAAAAACATCTATGATCATAATTATGACGACCTTTAATCCAACTGTTTAAGTGAAAACAAAGGGCAAGATCAAAACAGACCTCTCTGATTCACTATAAGCAAAGAACTTCCAAGGGAGACTTCAATAACAGTTTTTAAGTGGCAAAAGACAAGCAGGGAGAACCATAAATCATGCCGAAACCAACTATTCAAATTTCTAAGGAAATAAACAAGCATGAAGACTAAAGAGAAAGATTAAAGCCTCTAAAATACTTCAGCAGAAGAAAACATAAAACAGTGAAGGATGAACAGGTCGAAGGTGCTTCTAGGAGTCATTTCTTAGCCTAATACTTTCTATCCTACTGTAGTAAGAAATTATGGAACATAATGAAAACAGGGAAAAACATGAAACAGTTCAGAATACTTCACCAACAGCCAAGCTCATGAATCCAATGATAGAGCCTTCTCAGGAACAAACATGCAACAACATCATGAAGACCTCCAAGACTTCGATTTGTTCTTCAACTTCAAAGGAATATGTATTGATTTTAGAGAGTTTCAATATTATAGCTTGTGATCAACAACAACCAACCCCTCACTCATCTTCTATAGAAGTATATATAGAAGGATGAGGAGGTGAGATCTGATAAAAGATCTCAATTACAATTAAGACAGACTTAAATGGTTTCTGGGCCTTTGAGGGGCTCAATGAAGAAAATTACATACATATCCTCTGTATTAAATTTTTTTACATAAAGATTAAGCTCTGTGGGAGCTTTCGTTGACCTTTGAGGCTCTGTGCGATGTCGGGGTTACTTTGCAGATATTTCTGCATTTATTTCCTTGCAGAAGTAACTCCCTGGCTGTGCTGAAGGCAAATATCTGATTTCATGCAATAACTTTGGCCTGTATTTGATTTCTTTGAGGCACAAGTGTCTTTGTGGTAGCTGAGAAGAATTGATTCGCTTTAACTAAGGCGGTGGAGCTTTCTGTCGGATAAAACACTCTCATCTTTCCTTAAAACTGTGTTTAAATCCAGGGATTAGGCTTTTGATAGACATCTTAGATATAATCCCCACAAATCTATCTCTTAATCCTCTGTTCTTGGTGAATTCTGGTCTTCTATACTTATACTCTTGATTTGTGATTGACGTGCTTTGTATTTCAAATGTGCAGGACTGAAACAGGAATTGAATGGCATCAATGTGTTATGAAACACCGATGAAACATGCATTTAACACCTGTGAATGATTTCCTTTGAGGGCGAGAGGGTCGCCACGCTCAGCCTGCGAATTTTCTTGAGACTGGTGGAAAACCATTTAAACCCTGAAAAAATACAAACAACTATTACAAAATCCTGCATATATAGGTTGAATGCTGTGGAGGCATGTGGAGGAAGCACGGTCATTGGATGGAATCATCCAACGGTTAGGATTTGTCGGAAGAGATCGTAGAATGAACAGAACAAATATTAAATATGAGCCGTCGATCGCGCAGAGATCGACGGTCGAGAGCGGAGGTTGAAAGTCAAACAGAGGGAATAAGGCGATGGAATATGGACCGTCGATCTGCAGATCAGATCGACAGCGGAGATGGATTAAATGTTGTGCCAGGACCGAGTTAAGCGTCGGGCATCTTCATCGAGAGATAGCCGTCGGATGGGAGGCTTCAAATCGGATGGTCCACAACGATATCGTTGGGCATCCTCATTTGAACAATAACGCGTGATGGACGGTGGTTTTCCAAACAGTACAGGGGACGCGTGGTGGCAAGTGTATGGAATCGCTGGCGATCGGGGGAAAAAAACTTTTCACCCAAGGGTGGTGCGATGGATACCGCCGGTTTTAAAGAGTGGCGAGCAGCTGGCGGGGACCACCGAAAGACGCAATCCGCACCGTCAATCTGGAGATCAGATCGACGGTGCGGAACGGTTCAAAAAATGGTACCGGCAAAAATATAAAATAATTTAAAACACAAGTTTTAAATTAAAACAAAGGTTTAATGTTTTGGTGGCGAAATATTTGTTTTAAAATGGATAAGCGCCTGACTGACTCAGCGCCTGGTTCTGGTGCCAGGGTGCATGGATAAAAGGGTTAGGGACTTGGCCGAAGGGGGCTTAAGTCCAATACATGGAGAATATGCATTTTAATGGTTTTTCAAGGATTTTCCAAGGATTTCGAGGATTCCGATAAGGCTAAGAAGGGGTCTTAGAACCTTATTACAGATTTTCATGAAGTAAAAAGAGGAGAAACATGAAAATGAGGGATTTTCATGGGAAATGGGGGAATAGAAAATGAGGTTAGTTTTGGAAGAAGAGGCAGGGGAAAATGGGGTTTGCAGCAACATTTGGGCTTTGGATTTCAGCAGGATTTCAGAGGTTTTTAGGATGTAAACAATCAATATAGGGTCTAGACAGAGGCATGAGGCCTTCAAGAGTCAACATTTTTTGTAATGAAAATTGTTCCTTGAAGGCTTAAAACAGATTTAGCCACCTTTGGTATAATCAAAATTTACAGGTGGTTAACAGATCATTTCCCTGTGGCGAACTTGCTTGTCGATCAACGATTTCGACTGGTGTTTTCACAGGTGATTTTTCTTTAAGGCATTGCTTTGGATGAACTCTCCAGCAAGTGGCTCTTTGGTGGCCACTTCAGTCGAAATGGGTGAAAAAGTTATTTTTCCTCCAAACCTACTTAACCGATTTCTTTTCATGTTGGGGAGAAGGATTTTCATGCCTCTTCCTCATTTGTGATGCCATCCTCTTCTAGCACTCAGAAATCACATGGTTATTTAAAACACAAAAATAACAAGTTTTACGATACCATATTTTATGACCGTGGTTATCAACATTCTTATAATCAAAATGCACTCTGGAATAATGAGACTTAGTATACCTTCTGGGGTGGTCTCTGGTGCAATCATGATGATGGGAGCTCACCTCAGTTCCTTCACTACAACGTGCACTGCCATGGAATGATGGTGAAGTGTCCCCATCATTCCTCTTCCTTGGAGAGTTCGTCATTATCTATTTTCCCTTGATGTCCTTCGAACATCCTTCGTCAGTGTACCCCAAACCTGCATAAAGAGGTCGTTGCAAAACCTCCAATGGTTTGGTTATGCCTTGGCCACGAATGCCAAGTCCTCCTCCTCTATACCCCATCTTGGTGAGGAGCCTCATGCCAGTTCCTACAATGGGTATCTCCATACTTCCATCTGAAATTATATGATGTCAAGAAATTGAAGAAAAATAAACACTGTTTACCTTAGGTGTTGATTACGAAACAGATGAAGAAAGCTATTGTAAGCCTTCGTCGTGCTTCACTTCCGTCAATGCCTCTGACACGGCTTGTAGCTGAAGCTGCAACTGCTACGTCTCCTCCTTATCTTTCTGTAGGAATGCTTTCCAGGCATCATGATCTGCTTGTAGAATTTTTTTGTTGCACGTCAATCCTTCCCACGCCTCTGTCATTGCTTGCAACAGAAGCTGCAACTGCCGCTTCTCCTCCTTCTCTTCATGTAGGAGGGTCTTCAACGTATCATGGTCTGCTTGAAGAATTTCATTTTTGCGCTTCCAATTTTCCCATGCTTCAGTTTTGGCTTGCAACTGAAGCTAAAAATGATGTTTTTCCTTCTTCTCTTCGTGTAGGAGGGTCTTCAATTCTTCGTTCTCTGCTGCTTGTTTTTCATAAGCCTCTTACAACATGTCCGCTTTCTCAGACACCCTGATCATGGTTTCGTACATGTGCTTGACATTATACATGGCTCAACTTATCAAACTTTCAATGTTCACGTCTGCAATCCAATCAGCAAGAATACCTGCTCCGATACGACTTGATCCAGGGTAAATTCTTGATACCCTTAACCAACACCTTTTACTTCGGCTGATAATTAGAATTGCATTTAATTAAGATGTTAATGAACTGAAATGAACAATTGTAGTTGTAAATAAGAGGAACATAAATGAACAAGATCAAAAATCATAAGACCACTTCGTTTGATAACGGAGTTCATCCAGGAGGGACTACATCTCCAGGCCTCGGTGTCAAGATGGTGTAGGCCACTGCATTATGTGATGTAAGAAGAAGATGTACATGGATGTGTTTCCCAATGACATACAAGGAAAAATTTCCCTCTCACACAAGTGGCTTGACCTCTTTAAGGGATGTTCCACTACGAAACTCTCATACATAAAGAAAGACTCCTATCAGTATGACCATAGCTGACATGTAATAAATAAGAGTATCCCACCAATATTGGAAAACAAGGGATTTTAATAATACACATATGAAAACGAGCATCCCGCCAATGTGGCATAAAAGGGATCTCATACATGACACAAATCCATAGTTGAAAATAAATAATAACAACACAAGGAAAGATCCCATGACTCATGCATCAACTGGGATCTGTAAGGCATAATGCAACTCAGAGAGAAAAAAATTAAGAAGTACATGAAATCCATATGATATACCTCATGTTGACATTTTTTGAAAGTTGATCTATTCTTTGGCTGAATCTGAAAACACCATCAAACTTGTGGCATCGAAAAATGTGAAAACGACTACTCACACGTGGAAATTTGACACCTGCATAACCCACTTCCCAAAGTGGCTTAAAATTTGAAAACTAAAATGATGAAACTGAGCATGCCATCAGACTCGTGGTGTTGAGTAGTGCAAAAACAACATAAAATTTGTTCCATTTGGACAAAGTCAACATTTCGCCCTCCTAAAAATGGGGGTCAATCAAGGTTCCACCTGGCTCTTTTCTCGCTCATGGTTCCATCTCCTTGATTTGCATGCAACAATGTACCTGTGAATAAAAATTGAAATCCATGCATCTCCTCAGATTCCGTGCCCATACTTGGCTACGAAATAACATTAATCTTCTGCAAAATCATACTCCTCGATGCTTGCCTTCCCCGGCGCACAACAAATAAGTTGGGTTTAAATGCAAGAACGTGGGAAGACATTTCCAAGTCTCACCGTTGGCGCGTTGGTAAAATTGGCATGTGGTTGAGGAGGGGTCGAGGGGTCAAATCCCACCCCTCCCAACTTAGCTTAAAGCCTTTTAAACGAGCATGATTTGTTTTGAATTAAACGGCAAGTTAACTTTTAAAACTATCGTGTAAATATTTTCAACCCCCCCATCGCATTAAATATGGAGATGGTTGTTATGTTATGGGGGCCGCATATGGCGGTGGCTCCCATTGCATGGAGAGGCTTCCGCGTGGGCGGGACCGGCGAGGCCGGCCACGGGTTCAAATCTCGCCAACCTCAAATATATGTTATATAACATATATGTATATGTTTTTCCTAGGTGCATGGGGTCCGGTGGGGGTCATGGCCTGCTCGCCCATTTTTTAATATATTTTTGTAGTTTGTTAAACAAATTGTGCGTTTTTGAAAATTTGGTTTTGGACTGAGGGAGTGATTTTAACCAGGCGACAATTTCACCCAAAATCTGGCCTGAGTTGGTCGAAATCCAGTGGCCTGGTTTGGTCCAAATTGTGTCCTCCTTAAGGCTGCCCAGTCACCAAGTCAAACCAAAACTTTGACCGCTCCTAACTCCTTCATACGGACTCAGAATTGAGTGTCGTCTACACTGTTGGAATCAGAAAGACGAGATTTACAACATGAACCTGGTTCGAGAGATTTTCAAACACTTTGATTTTTCAGCCTTTATACTGAAGCCACTTGTACTTGTATCTGTTTAATCCACCTGGATCAGCAGACGAGACTAAGATCGACCGCTACGCAGCCTATGCCCGCATATGTGTCTACATGAACCTAGCCAAACCGCTACCATGCGAGGTAAGAATGATGCATGAAGATTTTGAATGGACACAAACTCTAGATTATGAGTACATTCCTCTTAGATGCAAAAATTTCCACCAACATGGGCATCTCTTCAGAGACTGTCCCCTAAATAAGAAAGATATAGTTGAAAAGGAATCTGATGAAAAGGAAGCAGAAGGATTAACGAAGGTATCAAGCAAAAAAATAAACAACAAGAGAGCTACCCCTCAACGGAATAAAAAAGGACCCACGATCAACAACAACTTCATAGCCCTAAATCAACTAAATGAAAACGAAATAGAACCAGTCACTGAAGCCAGGAATACCTCCATGGAGGAGGCCCATTCCTCAAAGGCTCAATAGGACAAGGTCCCCCTTGAGACCTTCTTGAAACCACCAACTGGAAATGCCGCGGGGGAAAACAATATGCTAAAGGGAAAAGAACGAATCATGGAATTGATCCCAAAATCGATGGAGGAAGAACCAGAAATCATAGATCTGGAAGGCCTGTATCTCATAGGATTAGAGAAATCCTGCAACAAGAAGGACTATAAATCTATCCCGGAGCAACAAATCCAAAAAATGGAGGAAATCCTCGCCAGAGCACAACAACTCCCCTCCCTGGGTATCCAGGGGGGCATGCTCATTAACACCAAATACTTCATGAAAGAGTCCCGCAAAAGGGGCAGGAAAAAAACCTTGCAAACAACCATATAAATTGGGAAAGAAATGGTGGATTATATGCGATTCCCCAAGCTGACTAGATTTTATGCCCTCACCTCCAATCATATCCCATGAAGCTCATCTCTTGGAATATAAGGAGGCTCAACAACCCCATGAAGCACAGGATCATAAAGAAAAGGATTATTGAGGAACATCCGGCAATATTATACATGCAAGAAACCAAATGTTCCAACACTACTCTAGATACCATCTTCAAAATTTTTTGGAAAGGAAACAATACAATAGTGGTTGATGCAAACGAGGCATTTGGAGGCCTGGAAATCATCTGGAACCCCAAAATCATCTCCTCAGAGAAATTTCATGCTAACAAACACTTCATCCAGGCCAACTTTCACCTGATTGGCACGGACATCCATGTTCTTCTCACAAATGTCTACTCTCCACAAAACGCCCAAGAAAAAATGGCTCTCTTAGACAACCTAGTGGAAATCAACAAAAAAATATCCCTCCCTCTCTATCTCTTGGGAGGAGACTTCAACATGACAACCAATCTTCAGGAAAAGAAAGGCGGAAGGATGCATCTGGAGTTGGATAGTAATGGATTCAAGAAATTCATCCAGAGTAATAACCTCATATATCTACACACCTATAATGGAATCTTCACATGGAAAAGCAAACGAGGAGGTGCCCATCAGATAGCCTCAAGATTGGATAGATTCCTCATTACAAAAGATCTCATCCATCTCAGAGGTGACATAGATGCCACCATTATCTCGGCGATAGGATCTGATCACTGGCCGATACAAATTCAATGGTCATAACCAGGTAAGCATGCTCCTAAACCTTTTCGCTTCGAACATGGCTAGTTTCGGCACTCGGGGTTCAAGGAAATGGTTTCGAAATGGTGGTCCTCCTTAGCACCTCCTCAAGGTACCAAAATGCTCCAGTCCCAGACAAAACTAAAACTACTCAAAGGCCAACTGAAAGTCTCGAACAAAAAAACCTTTGGCACCATATTCACAGAATAGAAAGATCTAGAGGAAAAAATGAAGAAACTGCAAAAAAAATATTATCCAAGAGGGGCACTCAGCTGAGTTAGAACATCACGAGAAAACCTTAACTATTCAGTTGGAAGAAAGGCGAAACTAGGAAGAAGCCCTTTGGAGACAAAAATCAAGAATCAACTAGCTAAAAGAGAGAGAAATAAATACCAAATTCTTCCACCATTCCACCATCCAACACAGGATGCACAACATATTTATATCCCTCAAGAACCAAATGGGGGAAAGGCTAGAAACGCAAGAGGTCATCACTGAGGAGCTACGCAATCATTTCAGGTACATCCTTCAGGAACCCTACCACCAGAGGCATGAGTCCATTTGGGAAATCAATCAACACATCCCCAAGCTGATAACGGATGAACATAACAGGATGTTGCTCACAGCTACCACTCTATCTGAGGTGGATCAGGAAGTCTTTCCAGCTGAAGGCAAGGAAAGATCCAGGTCTCGTTGGATTTACCACCAAATTCTTCCATTTCTTCTAGGAGACCATCCAAAATGAAGTCTGGGATGTAGTAGACGAATCACGCTCCACCCATTGGATTCTTCATGAGTTAAATTCCACCTTCATCACTTTGGTACCAAAAGAAGACAACACAGCCTGGCCAAGTAAGTACAGACCTATAGGTCCCTGCAATTTAATTTACAAAATTATCTCCAAATTTATAGCTAACAGGTTGAAGAAGCTCCATCCACTCATCATCTCCCCAGAGAAAACAAGTTATTTGGAAGGCAGGAAAATTCTTGATGGCATAATTTTAACCCATGAAGTCATTCACTCCCTCAAAACCACCAAAAAATCGGGATGCTTGTTAAAATTGACCAATCAAAAGCTTTTGATAAACTCAGCTGGGACTACATCAAAATAGTTCTTTTAGCCTTTGGCTTCAGACATACCTGGGTTCAATGGATCATGAGTCTCATCACCTCCTCCTTTCTCTCCATTCTGGTCAATGGCATCCCCTCTGCTACCTTCAACCCCTCAAGAGGCATAAGACAAGGGGACCCTCTCTCTCCCTATATCTTCATCATTATGGCAGAAGGATTGGGTCGCCTTCTCAAAAGCTCCATCTAGACAAGCGCCCTACTTGGTTTTCCCCTTCACAACCTGCCTCCCTCCTCTCACCAACAATTTTTGGATGAAAATATTATTATGGGTTACCCCTCGGTCCAGGAAGCCCGAACCCTCAAATTCGTTCTTGAATCATTCTCTGAGGCCTCTGACATAGAGGTTAAACCTGACAGATCACAGATTTTCTTCTTTCACACCTCCCCTCTAACCCAACGCACTATCACCTGCATCCTTGGATCCTCCATTACTTATTTTCCTTCCAAATACCTAGGAGCTCCGCCGACGGACTCAACCATCAATCACTCCTCCTGGAGAGCATTTCTAGACAAAATGGAAACTTGGTTATCCAACTGGACCCATGGCACCCTCAACATTGCTAGCTGCCTGGTCCTCATTAAATCTGTTCTGCAATCCCTCCCTATCTATCTCTTCTCTATCCTTGCAGCTCACAAATGGGTCCTCAAGGCCATGCCCAAATTGCAACGATATTTTGTATGGGGAGGCACTAAAGAAAAAAACAAATGGGCCTTAGTCTACTGGAAGGATGTTTGCACCCCTAAAATTCAGGGGAGACTAGGACTACGTGACCCTGAGCACAGCAATACCATAATGGGGGCCAACATCTGGTGGAAATGGGTCTCCAACCCTAACTCTCTATGGGCCAACCTATGGGCAGCCAAGTACACACACTACTAGCCAAAGGAGGATCTCATAAGGTATAACCTAGATCCGACTGGATCCAAAATATGGAGAGCCGCAAGCAACCAAAAAAGCATGATCCAAAATATGGAGATGAGCAAGCAACCAAAGTCGTAACCAAGCAATATTATGGGAGGAATCCTGGAAACAGATGCCAAGCCTTTCCTCCATCTTCCCCAGACCTCTATGGAGTACGACTCTCCAAGGAAGGCAAAGACAGAAGGCTCAATATCTCTGGATGGACGACACCTCCCAAGGTTACAGCAAATGGCTACATATGAGCAGATGATAAGAAAACCGGAACAATGAAAGCTACACATAAATCTGGGAGGAGCTCAGCACAAAAAGAAAAATCAGAGTAAAATCAGGACCTGACATCCTCCACTGGGGGCATATTCCCATTGGAAACTACTCAACCAAGGAAGCCTACAACATTCTTCATCAGCAGAACCTCGGACCAATAGATCTCATCTTGAAAAAGATATGGAAGGCCAACCTGTGCCCTAAAATAGCTACCTTCTTGTGGCTGCTCAATAAACGATGCATCCTCATATGGGATAATATTTTGAGGAGGGGGTTTGTAGGACCCTCCAGATGCCCTTTATGTCAAGATAAATTGGAAACCATTGACCACCTGTTGGACCAATGCCTAACTACCAATTTCTTGTGGGATAAAATTGTAGCCTTATGCCGACATTCCAAACGAGCAAGGGGTAACATCATTAACACCATCAACAGCTGGAAGGACAACCCATATACTAGCACGCTCCTGAATAGACTCTGGCAAATCATTCCACGCATCCTCATTTGGAACATCTGGAAGGAATGAAAAAATTGCATCTTCAAAGAGAAGGCATCCACTTCAGATCAACTCTGGGACAGGATCCACAAAAAAATCTCTGAAACTCTGTCCTTAGATGCCTAGAATTAGGAGGACCTCCCCACCTCTGTAGCATAATTCCACATATGGAACAACTGGAAAATGAGTATAAACACCCCCATGGACATCAATCCTAGAAGCATAGGTAGAACCCCTGCTCCAGAAAAATGGTCTCCCCCCTCTGATGGCTTCTTCAAATGAAATTTCGATGGAGCATCCAAAGGAAGCCCTGGAAATGTAGGTTTCAGAGGCATTATCAGGAACTCTCAAGGAGACCCTCTTCAGATTACTACGGGAACATAGGTTGGGACAACAATAATTCGGCGGAGTTGTAGGGGCTTATACAGGGTATTAAAATTGCCATCGAGTTTCATTACTTCCCTCTAGAAATGGAGGGAGACTTGCAAATCATAACTATGGCTGCCACAAAAAT
This sequence comes from Pinus albicaulis, assembly GCA_034641835.2. NCBI lineage: Eukaryota > Viridiplantae > Streptophyta > Pinopsida > Pinales > Pinaceae > Pinus > Pinus albicaulis. The sequence goes on along the minus strand of CM076571.1, from coordinate 35,363,117 downwards.
CCTCTAAGGCACGGATTCCTCAAAAGTTTCCAACAACTGGAGAATTTCCCATAAGCTCAAGGTGTTGGAACTGTTGATTCACAACCATAGAGCCATCACTTTTGGTCACGTTCATAGGAAATAAAACTCTGTTGTGGATCTCTTAGCGAACAAAGGGGTTGAATGCAACTGTGAGCTGCATCACTCCACCCTAACGCAGGTTGAGGGGGAATCACTCAAAAAGGATTTCCTCACTCTTATTCAAAAGGATCTGCTCCCCCCGGATGTGGGTGACAGAATTGACACGCTTGAAAATCACATCCCACACTCCCCAGGAGGCAGAGGTCCTCTGCGCATAGCCTCACCTGCTGCGGATCCTCAAACCATTAGCCACTCACACGAGACTCACATAATCAAAAATGATGATGAGAGAACGGGAAATGCGTCACCATGTCCAGAGCATCACCTTGCATCTATCACCATAAATGATCACCATGATTAACCCATATTGCAGCCACCCCCTTCCCTCGAGCCTGCTTAGGTGATCAATCATAGCACGTAGATGCATGTGAAGCCTACTCATTGCTATCCTCCTCGCACTCACCCCAGCCCCTTTTAAAATACAAGCTCTAGCCCCTTTCAATACATAGTCTGTTATCTCTGCCTTTCGCCTCTTTCACTCTGCTCTGGCTTCTCCCTGACTTCTAAAGGCTGCAAAGCTCTATTCTCAATGTCGCGCTGCACAGTCTCCTTTGGGCTACTGCACCCCTTCCTGCTCACCTTCCCCCCAGCTATTCCTACCCCCTGATCCCCAGCACTACTTTCCCTTTTGTTACCCTTCCCTAAATCGCTCCCCCCTGCCTCTACGCGCAATGGCTCCTAGAGTTCACCGGAGAACTATCCAAGGAGGACAGAGAAGATATCTCCTTAGCTGATATCACCATGGTGAGAACAATCGTCTAGAGTCGATGGAAGGATCCTCTTCCAGCACTTTTGCGCGTCAGAAACCCGATCCCAAGAAGAAGATGCGGTCTATGGAACTCCACCATTTCTCCCCAACACACCTCCAGCACCGCAAAACTGACCCACTGCCAGTTCAAGAGGACGAAGATGAGGATTCAGACATCTGGGTGATGGATTCCGATGGCATCTGGACACGTGTCCTCGACGGCGTAGATCCAGACTGCCCCATCCTCTGCGCACCGGTCCACAATCTCAGGCGTACAGTGGCAGACATGGAGGAAGTTGCTGCGCATGCTCCTCCTTGCCCCATTAAGGAGGAGGTCCCCAACAATGATGATGAAGACAAAAAGTGAAGGTTGCGCAGTTGCACAGTTCTCCCAAGATTTTTGTCAAGCTTGCCATCAGTGTCTTTTTTCTACCATTTACTTTGTGCTACTTAGATATGCCAGCTCTACTGCGCATAACGTAATTTTCTATTTTAAGTTTTGTTTGTGCTGGTTTCCTCCCTCGAGGCAACCTAGAAATCGTGTAACAAAGGCTGAGATTGGCTAAGCGCAGCTTTCCAACCGAGCATGTAGCATATGTAACTTCTATCTTTTCGAATTAATAGAATAACCTAACTTACCAAATATATATATATATTAACAAATCTTAAAAATTAGTTCAAATTATTACTTTATTTTAAATTATCTCTTTATTTTATTATAAATATTTATTTTAGTTACAATACTTTTAGCCAATACTATGTTTATCAATACTATATTTCCAATATAATACATGTACTACAATGTTTATCATTACCACATGGCGAATATGACATATGTTGATATTACATTTTCTTTAATTAATTAAAATTTTGAGATAAATTAATTAAAAAAGCATAACTAAATTGAAGAAAAATTTTAACTTTTGCTTTATAAATATTACTATAAACATTCTAACATATTCCATGAACCTTAAATAACTAAAATTAAAAAATAAATTATTCTAAAATAAACATACCTATATTAGCCATAATAATTATATTATCACTTCATGTAGAATATCCACATTTTGTGGTGAAGAAATGAACACAGATTTCATGTAGAATATCCACATTTTGTGGTGAAGAAATGAACACAGATTTCAATTACCTTTTTATATTGATTATGATTTGTGTTAAGGATGAGTCATATATTATTTGGAACAATATTCAATTGGTGTTTAGGCTTAATCACTCTTTTCGGGGATAAAATTTCAAAATTTGTAATAAACACCTTAACTTCCCTTCACAATTAAGTGATATGATTCACAAAAGTGGTTTTCAATATTCATAAATTTTAACTCTTTCTTTGTATCGTTAAAATATATGCATCCTCAAAAATCTCACCCTTTCCTTTTTAAATAAAAAACGTTAATTATCACTATACCACACAGCTTTCATAGCATAGTTGGTCAGACATAGCTTTCTTAGAAAGAGTCGGCCAGATATGAATACTTGAAAATATTGGCCTTTCTTGCCCTAAATTGAAAAAAACGTTGCTCATCACTCAATCACATGGGTTTCATAAAAAGGGTTGCTCATCACTCAATCACATGGGTTTCATAAAAAGGGTTGCTAATCACTCAATCACATGGGTTTCATAGCAAAGAGAGAAAGTTTTCATAGAAACAGTTGGAAGCACATGCTCCATGTGACAAATGGCTTTTTGGAACGAATGCATTTTAATGTTCAATCTCCTCGCTATAATTAGGATAGGTTTCTTTGTTGGTGGCTTCCATTGGTTTATATTTTTTGGGCTGTTTAATTAGCAAGCGTTTGGAAATATTGATGATTCCCCTCAAGTTATTTTTTATTCAGATTAAAGATATGCTATATATCATTATTAAAATTTTAATAAATGGTAAATCAATAAAACAGAGCCTATCAATCTGATTACACGAACAAAGTGAAAACACTCATAACAATTACAAATCTAGATTATGGATAATAATACAACCCTACGTGTGTATATTCAAATGTCAAGCCTTTTATCTAAATGTCTAAAACTTAAAAATCTCAAAAAACATGCTAAAAAACTACTCTTCCTCCTAGACTTTGTATATGAGAAGATGTTATTGATTGTGTTAGGGTCCTATAATTCATAGGATCAGAAGGTGATTAAATATTTTTTACATATGAAATTGTAAATACTATTGTATTTTGCAAATGATTTCTAAAAAATATAAATAAATAAAATGAAAATAGGGTATTTGAAACGAAAAAATAGAATAAAAAACAAAAGAAAAGAAAGAAAAAAACAAAAGAAGAATAAAAATAATGATGAAAGAACACCATGAAAAAGAAAACAGATATGAATGTGATGCAAATTCAAATGCCACTACCACATAAATAGTTTGTTTCAAAAGATAAATAGGATGTTGTGTGCAGCTTGTTTAAAAAGCCACAACCATAAGTCTTTGTTTAGATCATAAAGTGTAATCATGGTCAAACAAATTTGAATTTTTGTTAATTAGATTAGAGAAATAATTTAGCTAAACTGTTTAACCTTGGTTCAAATTAGTTAGGTACATGAATAAATTGATCCAATTGTTTAAGCTGGATCAATGAAAGAAATGAGTAGGTAGACTTAGATTAGGTGTTTCCCCTTTCAAAGACAAATAAAATAGGGGCTTGCACATTTAAATGCACCCTTTGTTAGTCAAAATTAGGTTTGGTTAGGAGAAAATTGATGTGAAAAAGGTTGAAAAAGGTGATTGTGTGTATTACATTATATGTGCTCTTACCTAAAGTTTAAGCGCTTAATAATTTTTATCCAAAGTCTCAGCGCTTATTATATAAAGGGCATCAGTGACAAAAAATGTTTTTCGGATAGCGTTAAAAGCCACTCATAATCCGATGGTCCAATCCACATAAACTCAGATCAATGGTTCATATGGATAGATATTCATAAATCCATGAATGAGATTTTTCCTTCCATTCAAGTTATCTTTGAGCATAATGGGTTAATTCAGAAGTCCAAGGAAGAAAGTGTGCAGATTCGAGATAAGCTAGGTGACAAGGCCACCGAAGCCACAAAATTTATCAGATTTCTGAATTGTAAGAACAAGTATGAACTAGAGGAATTGTAGATTGAAGCCAGATACAATACTAGAAGTCAAGAAGGTCTTATCCAAAAAATACCTCATGTTACAGCTGGAAAAAAAATGTCAGGGGCTGGAAATTGGTGTCAACAGATTCTTCAACAATTTTGAAGTGTTGAACAAAAATGGGCTTCCAAGTTTATTTGTAATAAACACAAAATTAATCACCCTCAATGATTATAATAAGAAATTGATGGATTTAGCTAAAGATGGTTCTAAACATGCAGGCATACAGGGCAACATCCAAGGAAAAGCATTTCTTGAGGCAGTAGAAAATGATTTATATGTCAAACATGAGGTCAAGCACATTTTTGTTATTAAACCCACATTTTCCAAGGATACAGAGCTAGATGAGGATTACAAGAGGTTTCTTAAGTTATCTATACCAAGTGAATAAAGGTGGGAAAATTTGTGTGAGTTACTTGAGTGAATAGGTAACTTTATCTTCTGCAACAGGACCAACAACGCAGCAAGAGTCAGGAGGAGAGATCAGCAACAACCTCCTCGAAAATAGGGCCAACATTAAAACAGTTCCAATGTGTCCTATTATTTTGTAATACAAGATATAATTTGTTTTAGAAATGCCTAAAGTACATTTTGATCTATCATGAAAAGATTTTTTGTAAATAATTTTATAAATACTTTAGATTTTGAAGTATCGAGGGTTAATTTTTGCATTCGAGAAGGCAATTGTACTTTTTTTCAAATTTGATGAGTTAATGAATAATAAAAAGGACTCTTTCGCAGGATTCTTGTGTTGAACTGGTGGTAAATTGCATCTCTCAATGTCTATGTGCTTGTTTCTTCGTTTTCCATACTTTTGGTTTTTAAGCTCCTGTGGTTATCATTTCTTAAAGAGCTTCCTGGATTATCCACAGTATTAAGGAACATATGTCGACATTTCAAATCCCAATGGGGATCCATCATCAGGACCTTAGAATGAAGAATTTGAGAGAAGGGTTTTAGACCATTAATAGTGACCAATTTTCTGAAAAGAGCCAACCAAAAGTTTTAGTAATTTTTATTTTTATTAATTTTAATAATTACATTTCTAATTTAATAAATTTTATTTTATTTTTAGATCAATAATAATAACTATTAATTATAAAATTCTTATGGGTAAAATACTAAAATTATTAGAGGCAAAATAACTAATAAAATAAAAAATCATTAATATAAAATAAACTAACTAATATATTAATAATAATATTTATTTACTAAATAAATATTAATTAAGTTGATAATTATTTATTTTATTTTATGGTAACTAATTTGGTTAATTTTATTTAAAAAGATATATTTAATTTATTATAATTTAATTTAGGATTTATACTAGGGTTAAAAATATGCATAAAATATATATATATATATATATATATATATATATATATATATATATATATATATATATATATATATATATATATATATATATATATTAATAAAGTAATTAATTATTTAGTTTTATTCTTATTTTTAATTATGAATATTTAATTTACTAATTAATATTTTATGTTAGGGAAAAAAATTTAGGGAATTCTGGTAGGAATATAGTAGAAACTACTAATAATTATTGATTAATTAATTAATTTTTATTTTTAGACAAAATAAAAATCAATTAATAAGCATAATTATTAGAAGAAAAAACTTTAAAATATTAAAACCATATTAGAATTCAAAAGAGGAGAAACATACCTAAGATTTTATACCTGAAAAACTATACCTCGGAGGATGGATGGCAAGTTAAAAAAGAAATTGACCCCACCTTGAAATTTGGAAAACTTTAGAAACTTAAGAACCTTAAGCAAACTAAATCTTATATAACATATATGTACACCATTATGAATCCATCCTAGACTAAAGGGAAACATTTCTCTATTCAAAATTACAAGAGTATTCAACTGTCACATTTATAAAAATTACAAAATTCATATGTTGATCTCTTATATTAGATTAAATGTAATGTTCCCTTGTCAGGAACATTGTCAATCGACAAGAAAATCTATTCCAGAGATAGACTGAAGGGGAATTTACTGGATTTTTCACCTTCATAAAGAAGGATGAGCTCCAGAGGCTTCCTGGCCCACTATCAGACTGTGTCTATAGAGTGTTGTCAAGGGACAATATACCCAAGAGAGAAATACAACAAGATTGGGAATCTTGCAAGATAACCCAAAAATGCAGCTACAACAATATAAAGACATAAACTGAAAATAACAGTGAATAAAAATAATGCCAAAATGTATGAAATCATTGAGCCATTTTATTATGAAATATCAGCAGCAATTAGTACAATGGATATCAAAGAATGAGGCAGGAAGCCTTCCATGAAAACACATGTCAAAATACAAAGTGTTGCTCCATAACAAGATGCCCATGAATAGGGACTGCGCAGTCACATAAGGGAGACTACTAAACTGAGTGCAAAACATCATGGGATCTACATAGATATGGCACATACATCATTGGGAGAGAAGATCTAAGCTCCCAATCACTACCTCAAGTCAATCCTAGAATGATTGGCTGAAATCTACAAAACTGCTGAAATGCAGGAGTTGCTGGGTAGCTACAGCAACTCAATACATGGAATGGAATGGATAAGGCTGAATGGCTGAAGCTGATAAAGAGCCCTTCTCCTTTGGAAATCCAAAGTGCAAGGCTGATCCCTACACCAAAGATCTCACCCTCTGAAATGCCTGCAAAACCCTCATTGCAAATGTGCTCCAACTAGAACACAGTCTAAAAGAGTATCTGCACTATGACTGATGGAAATGGTTGGTCTCCTGCCAATGATAGTGGAATATGCTCAAGAGCCATCCTCACTAACCTCCCGGAAGTAGAGAAATTCCCTCTTATGAAAGATCAACTAGAAATGGTGTTGTGGGAAACCTCCAGCAACACCCAACTACACTGCACAATAATCTGCTACAGACACTGCGCTGATGAAGATGGCTGATGCTATGGCCTGAATGCCATAATATGGAGGATGAGTGCAATCCTTCATGAGCTACTCAAGAAGGAGAAGAATTCATAAACAGGACTCCATCGTGCCCGAGGGCACTACAGCTCTGTTGAACAGCAAGAGGAAAAAATTTGTCTCTATAGACAAATAATAAAATGATCCAAGATAATCTCAATGGGCTGCCTTGCTCATCTTTTAAACTCAATGAGCCTTCACCTTCCTTCCTCTAGAATTTTCCTCCCTCATGGAATATTCCTCCACTAAAACTACGCTGTCCCACTTAGTGCTCTCCAACTCATGCCAACGCAGTTTGACTTGGTCAATTAGGCCTTGTCCATTTGCATTTTAACCCCTTTCACACATGAGGGTGTGAAATCCAGCTCCATGATGATCCCTTTTCACATTGTAAGGGATTTTATTCCTGTTTATTACATGAATGGGTCACTTTACCCATTTTTATTCAACAAATGAAAATATGCAACTATAATGTTCCATTTTATCTTAAGGCTAAAATTGGGAACATTACAGTCCTCCCCTCCCACATGTTGCTTGTCGTCAAGCAACTGCATAGAGAGAACAAAAATTCTTCCTCCTTCTTCTCTTTTGGCCTCCTCATCCATGGTCCCACCACTGCTCAAATATGCTGCAATAAATCTGCCCTCCAATTCTCTCTCCCAAGTATGCAAATTGAAAATGAAGCTCCTCATGGAAAGATAAAAGGTGTAGTGGAATCCTTCTTACTGGAATGTGGCCTCCTTAAGGTAGGAGTGATGATATGCATGGGAAAATTTGTCTCCCAATGATGATCCCCTCATCCATTCAATCATCCAAATAAAATCTCACCCCCTGATTTCTGCAATATGTTGGGGCTGAATGGAGAGTGTGCTTATGCTTCTCATGATGGCCCTCTCTCCATTTGCTGCACATATGGGGTTGTCTCTGTCCTTGGGCTGAAAAGTATGGCCTCCAAGAATGGCCCATGCTACCCCATCAAGGAAAATCAGCCATGAAATGCCTCTGCAATTTCTCCAAGTGGTTCCTCCCACAAGAGAGACAAGTATAAATGTGGCAATCATGGTTTTCCCATGGTATCTCCTGCAAGATAAAACATATACAATGGGGAGAATCTTGCTCCCAATGGGTTGTACATATAATTCTCTCCAAATAATTTTCCTCAATAAGTATACAACATCAAAAATACGTAAGGGGCAATATACAATGGAAACAAGTCATCAAATGACAACCGGAGAGTGGTTCCAAATCCCACACATGGAACCTGCGCAGTGCCCCTTGGCCTGCCTCAATATCACAAATAACAAGTGCTGTACTAGCCACTTGTTTGCTGCCACCACATCTCCTCATAAGATGAAACATGAAATCACAGTTTGGTGCCAATGGTGCACACCAAGAAGTATGTGGCTTCCCCCACAACCATCACAAAATAGCCAAAATCAAGGCTACAAGTAGCTGCAAGTACATTATACCAAGTGCAACAAGGGATGATCCTCCTTGATCAATATGCTTCTCATATAAAGTAAAGAGGTACATAATGTGAAATTATACCTTCTCTACCATGTACTTGAGATCTTGAGCTAGAATGGCTCATCTGAATGTTCTCCCTCTCCTCCAATGAGTAAGGGAATGGTTGTGCCAACCTCTCCAAAAAAAACCGGGCTCTAAATCTATCCATATGCTGATGTAGATCATGCTGAATGCCCTCCCAAGTGAACTCCTCTAGCAAGGCAAGTATGCATCCAAATGCATAGCTAGGAAGTCCTCATATGCTACATGCAAAAATTTCTCCTTGAGACTAGAAGCTCTAGCCAAGAAGAGTCTGCCATGGTGGTAGATGATCATATCATCCACTAAATATATGCCATCTCGATCAAGGCCATCCAAAAGATCATGCATGCACCAAGATCCTGGGGAATACTCAACCAAAGCTGAGTCCTCCGTCCTGGATTAATCCTCCACATAGCCAGCGCTGGTGTTCTGCAATATGGTGCTCCATCATGCTGATACCTATTACCTTGAAATCCCCTCATGCCAAAGTCATCCTCCAAGTTGCTGCCATGCCCATCATGCAGCTGCTCATTATATAAAAAAAATGAGATCTTTGAAAATAAGCCTCCCATGAGAGACTATCACCTCCAAGGAATCTCCCGATCCTGGGTAATATAAGCATGAGTGGCCTCCATCTACTCCAATGCATGAAAGAGTCCTTCCTCAAAGGAATTATCATCTCTCTCATCAAATCTATGGAGAAGCCTCCCTGCATCATGAAGATGCAATCCTCTATCCTTGCAGCAACATCTGCCAGCGCAGTATGACTGATGAGAGTGGGTGATGCTGAAAATGAGAGAGTGTCTCTCTCCTCCTTGAGTCTATCCCAACCCTCTGCGTTGTGCTGAACTCTCCCAAGGTTTCCACCTCCTGAAATCAAGGTGTGAGGCCCCCAAATGTGGAGCATCCAACCTCCTCTGCTGATCTAGTGGTCTCCTCGGTGCAATGTATCCATGCAGTGAGACACCATCATCAAGATATGACTGAATGTATGAATGGATAAAACCCTCCATGCTTCCACTTCACAATCCAATCATCATCGTAGGTGCATCAACCTCATAAAATAGATAGGGTGTGTGCTCCTCATCACAAGATGCTGACCATCCTCCCTATCTCTTCCTTCTATCTCCATAGCTCTGCACCCTACCAACAATGGCACAGATGTATCATGAGTTGTGCCTTGATCTCTACTCATGAGATCCTGGGAACCTTCTTGCAAAGATGCAAGCATCCCTCTACGTGGAGCAAGAGCTCCTCTTTCCTCTGCATGAGGTACTGGATCAACTCTAGCTATTCCAGTGCATTTTCCCTCCTCCTCATCAATATGTAGGGGCAACTTCTCCAACATTTGATCTCCCTTTTGAAAAAGAGACCTCCATGCTCTCTTGTGTAAGAAAATGAGATGGATACCTTGCCACCAACAAGGCATGATACAATATGTCAGCCTTCCCAACAATGTCTGAAGTGGATCTGAGTTTATGTTTCCTCCCTTCACATGCAAGATGTTGGTTTGTTTCTCTGCATGTGTTTCAGAATTTCTCCCACCAAATCCTTTCATCATTGCTCCAATAGATCTGAAATAGGAAGAAGTATTTTCATCCTTTAAAGAACATGACTCAACTATCCACCATGCATAGGTTTTACCTCTAGGTGCAGCGCTGCAAATTTGATAGCACCTCCTTTGGAAACTTTGTGCTGTTGCAACATGGTCTTTAGCTCTTCTACCCATGCTTTGGCTGAACATGTAGTTGAACCTCCTGAAAGTAGATAGAAAAATTCTATCTTGTTGCTAGCTCCCTTTCACCTTAAACTTGCAAAATCCATGAAAGTGAGATGATCTCTGAATGCCGGAGTTTGAGACTCATACTCTTTCAGAAAATCTCCAAGAGTTTTCCTCTTGATCACCTCTCCTCCTTTCCCATATTTTCCATGACAAGGCTGCACAAGTGACTACACTGTGCATCAAAGGATGTGACTGAATTTCCACATTCCTCATCAGAAACCCTAGAGTTTTTTTCTGCTTCAAACCCTTGTGGAGATTCTTCAAATCTATCCCTTCTCTTTTGCTTTGGCTCCCGTGAAAGCTTAGATGGATGTAGGGAGAAGCTTGGCTAGATCATCTCCTTTTTCTTTCTCCTTCTCCACAAATTGGAGTCTTCCTCATCTTCTTAGATGACATCTTGGCGAAGATCCACAGGCTGAACCAAGATTATGCTTCGATACCATTGCAATGTTCCTTTTTCAGGAACATTGTCAATCGACAAGCAAATCTATTCCAGAGATAGACTGAAGGGGTATTTACTGGATTTGTCACCTTCATAAAGAAGGATGAGCTCCAGAGGCTTCCAAGCCCACTATCAGACTCTGTCTATATATTGTTTTCAAGGGACAATATCCCCAAGAGGGAAATACAACAAGATTGGGAATCTTGCAAGATAACCCAAAAATGCAGCTACAACAATATAAAGACATAAACTAGAAATAGAAGTGAATAAACATAATGCCAAAATGTATGAAATCCTTGAGCCATTTTATTATGAAATATTAGAAGCAATTAGTACAATGGATATCAAATAATGAGGCAGGAAGCCTTCCATGAAAACACATTTCAAAATACAAAGTGCTGCTCCATAGCAGGATGCCCATGAATAGGGACTATGTAGTCACATAAGGGAGACTGCTACAATGAGTGTAAAACAGCATAGGATCTGCATAGATATGGCTCATACATCATTTGGAGAGAATATCTAAGCTCCCAATCACTACCTCAAGTCAATCCTAGAAGGATTGGCTGAAATATGCAAAATTGCTGAAATGTCGGAGTTGTTGGGTAGCTGCAGCAACTCAATACATGGAATGGAATGGAGAAGGTTGAATGGCTGGAGCTGATGAAGAGCCCTTCTCCTCTGGAAATCTGAAGTGCAAGGTTGATCCCTACACCAAAGATCTCACCCTCTGAAATGCCTGCAAAACCCTCACTGCAAATGTGCTCCAACTAGAATGCAGTCTATGAGAGTATCTGCGCTGTGACTGATGGAAATGGTTGGGCTCCTGCCAATGATAGTGGAATATGTTCAGGAACCATCCTCACTAACCTTCTGGAAGTAGAGAACTTCCCTCCTCTAAAATATTAGCTAGAAATGGTGTTGTGGGAAACCTCCAGCAACATCCAGCTACACTGCACAATAATCTGCTACAGACACTGCGCTGATGAAGATGGCTAATGTTATGGCCTGAATGCTGGAATATGGAGGATGAGTGCAATCCTTCATGAGCTACTCAAGAAGGAGAGGAATTCCTAAACAGGACTCCGTCGTGCCCGAGGGCACTGCAGCTCTGTTGAACAACAAGAGGCAGCAATTTGTCTCTATAGACAAATAATCAAATGATCCAAGATAATCTCAATGGGCTGCCTTGCTCCTCTTTTAAAATCAATGAGCCTTCACCTTCCTTCCTCTAGAAGTTTCCTCCCTCATGTAATATTCCTCCACTAAAACTATGTTGTCCCACTTAGTGCTCTCCAACTCATGCCAACACTGTTTGACTTGGTCAATTAGGCCTTGTCCATTTTCATTTTAACCCCTTTCACACATGAGGGTGTGAAATCCAGCTCCATGATGATCCCTTTTCACATTGTAAGGGATTTTGTTCCTATTTATTACATGAATGGGTCACTTTACCCATTTTTATTCAACAAAATGAAAATATGCAACTATAATGTTCCATTTTAGCTTGAGGCTAAAATTGGGAACATTACATTAGATAACACTTGGATGCTATAGACTCAGCCTTAGGGCTTGCTATTTACATCATCTACTCATCTGGCCAATGGCTCATAGGAATGCAAGTCTCCATAATATGTTCATGGTATGATTTTATCATCTTCCATCTCCTTGGTTAACCCTTTTTTTCTTTGATTTCTATGAGATTGATCCAAGATGCTATGACTAGACGATGTTATTGGAAAGATATATATTCAGGAATAAAATCTCTATAAATGATGTGATCAACCTATTTTTTAACCTTCTAAAAAAAAATGGCCCATCACAACCATGTCACCAATTTCGTATGTGAATTGTCTATTTTCATATGGTCACACTAATATGCTTTTCAACTGGGTGCATCGCATCAAATAGTAGGACACATTATCTTTATTTCCCTAGGGGGAAGTGACAAAAAAAACATCACCTGCAACCAAGATACAAAATATGTGTTATTTAAATACCTTCAAGATTTAAATTTATAGATGAAATCGTTAGTGATAGATGGGTCACATACCTTCCCTTACAAGATTAGAGACTAGATCATAATCAAGTGAAACGATAACCACTTCATCATGCATCTCTTGCTATGTCAGAATTGGATGAGGTCCCTTTGGATTAAGAGGGACATAATTCCATCCTTTCATGTACCCATGTTTTTCACAGTGACCAAGTCTACATCCATCAACACCAATGCAAAAATCAAAATAATAAGCAAGTCTTTTTATCTTGATGGAAAATATTTCCCTATTTCTTTGCTCCACTCTCGGTGTAGTTCCCTTATTCCTTCTATAGTATTACAATACCAATGAATGGATATATTCACATCATCAAGTTTAACATTCCAGAAGAATCTGTGCACATTCCTAATAGATTCGTGACCTTCATGTCCTAAATGGGATCTTAACAAGTTGACCACCTCTAGTGACGATTTGGTCCAATCTAAATCATGAATCATTTGGTACCTGCTAAGTGCTCATTTTACATAAGAAAATAAACCATCATTCTCACCCTTTCCATGTCCTATTTGAAAATAGCTCCAAGTATGTTGAATTTTTGTCTTCTTGTGTATCCATCTTAACCAATAAAAATTGTGTGCTCACTTCAACTGCCATACATAACCATATGACTATATCCAAATATTTCTGAATGGTATGAAATTTTTCTTGAATGACACATAAATAAGGTCAAATAAATGTTTCACAAAAAACATGTCATGCTCATGATCATCGTTGATGTAAAAGTGATACTCTTTAATTACATCACATGAATCGCCAGTGTTATCCCTACCATTAGCATTCAATCGTGCATGTCTATACGGAACATGTACGAATATGGACACTTATTATCAGTGATATTACTCACTTTGGATCTATGTATAAGGAGAAAATGTGTAATTATTAACTAAGTCTACCATTGATAAGATTGTGCCTTGTTGGAACGTAACTTCGTGAGAATGCTTAAATTCAAAATATTGCCACCTGGACCTCTACAATTATTTGATATATTTATAAATATGGTTCTGAAACACTCCCATGAATTAAGAAATAGGAATCTCATCCTCAACATACTTGATCTTCCTAAGAACTAGAGTTAAACAAGATGTTTGATTTCCCATGGCATACTCATATCGCTTCCATGAGACAATGACATATGACATCCTAGACTACTTGGGATCAATAGGAAAGTTCCTATGGAACAATGCCAAATCACCACATTCAATGCATATTCTCCCACCTATACATATTTTATTGTAAAACAACTCTTTTTGATCCCTTCTGCATAATATTGATTTTCTTGTAAAATTCCTAGAAAGTGTCGTAATAAATCTGAAATTCAACATGATATCGAAAACAACATGTGTCATAGATTGTATTAGGACTAATAAACCATGGTTTCAATTACTGAAAAATCCTTATGGATATCTTCACATGATGATTGATTTATTGAAATTCCTCAAATAGTGCAACATTTGTCATTTCTACAACGTGCTTAGTGTGATCTACATACTAACCTTTAGGTATGCAATGTTGTACAACATGATTTCTATCTGAAATAACATGGGGATGGATCTCCCAAAACTTTACCACAAGTGCTTTGATTCCCACTATAAGCCTATCTTGGTAGGGTTACTTAGTGATACGAGCCCAATAATTAGATTCATCATTTTCATTTACTCGAACCCTGAATTTGGTATGCGTATGTAGTTTTTTTCTCGAGACATGAAGAAATTTTTACATTTTTTCCAATTTTTATTGTCTTGATGTACTTGGTGAAACAATAGCAGTAGTAATTTCCCTATGAGCAGCACAAGCATCATATTTTCTTGATATTCCAAACATGGTGAATTCCTTTGATATATTTTTCAGTGAAATTCATACGTTTATTCCTACTTTTATCATCTTCGACACCCAAAAGCTTTGTGGTACATTTTAGTTTCTTATGTTTGATCAACCCATGTAGTATCTGAGCTTGTGAAAGAAATAAAGTTTTCTAAAAACATTTTCAAATGTTGTTATTGACAGGCTCTCTAATAGGTCAAGTATGGATAGGATTCCCAAGGTCCTTTTTTGTGCTTGCATCCAAATTTTCTGCAAGCCTTCCACCCCTTTCCAAACCACTGCAACTCCTTGTTATCCTATCAACTTGAGAAGAAACAAGCCATTCTTCTAGTGTTTGATTAGCTTGATAGGGCACATCTTATATCTCTATTGGTTGATTATCTCGATATGGCACATAGTTTTCCCTAATGACAGTTGATCAGATTGAGAGGGAACATGTTGCTCCTCTAGTAGTTGGTCAACTTGATAGGCCACATCTTAATTAACATGTAGTTGATAAGCTAGATAGGACACATCTTGTTCCTCATTTTGTTGATTAATTTCCATCCCTACGTAGTGGAATACAAAATATACGTGTAAGTCAAGTGAATCACCATCATAAGACAAGTGAGTAATAGATCTACACATGTTTATTTAAGAAATCACCATAGGTGAAAGGTCATGATATTATTTGTTGGGTACACTAGTACAAATGGGTCTGAAATACGACTTATTGCAGTTGTCTATCTGAAACATTGGAGTTGAGCAACTCGTCGTTGGTATTCTCTCGAATATTTGACACTTTATTAAGTATCATATATTCGATGGGCCTAACGTCAATTATCTGATGCCAAAAACGACTGAAATTTTCATTAAAAAACAAGATGCTTTGAAGTCGGTTTTGTGATGGTCACATCCATCAGATATCCGAGGGAAAAAATTCGGTATATATGCCCACATGCATCGAATATCTGACGATACCTATGGTTCATTCTATCGTCGTAGATTCCAAAATTTATGACACTTTTCCATCAGATACTCGATTATTTGTTAGTCTAGTTTGATGGGAACGTCCAATAATGTGGCTTTGAATAATCGATGGTAAAACAATATTTTGTGATGGGAGTGTTATATATTTAATTATTCCTTCCATTGGTGTATGACGTTGCAACGTCAGATAATTGTTTTTATATTAAATTAGTGTGACGTAAGTTTTATGTCTCAAACGCATTGTTCCATCGGTATGGGTGAGAGAGTCTGATAGTTTAGGCGTTAAATAATTGACAATATAATGAATTTGTCTAACGGGAGTGTTGTATGTATGATGCTTCATTCCGTCAGTTTTCCATCAAATATCCGACGATTGTCTCTTTGGATAAGAGTTGAATATGTGACGACTTCCATGTGTCGTTGAATATGTGACAAGTGTCTCTGCAAAATATATATATATATATATATATATATATATATATATATATATATATATTGATGGATTTACATGAGGTTTTCTTTCCTTCACTTTGGCTTCATCATATTCATTCCAAAGGTGAAATACCAACACCTCTATTCAATAATCTAACGACTATGAAAGCTTGAAAAAACATTATAAATGTATGCCTTGGATGACCAATTCAATAATAATAATAAATACATTTCCATGCTACTAAAATATAGTTGGAATTCACTCATGTTTTGAAGGTTAATTGCATGAACATTGTGAACTTGCAAACTTTCTCTATTGAATTTCATATCAAGCTTCTTTTAAAAGGAGAGATATATCAAAATAAGGACATAAGGACCTTCCTTTAGAGGATAGGGGAGGGCCCATCTTAGTCAATATAATCTCTGTAGTCTCACTTTCATGGATCATTGCCACTTCATCCAATTATCAGTAAATGAGTATTGCTTCTTATTACTATTTGTCTCCATCGTGTTTTTTTGTCATGTTGTTAATATTCTCATGGTAGAATCTAGAAAGTTATTGTTTTTATCTTATTTTATAAACTAACCAATGATTGATACATTCTGTATATTTCAAATCCTGCACAAGAAGAGTAATTTAGGACATCTATGCTACCAATTCCAAAAAAAAAAGACTATAATAGAAGTATTATGTAACATGTTATTCCAAACCATTTAGGTTGAAGGCTAGGGTGATCAATCAAAAAATGAATCCTTTGGTTAGGGTTGAGCTTGAAAAATAGAAATATTCAAACCAGTTTTTCAATCTGTCATTATGAATGGATTTCCAATGTAGTATTTTTGATAAAAAGGAATAAATAATTCCACCTTTATGTCTACTTCATAGATCTCAATTGACCACCATCAAAGGATAATTAGCACCTTTGAACATGGAATTGTTGTTGGAACAGGTAATTTTATCTATGTTAATTTCCATGTTGGATGTTTATTTATTGGTATAATGAGGTCCTTGTTGCATAATATGGGCACCATACTACTTTCACAATATCGTAGGGAACATACACTTATGTTCAAATTCCTTTTTGGATAATGAATGCTAGTGCCACTTTTCAAAGGGAAATGGATCATGATTTTGGGAACATGATTGGAAATATGACAACTAAATGTCAAATACATTAGTGGGGATTTTAAGAGACATAGATTATACAGAATTTATTTCAATCCTATCAAATGCTATTTTTAATAATAAGTTTTTAGACCACATTGTAAATAAGCAAAGGATTTACATAGATTATTTGACCAAATTTCTTTACTAAGGATGCCATGGGGATGAATATGGTATGCAAGGGTGTGAATAATGTTTTGGATTTCCTTCAAAATGAGTTTCATGACATGGATGTTAATGAGCATTTCTAGCAATTTATGTGCAGACAAGAAACCCATAGTTGTGAACTTGATTGAAGGGAATGGAAAATCAGGGGTGTATGATGTTATTATCACCAAGGAAGCTGTTCGAATGGTTTTGAACATGATGTTCCAATTTTTTTGAAGCTGAAAAATCTCAAGAACATATCTGGATTTGCACTAGCTAGTGCATTGGGAGGATTCAATGTTCACACATCCAATAGTTTCTACTATATTTATTGTAACTAATATATATATTGGTTACATTTTATAATCTTTATTAGTATAAAAAAATTATAATATATATTACTTTTCAATTCATAGTAGTTTTTTAGTATGATGAAAAATTAAGTAAATGTGAGTGTAATGTCCATGATGGGATGTATTATTTTTCCTCCCCACATTTCCCATCAATGATTATAACCTTGAATTAGCTAGCCATTAGGGGAATTTTGAGGTCTAAAATGGGCCTCCTAAGAAAAATATACAACCAAAATAAACTTTATAAGAACCAATTATATTTAAGATGATGATGTCAACCATGAGGAATGATTCACCATTTTTGGAGTAAAAAAAGTAAAAAGATTAAAAGATAATAAAATAATAAAACTACTTTTTCAACTCGTATTTTTAACTTATCTCCATAAGTTCTTACTCAAATTTCGAGTGCAAGTACTCATTGGATGCAAAATTTAATTCATCATCAAAGGAGTACCTATGTTGCATACTTTGGATGGACCCTTCTACACAAAAAATTAGAAATGCATGAAAAAATGTGATCGCAATCACATTTTTCCTGTAGCAGGGTCCTTCGAAAGTATGCAACATGAGTACTTATTGGATGAGGAATCAAATTCTGCATCCAACGAGTGTTTGCGCTCGAAATTTGAGTAAACCCATAGGGAGATAAGTTGAAAATACGAGTTGAAAAGGTAGTTTTTCTTTTTTCCCTCTAAAATTTGAGGATGTAATCTAATCTTACTTTGTTATTTCCACTATTATTTTATAATTTCCTTAGGAGGCCCATTTTAGAGCTCAAAATTGCCCTAATGGTTGATCTGTCATCATCATCTCAAAATGACTTAGTAGATGAAAAGTTACCATGTATACCATGATCACTTCACACTATCTCTTAGATGACCCCTTATACAGATTATATGCATGAATTTATGGCAGGCCATTCCCTCTACCTAGTTTATGATTGATCAATGTGACAATAGGTGAATATAGGACAATTTATAAGTAGGCGATCTTATCAACAAAGATATTCCAATTGTAATTTCTTCTCTTGTTGTCACAAGAAATCATAAGATAGGTAGAGGGGACGACCTTCCATAAATTCATGCATATAAAATGTAGAAAGGTTCATCTATGAGATAGTGTAAAGTGATGATGGTAGAAATTGTAAATTTTCATCTTCCGGGTAATTTTGAGATGATGAGATAGACTAATACTAGCCCATTCAAGGTTACAATCATTGACAGAAAATGTGGGGCATGGAAATTACAGGCATATGTACTTAAATTGTCATAATAATAAAAAATTGTTGTGATTAGGCATTGAAGGAGGAGTGTCTAACACCTAAATTAGGAGTGTGGTAGTGTATGGTGCAGTGGGATAGCGATAAAAAGTAGTAGATGTTTGACTTATCATGGACAAGAATTGTGTAAAGGCTTATTTTAACATTAGAATATGAATATTGGCTCTTGGTGTTTCTAATGTATTTAATTGACTTATACCATGAATTTACGAAATATATGGTATTATACACCCTACTTGTATTTGGGGTTAGTGAATAGGGGTTATCAAACCTAGGAGGGATAGCACATCCCTAGTGTATAGGCTAACCCTACCTATCTCTATATTTGTATGGACCAAAGTGATGATCTAGGGGCATATTTATGCTAGCCAACATGGATCAACCTATGACTTTGTGATGATTGTATTGGGCTATAAATCTATGATCGACCCATCACATTGATTTGTAACATGTCATCATAATTCACTTTAAGGATAAAGGATTCAGAGATAATGACTTGAAACTATTTTTTTTTTTTTAATAAAAAAATTCAAGCGCGCTGACACTTAATTTGTCAACATTGGTTAGAGAAATTTAAAATGAGAGTGTTGGAAAATCATATTTCCACCTACCCTCTCATAATTTGACATATAGCGTTGAAAAATCAGTCTGTATCATAACCAATTGTCATCTGACAGACAGGCGCTAACAAATCAAATGGGAGCACTCTATTTTTTCATGTAAAAGATAGTGACTTCGGACATAGTTTTCGAGCAAATGGAAACACATTTTTGAAAAAAAAAAAATCTATTCTGTTGGGAATGGTCCCATTAGCAAAAAAATCTCTCATATTTTGTACATGTATTACGGTTTTGTATATTTGAATCCTGTTCTTTCATATTTTTCTAAAAGCACTCATGGAAAAATGTTGATCAACCACCTCATCAATTCGACTTGGGTATCAAATAAATAGATGGATAAATAGTTTTCAACATAATATCAATAGTCAAGGATGAAGTAGAAATCAGTTACATGTGGCAGAGTTTTTCAAGGCCAAAAAATCAGTCAACAGTCGTATTGATTCGAGATTTGAGACTCCAGTTCCATATATTTTACAATTGTTTAAATATTAGTTTTATATTTATTTTCATTGATAGGATTAGTTTTATGTTTGGACTTGAAGAAGAATAATTAATGTAAAAATGGGTGATTATCATGGGAAAGAATTTGAAGCATATCTTGGGTTCAAATCAACACCACATTTTCAGGCATCTACTGAGCATATTTTTGGATAGAGATGGAAGAGATTTTTAGGCACAAAATTGTGTATTTCTACGTAGTATCAAATGTGATCTAGCCCGAAATTTTTTTGAGGGGCTAGGACACATGAGAGGTCCAAGACCCATAAATCGTTTGGAGAAATTCCACCCAAAGCTTAAGTTATTCAAATAATTAATAATTTTAAATGTAGCCTAAGTTAAAACTTAGAGAAATAAAACAATTAAAGTGAATTAATTTAAACATGTGGATGAGAATGTTCTAAGTGATGAAGATCAAGTATTTTCTAATATTAGCCGTTGATTAGAGATTATATCATGACCGTTGATTCATCAGCAGGAAAAGTATAAAGGAAGGCTTGAGCGCCAGTTGTAGAACATACACAAAGACTAAATTTAGAGATTAAATTCTTCTGATGGAGCAATGCTCGGGAAAAGATCAGATTTGAGTAATTTAGTGTAGTGAGGGGTTGTTCGGTAGCAGGACTTCAGTCCAAGGCAGAGAATACAAGTACAGAGAGGTAGATCAACACCAGGAGAGACAACACATCCCTTGAGAAGGTGACGTAGAGCTAGCAGGGCTCACGTAGAGCCACGAGGGTGACATAGAGCTAAAGGGGGTGACAGAGTCACCTGAGAAGTTATACCGGGGTTTATGTGAGGCAGATCGGGAAACCATTCAACAAATCAATTTATAAGCCAGGAGGGCTCACGAGGAAGGTGAATTATCCACTAGAGGAGGTAACACAGTCTTAGCACAGATCTTGTTGCAGCCATCGTTTCGCAGCACTGGGGAAATCGCAGTAACCTATGGGGTTTCTTCATTCTTCTCCTGGATCAACTGAAATATCTACCTCCAGATAGAGGTACTTCTACTATAATATCCCAAAATGGGATTGCAGCAATACATGAACATAAAAATGTTAAAATTTGCAAATATGAACATGACATAAGAGGGATCAATGTACATTCATCATATTATTAAGATATCAGCATAAATATACAACAATATCATGAGGGACAAGCCACTCAAGCAATGGGAACAAGTCTCCAATGAACAAAACAATCAGCACATGAGCTGCTGCAACTGTATAGAATGTCGGAGAGTAGTGACAGCGCTGTCTATAACAATGTAGCTACTACTGAATACATGTATAAATATAATGTGGCTGATAGAAAAAAAATAAAGGCCCAACAATGAATATGTGGGCTTCAATACAACATTTCTAGCCAACCCAGAAAGGATTGCTAGAAATACCAAGAAACATACAATGTGACAAATAACCCTGGGGTTAATATTCCATTGCAAACTGGATCTAATATGAAATTAGGCTATGACAGATCTGAAATAATAATTTCCTCCTCCAATGTTATTTCTAACCAGAAGGTTGATCCCTCTACTCAGAAATAGACCCTCTTGCTGAGCTCAATGAACCCTCCCAGCAAATGCCTCCAAAAATAACACAGTTCAGGATGGAAACTGCGCTATGAGGGATAGAATATTGTTGGCCTGATGAAAAATATGTAAAAATATGCCTGGGATTCCTCCTTGTTGATCCTCCAATGAATAGACAACCTCTCCACTGAAAAACAAGCCCAAGAATGACTCTAAGAGATCCTCCTTTACGACACCCTGCAACACAACCCAAATCTAAACAGAAACTGCGCTGTAGCTGAAGGAGGTAGCTTGGAAAAAATTCCAAAATGAGGAAATGTAGCCCAAATAACCTCTCCTTCCCTGAGGATGAGGTAGGGATTCCCGACCAGGAACACCCTTGTGCTAAACAACACTGCAACCCTTCTAAATAGCAAGAGGAAGAAAAGTCTAAAAAGACCAATAAAAATGATAATCAAAACATGAATAACAATGGTTGCTATCCCCTCCATATATAGCATGAGAGCCTATCCACATTGGGTCCTATCCATATTTTCCACCAAGCTCATGCAAGTTTTCCTCCACTAAAACTGCGTTGTTCATCAAGGAGATTCAATGTACCTAGACAGTGCTATTGACTTGGTCAAAGTTGACTGAATCAACACGTTTCAGCACATGTTCACACCCAAAGGTGCTTAATCCAGCTGCTTGTTCTTCTCCCCTTCACATTAGGATTGTTTTTATTGCTACTCAAGAGACTTATGGGCCTCCCCCCCCATTTATTTACCGACCTAGTGATAAAACAACTATAATATTCCATTTAGCTTGGAGGCTAATTTTTTGGAATATTACATCTACTGATGATTTTCTCTATTGGGTGATATGGATTTGGAACCCTAGATTGTATTCAGAAATCTGCGTAATAATATAAACCCTCATAAATGTTGCACCGATTCTCCAGCATTGGGTTTTTCTAGGGACATTTTTCTGAAATTAAGTGTGCCATTTGTCTTAATGCTTCACTTATTTTTCAGTATATGATCTGTATAGTTGTGTTGGTTGTAGTGTACTTACATTAATATTTTATTTATGTATTCAGAAAATAACTTGTTAAATTAATGAAAACAAGTAGGTAATGTAAATCATATTTCTTCTGTAGGATTTCTGGTTTAGATTGAGAAATTTTCACATGGTATTAGAGTTGTTGTAGATAAATTAGAGTTGAATCCATCGGTGAAAGAATGAAGAAAAATTGCTACAAGAAGGTAGTTGTCATAAGTGACAGTGCTGAATTAGGAAGAGGTAGAGGAAGGGCGAAGCAGTCACCAGAGAGGCTCACACATAGCCTGCGTCATCCATCTAGGGTAACGTTGTAGCTGCAAGAGGCGGCATCATGATTTTTGGTCCAATGCATGTTGCATGCTGGGCCAGCATAGAGGTTTTGAGACTCAAATGTTTCCAGTTGTCGTGGTTGGAGGAGCAATTGGATTTTCTTCTAGAGTTATTGGTGGGGCATTTTTTCTGTTGGTGCATAATAGTGTCTAGTGGGGCAGTGGAAAAGTAGAGTGAAGAAATTCCTCAGAATACTTCTTGCTAAGAATTCTAGATCCGGTGTTGATCAGTCACAAAGAGTGATTGGAGAGGAGTGTTTTGACATAAGTTGGCAGAAGGATTTCCGTAAAGGAAATCGATTTTCAGAGGGAGGTTTTTCCTTAGAGGGTTTCTAGTGCCAAAGAAACCCAGATCCAAGTTTTGTTGGAGAAGCAACAAAAGAGGGACAAGAGAACCAGTTTGACATATCCTTATTGAGTAGAGATGGATACACATGGACTGAGGGATCACAATAGGTTAGATAATTTGTCATCTGAAAGGTCAGAATCCTGTCATTTTTGGATGAACATCGCATCAAGGATCATGTATTGAATGTAGTTGTTGTCCCTATTGATGATTATCCTCTCAATAAGTACAAAGAGGCTCAAGCAAAGGACATGATCATGGATGGATTCAAGGATCATGTGATCCCATGTATTTCTGATAAGAGAACAGTAAGGGAAATGTGGACTTCCTTTACCACTATGTACCAGGAAACTTCTATCCAGTGGAATATGTTGCTTGAGAATCAACTGAGACTATTTTAGATGTAGAAGGGAGAAGAGATCGACCCCTTCCTTATCAAATTGCAAGCGATATGTTATCACCTTAAAAAAAATCAAAACATCATTCTGACAAGATTACTTAGGTTCATTGGTCAAAATAGGGTCTTAAGAGTCATTTCTTGAGTTTGACCAAGGGAAGTACTAAATTTATATAGTTTGAGTCTACCCTAGTATTTAAATAAACTCATTTTTAAGGTCTTTCATGTCAAGTCTTTCATCATTTTAAGTTTCATTTCATTTCCGAAAGTTTTTTCATCAAAGCCGCCCAATTAGCCAAGAAACCACAGTTTCGTAGTGCATCACATTGAAAAAATTCAATTTGTGCTACGAAAGCGCTGATAGTTTCGTAGTGCAAACAACAAAAATTACACTACAAGCGCAGCTACAAAAGCGTGGTTTTGTAACCGTCTTTTCAGTTGAGTTGTCAAATGTCAGAAACCATTGGTAAAGGGTAGGATAGAGGCTTGTTGAGTCATGTAATGATGAAATAAAAGTACACACCCACATTTGCAGTCATCATGACAGTTTAGGTTATGAGTGAGTCATCATTTTCAGTTATGAAAGGACATTTGAAATTCGAATTCTTTCCTAATTAGTCATTCTCGTTCCTTTTGGCTTTCATCTTTAATATTTGAGCTCTGAGTATCGATCCAAACTTGTGGTTGGTTCTTACAAAGGTTTATTATATCCATTTCAAGCGAGGCTAAAATATTTATATCAAGCGAGGATGAGAGTTTCTATGAAGAATATAGAAGAGGAGGACAATGCTTAAGGCATGAACATGAAGATATGAAGGCAATAACTGAAGACCCAGCAGTGATGGAAGCATTCAGAAGATTAGGTTGCCTACGGTTTTGTGAGAAATTTCAGGGCTGTCACACACATGTATCCAAGGAATTTGCTATGAATTTCAATGGAGCATCCACTAAAGTGGGGATGCTAAGTTTATCTATCACACCAGAGGTCATTGATACCATTACAGAGATTCCAAGAGGTCAAGAAACCTGGTTCAAAGGATTCAAATTTATTATGGAGCATTGTAAAGAGTTCATGAAACCTTAGCACATTGAGATGGATCTCAACAATGTTATCCTAAGAAGCTGCATCAAATATAATTATTCAAAATTGTTGCTCACCATTCAGAAATATTTTACCTGTGAAGGAAGATATCACAAGGTTTATTCATACCATTTCAAATTGCTTCTACACTTCACTGGTAAGATTTCACTTGACTTACCTTTTTATCTGCATATAATTCTTGCAAAGATGGCTAATAAGGTGAAAGAAAAGTCTGAGGGGAGTGAGACATCATTATTTCATCATCGTTTAATGAAATTATTAATTTTAGATGAACTTCAAAAGATAGGCAGAGATTGGCCATCATTCTTGTTTGTAAATGGTTTTGAGTTGGAAACCCTAACTCCTACAAGAAACCTTAAATATAAAAGGGTTCCATCACCACCACCAGCAGAACCAAGCCAACCTATGGTTGCAAATCCAAAAGAACCTGCAAAATTAAAGCCAAGAAAACAAACTGAGAAAAGGCTAGAGAAAATGCAAATTCTTGATACACCAACTCTCCCACCTACAAAACAAAAATCAAAGGTTGTCAAAGATGCAAAACAGGAACAAGTTGTCAGCAAACAAGGGACCAAAATAATAACTAGAAGCCAAGCAGTGGTTTTGAAAGGAAAGACAATTGCTATAGAGAGAGCCCAGTAACAAAGGGGAGTCTAGAGGATATTATTCATGCCATTGACATAGAAGAAAGACATATTGTCCAAACTAAATTTATTGGAAGAGATGAGAAGAAGTTGAAAAAGGCTAAGTTTGCAAAGATATTAGAATTTGAAGGGGAAGATGGAGGTTTCATTTTTCAAGCAAGAAAGATTATGACAAGGCATGCTAGGAAATTAATGGAAGGCAGCAAAGAAGTTCAAAAGCCCACTGAGACAAATAAATCACCTAAAGATATTATTGATCTCTCATCACCCACAGTGAAGCATACAATTAGAAAATTAAAATGGGGAAAAGAGAAAGTGATAGAGAAAACAGAGTTTCAGCGCCTTGAGGAAAAATTAAAGTTGGCAAACTAAGAAATTTCTGTCATGAAAAAGAGGGGTAGAAAACACAGTGCCGAGAAAGTACAGTTTAAAATGATGAAGGAAATGTGGGAAGGACAAGTTGATTCTATTTCTGAAACTTTAGACAATGCAGATCAACTTGTCAAGTGGAAAATCCAACAATAAAAGAAGCTAAGTTTGTCAGAATAATAAACACCCATATGAGAGCTACTAAAAAAACACTTAAAGACCAAGTGAAGGATTTACAAGAGAAACTGGAGTTAATTCATGATCAGCTATAGAGAAAAGGCATTAAAATGACAGTCATAGAAGAACCAATAGGTCAACCAATTGCAAATGAAGAAAAAATGCCTTAAGGAAGCTGAAATGAAGTTGGTTTATAGTTTGAATGGTTTTAAGATGATGAGGATAGGTTTTATTTTGAATTTTTGGGCAACCACAATTTTCATTTAACAAATTTATGAAAAATATGAATACTCAGCAGTTTCATAGCACCTTCAGGCTTAAAAAGCAGAAAAGTACTACGAAACTGTTGTAGCTGCCTTTTTTGCTTCTTTTGGTCAATATTTAAGGTGTTAAAAGATGATTTAAGAGTTGAAATTGCTATGAAGGGTGTGTTGAAAGGTGATTAAAATTAAGGGTGTGTTGAAAGGTGATTAAAATGATGCAAGAGGAAACAGTCAAGTTTTTGGAGAATAAAGGCTTGAAATGGCAGCGCTACAGAAAGTGCTACGAAACTGCTTTATTTTTGTAGTGCAACATATTACAACCTTTTGAATAATTTTTGAAGTGGTTTTGGACAGCTGGAGGCTAGGAAAGAGTGATGGGATGTGTTAAGCTAACTTCCAATAGCCAAGGACCATGAAATTAATATTAAATGATGGTGAAAATGTTCAAAGAAGGAAAAATATGCTATGCCTTAAAAACAGGGTACTGTTTCCTTTTTTTGTGGAGGTCAACAAAGTGATCATGAAGAACTGAATATCATTATCCAAATTTGACTATGTGATGTTACACTTGTCAATGATGTAATTTCAAATGGATAAGGTTGTTATAGATAGTAATAAGGATTTTGAGTCCTTTTTGAAATAGGAATGTCAAGTAGGATAGGTGTATTTTTGTAATAAATTTCATGTTTTATAGTTATGCAAGGTGTAAATGGACAAAAATTCAATGTATCTAGCCTAGAGGTAGATCATTTGATGATGTAAGAGGTCTATTAAAGTCCATTGGGTCAAATTTGTCAAGGGTTGGACATTTTTGTAAAAACTGTGCTTGTTTTGAATTGACTATTTTTAGCTAATACATAGATCTTCTACTTGACTAACTTGAGATTCTGAAGGAGTTTTAGTGTTTTCCTATTCTATCGGTATCTCTTATATATCTCATTTGCAGTGGTATTCATATATATTACTCAGAATTCATCTATTGTATGCTCTGACTTCCTTTATAAGTGAACTGACTGTGTTTTTACATGTTTCATATGTGTGTGCCTTATCACTAAAAACTCTGATATGCCCCAACTTCCATGTTAAATAGACTCACTGAATTTCTGAATTGTTTTGACTCCATAAGACCAATGTATACATGTTGATGTTATTTTCAACCTACATCTATCATTATCATTTTATTTCCTAAATAGAGTTAGCCATATATATTTTTATCCATATCATTAACCCTTGAGAGAGCCCTCTCAGGCTGAGCAAGCTAAGCCTCAGTCACAATATTAGGTGTGAAATAGTTACACAATATTGTCTGATCAAGCAGCCTATCAGGTCCAATTTTGTGATAACACGATCCAAGATCAACTAGCTTCCATAAGGGCTACTCTAGATGATGGCCTTATGGTAGGGACTGCCCTAAATGTAATCTCTGAAGACTAGGAGAACTTTGTCCAAGGAATTTTGGGCAAATAAGCTCTTCCAAATTGGGAAGAGATGTGGGAAGATCTTTGAAAATAAGAGATCATAAGGTTGACCAAGGTCAGAAGTAGTAACAAGGGGATCAAAATCAAGAAGGAGGAAGATGAAGATGTGGCTCTCGCATCTAAGGGACAACATGGGAAAAAATGAAGAAAGAAGAAGGACCTCTTGAAGGTCATATGCTTCATCTGTGTGGAATTAGGGAATTTCTCCACACAATTCCCTCAGAAGAAGAAGGGAAAAGAAGAATCTAACTCAAAGGCTGCTACAATGAAGGATGATGATGGGGATGATGAATATTGTGCCATGAGTGCTCGTGTGCCTCGAGAGAAGAGGTGGGGCAACATTGATCTGTAGTTATTTGAACTGCAGTGAGGGGAAAGATCCTTGAGGTGCCCAAAACCTTGGATCACATATAGCTACGAGAGCCCTTAATGACAGTAGCAGAATGACGATTGTTAGTTGATGCAAGGATGATGGAGCGACAACGACATAGATACAGTGTCGAAGTCTGAAGTAGCACAAACCAGAGTCAGCAACACAATGTGTGGAGGTGCAACACAGTGACATCAGAGAGTCAACATAGATTAGCAGCAGAGGTAGTTCCAGAATCGAAGACTATTCAGATTGACCAGTATGTCATTTTTTGGGTGCATTTCCAGTTTCTTAACTCTGAGAAACTAGGTTGTAGTGAAATAGTTAGTAGTGGCAGTGTTATGGGAAGAATTATGCAACATATTAAGAGAGATCTGCAGTACAGATGTATTAGTGTCAGTGGCAGTGACGTGGGCAGCAGTACAGATAGTAGCAACACAATGGATGAGGGGAAGCCACCAAGCATTAGCAAAGCAGAGGACCAATGTCATTGATGAGGGTGATGCTTTTGGTGAAGAAGTATTTCTAGAGCACATTCCTTGCTAAGAGGGAGTGCTAATTTTTTGGTAACATCGAATGTGCTCTAGCTCTCAAAAGTTTTGGAGGGGCTAGGACACATGAGATCTGCAAGACCCAAAAATCGTTTGGATAAATTCCACCCGAAGCTTAATTTATTCAAATAATTAATTATTTTAAATGGAGCCTAAATTAAAACTTAGGGAAATAAAATAATTGAAGTGAATTAATTTAAACATGTGGGTGAGATTTTTCTAAGTGACGAGGATCAAGTATTTTCTAATATTAGCCGCTGATTAGATATTATATCAAAACCATTGATTCATCAACAGGAAAATTATAAAGGAAGTCTTGAGGGTCAGTTGGAGAACATACACAAAGACTAAATTTAGAGATTGAATTCTTTTGACAGAGCAGTGCTCGAACGAAGATAAGATCAAAGTAATTCAATGAAATGAGGGGTAGTTCGATAGTGGGAATTTAGTCCAAGGCTGAGAATAAAAGTGAAGAGAGGTGTATCAGCATCAAGAGAGACAACACAACCCTTGAGAGGATGATTTAGAGAAAACAGGGCTCACACAAAGCCAGAAGGGTGATGCAAAGCCATAGGGGGTGATGCAGTCACTTGAGCAGCTACGCTGGGGTTTCTATGATGTAGATCGAGCAATCATTCTGTAGATCAGTTCGTGAGCCGAGAGGGCTCACGAGGAGGGTGACGCAGCCACTAGAGGAGGTGACGTAGTCTCAACATAGAGCTTTCTACATCCATCGCTTCGTGGCACTAGGGACAGCGTAGTCACCTGTGGGGTTTCTTCATTCTACTGTTGGATCAACTAAAATATATATCTCCCGATAGAGGTAACTATGCCGAGGATTTTCTTTGTTGGGTAAGATGGATTTGGCACCATAGATTGTATTAAAAAATATGCATAATAATATAAACCCTCATAACTGCTGCACTGTTTTCTCGCATTAGTTTTTTCCGAGGATATTTGTTCGAAAAGAAGTGTGTCCTTTGTGTGAATGCTTCATTTATTTTTCAATACCAGATCTGTATATTTGTGTAGGTTGCAGTGTATCTACATTAATATTTTCTTCATGTATTCAGAAAATAACTTGTTAAATTAATGAAAACAAGTAGGTAATGTAAATCAAATTTTTGTAGTAGGATTTCTGGTTTAGATTCAGAAATTTCCACAAAAATAAACTGGATAATTTTGTATCTAATTGGAAATATTAAACATATATTTTCATAAATATATCATTATTCTGTTTTAGTCAACATTTCTAGATTTATTGGAAGCAATTATCTCGAAGCCAAAAAATCCTCAAACGACTTAAACTGTTCGAGGTATTTGCAGTGATATACCAGCCAACAAATTCACCAGTAACCTTAGGAGTCAATTATAGATCAAATTATATATTTAAGGCCCAACATACAAAAGTAAAAGATCTTGGTGAGGAGAGCAGGACGCTTGAAAACTAGTGAATAGATAGATATTTGTAGGAAGAAGACCAACAACTCAAATAGTTGAAGACTGCAACTCCAGATTACTTTGTAGAAAATTTGGTTTTTCTTTATTTTAGTTTATATGTAAGATATTTTGAGTTTTATATTATGTTGGCTTGAGGGGTCTTGACCCAGGTTCGAATTTAAGGTTTGCCAACAAACCCCTATACTATTGGCCCTTTCGGTAATGGCTTGCTTGCGTAGGCCAAGGTCTCACCGGAAGTAGTATGGGAGGGTGATGGAGCCAAGTTTCCGCACCCTAAGAGAGAGAATGTTAATTGAAGGGGGTCCTTACAAATCGATCAGACCAGTTTCCTATACCGAAATCCTTTAACTACGTACCAGCAGAATATCTCTAGCAGAGCTTATAGTAGTAGATCAAATGATGCAAGATATTAAGATCTAACCAGATCTATGCATTTATCATCTTATACACTATTGCATCCACGTGTGCCTCAACAATCATCAGTATGCAGTGAACATATATAAATAACACAGTGCGCAGCCAATAATCATAACACAAAATGCTTCAATACTAAGAAAAGGTCTTCTTAGTCATTAACATTCAGATTCAACTTACAGACTCTATTTACTAGACTACGCACATAGCCAGCGGGGTCCACATACAGTAGGACTCAGGTTCTCCGCCCACACAGGTAGTAGGAGTCCTCACCCAGACAATCGACACAAAAGATCCACAATTTTGTATCTAGCTCAATTATTTCTCACTTAGTATCCATCTATTTATATCATGCTAGTCTACGCTATCTTATGGTCCAAAAAATATCGTTTATGGACCCTTGGTCTACACTTTTGACCCATTACAATTAATTGGGGGCTTTGACCTACCCCAAACCCCTTGCACTAGACTAAATATTACAAAATATTACAAAATTGGACAAAATTAAGGATATGAAACCCTGTTCCAACAGTCCCCCAACACAATCTTATGACACGTCCCGAGTCACAGCGTCGATGGGGTCTTCATCCTGTCCTGAGCTACTCCATCGTGGCAGTGAAAAGAGGAAAAACATGAAGGCTCTGTGTAACAGAATTCTGTGCGATGTCCACCAGTTTCTGTGAGGTTGGTCCTTCCGTGGCATCGGTGACATTGTCTAAAGTTTGGTTCAACTGTCGCACCACCTCATCTAAATCCTGCGAAAGCTTGAGGGCTTCATCCGATTAGGGTGTCAGATGGTTTCTGAGTATCTGTTTCTTGCATTGAAGCCCCATAATTTCACTGCAAAGCACGTGGCTAGTTCGAAGATGGGCTAAGCGCTGGGCTAGAACAAGGGTGATCATCGTAGATTCCAGTTGCTCAAAGTATTGTTCCTTCTGATTCAACTCTTGATCGATTTTTCAGAGGATAGGGTTGTGTTGTACCTCAGACCATAATTCCATAGATTTTTCAAGAAAAGTGACACCTTGACTGATCTACGTCATGATAGTGGTCATGGATTCTATAACCAATGAGGCTCATTGGGCGCGCACTTCTGGAGGGGTCTCAAGCTAGAGCTTGGCCTGCAACGATGCAATCTGAAGTTCAAACTCAGCCTTGACAACTTGTACCTCGGTTTGTGATGCCTTCAGGGTAGCGACAAATCCTTCGACCTTGGCTTGTGGCTTAGCAGAGGTGGGAATGAATTTTGGCATGTCTTCGTAGAGTGAGTTGATCAGTTGTTCTAAGGCGGCTTTCTGTGCGATGGTTTTGACGTGCGCGACCTGGATTTCGGCGACTTCAACAGCTTGAGTCATAATAGTCTTCTCAACCTTGCTAAGGTGTTGTTGTGCGCATATTTCTCAGTGCTGGATTTCACTAGTGATGGTGGTCAATAATTCATGCAGCTATGCACTGGCCAGTTGACCAACATCAAGGTCGAAAAATGAGCATGCCTGGACTTGGGTGCACAATGCAGCAGGTTCCATGATAAAAGTAGCACCGGGGAGAGGGAATATTAAGTTGTCTGCGATGGCCGCTAGGGTTGTAACAGGGACTGGATGGCCCATGTGATTCTGCTTCGCTTGATCCACGCTTGCTTGATTCTGCCTCGCTTGATCTACGCTCGCTTGAAGGGTGTCCGCTTTGAGCTGGAGGGCCTGCAACTCTGCTTGCAAGACTTCTACAGTGGCCTTGTGCTATTATTCCCAAGTAATGCATCGATCAACAGACACAGTGGTGATAGCATCGAAAATCTAGGCAAGGTCATCCTCTGTCAAGGTAACCTCCATGTTGGTGCCGGTCTTACTGGCCTTACGCTTCTTTCTAGGCCCCTGAGACAACCCACAAGGACACTTGAGACTATGCAAGAATGACATACCTACGTCATCGACATCATTTATGTTTTGATCCAATGGGGAGTCTGGTTCTGGATGCGTGGTAGTGCTTCAAGGGGTCGCTTACTGCGTGGAGGCTGGAATCACCGACTCCATTGTTGGGCCAAGTGGAACAATAGGTTTTGACATTGCGTTGTGGCTAGATGTGCCTGATCCATCTAGGTCATTTGGAAAGGCTACTACCTTCCACTCCAGCAGCCAAGTGGCAATTACCTATTCAATTTCAGCCTCGATAGTCATATATGGGAGGTTATACCAAGTTTGATCTTTATGGGCCCGAATTTTCACATTGTGCATGGTCACTTGAAATGTTGCTATATGCTTACAATTACCATAGACAATTGGGCACAAGTGTTGTTGGGAATCAATGGCCACAAAGATAGCCCCATCGTAGAGTTACCCATAAGGACTTGTTTTCCTCAACCCGCTTGGGGTCCTTTGATTTCCAGAGGTTGGAAAACCACGCTCCCTCGCACATTCCAGGCTCAAGAGGGGGGAATATTGCTTCTTTCGGGGTCTCCTAGGAAACTAAGACAATTAGCAGGATTAGCCATGAATTTTAGAAATATTTTTCCTGCTCCTGAACCTCGCGCACATTGTCGAGAAATTCTTCAACCAGGTATTGGGACCAATTATAACAGACTCCCCTTTTTCATTGGACGGCGATTTGAATTACATGAGCAGGGGCAGCCGATGCCTGGCATTTCCGCATAAACTTGCAGGCAAGAAGTAGAGTACCCGGGTGCATCCCTAGGTCAGTGATTGTATCAATATGGAAGCCCCACTTGTTGTTGGTGACCTGGTACTTGTCCCAGACAACTTCAGCAGTATGGTACTCAAATTTCTTGCCCGTGCCTTCCCTAAGATTAGGTTCGTGCATTGGGAGGCAAATAATTCGGTGAATGAGAGTAGCATCAATCGGTATGCAGCCTTAGAGCCACAAGCATCCCTCATGAATGAGTGCCAGCAGTTGGCAAACAACTAGGATGGTTATGTTGTAGCAACCAAAGTGGGGGAGGTGCAACAAGTTCATGATGCCTGCGTCGGCTAATCCCTTGACCCAAACCATTGGCTCTACCTTGAGCACACTATCTTCGATGACATGTTCCAGGTACAGGTGTGGAGCTAACAAAGGGAAAGAATCTAGGTTCCCCAGGTCATGGTCATCGAAATTTATGTGGGGGAGGTGGCTGAACATATCTCCCAGCTGGGGAAATTCTTATGGGACGAGAGGCATCTGAAGATATGCATGGATGATATCCATGTTGTGCATGTGTGCTCATGTTCTTCACGACCGAACATAAGTTGGTAACCAGGTCAGCGGAGTTGCCCGCAGACCTTCTGCTGTGAGTGCCATTGGGTTCGGGGGTGCGACAAGCGATCACTTCTTAGGCACTTTCCGAGGGGAGCACCGAATCTGAGGGGAAATAGGAGGCTTCCCACCTGCCCATTTTTCCTATTTTACCTTTTCTTTTCCCTTTCAATTTTTTGGAGTCGAGATGATTTATTCTGCTACAGGGGTTACTTCTTGGACCTCATTAGATCCTATTTCCTCAGACGTCATTTCAGGCGGAGGCGCATTTGGGTTGGTAGCGGTCATCCTTGCTTGGAAGATGAACTCAGCGTTACTAGTGTTAGACAGCGTAGCTTGCTCAATCATGCGGATGGAAAGTAGACAGATGAAATGATATATATCAAAGTGGCTGAGGTGTGACAAGCTTAAGCAGTAATTGAATCTCGTAAAGAAAACAGTCCTCATCTTATAGCCTTCGCGAGGGAACAATGACTGGTGGATCCTTAATTTCCTTTCATCATTAAAAAAACGGTAAGAAGTCCTCGTAAATCGCCAAATTAATTTCCAGTTACCCACTTCATCGAACGGGAAGCGCGGTTTTCCATGCTCCTCTTCTGTCCCAATGGCTAGTTTTCTCCACTGCACACAACACCTGCACTTGTATCGCACCCACCTGTACTCCCAGTTCTGCGCACCATCCCTGCGCATCCATGCCCAGGTGTGCACAATGTCCATTATACAGCTACTCTGGCCATATAGTCATTTGATCGACACTGAGGAGTCCCGATAAGGCTTAAGTCAACTCCCATTAACATATCCTGGGAGAGAATTGGCTCGCAGTGTAGCCAATCTAACCGCACCACCATTGGTAATTTCCTTTACCATATACGCACCTAACCAGTGCTGTCAGAACTTCCCTAGGTGTTTTGCGGACTAGCTATCATACAATAGGAGTAATTCTCCCTCCAAAAAGACCTTCTTCCAAATATGTTGATCATGCCACGCTTTCTCCCATGACTTCTGAACTTGTTGGTGGAATTTGGCTATGAACTGGTCTTCTTCCAACACTACCAGCTGTGCTAGGCATTCCTCCATGATGACTAGGTCCACGACATTTGTGGAGGCCGACATGCGCAAACTGGGAATGATGTATTCCATAGGCATAATAACTTCCTTCTCATAGACCATGCGGAAGGGTGTTTTTCTCGTGAGCTTCTTACACATAGTTCTATAGGCCTAGAGTACAGAGGGGATGCACATGTCCCAATTGCTCCATTGTGCATTACAGACCTTGGTGAGCGCATGTTCCAAAATTTTATTGAATGCTTCTACGGTTCCATTCGTGTATGGATGATATGGGGTACTTTTGGCATGGTGGATCTGGAATTCCTCAGTCAGAGCCTTAATTTTTTTGTTAATGAAATGCGTCCCTTTTTCACTCATCAGGATCCTTGGGCAACCAAACCTGATCAAGATATTTTCAAAAATGAAGTGCGTCGTCATGTCCGCAGTGCAATCCTTGAAAGCTTTATCTTCTGCCCAATTGGTAACATAATCTGTGGTCGTAATGATATCCCAAGCACTTGTCTTCTTACTTGGGGGGTTAATGGGGCCTACAAATTCGATGGCCCATTTGTCAAATGCTTGCAGGGCCATCTTATCCTAGCGTGAGGGTTTCCTGGTCCGTTGGCATGCATCGCAGGCTCGACAATAAGTATGAGTATCCGTGTGTAGTGTGGGCCACTAGAGCCCGACCCGTAATATATTCTACGCAGTGGCTTTACCCATGTAATGTCCCCTCGCAAATCCTCCATGGGCTTCAGCTAAGATAGTTGGTCTTTCATGTTCAAGGACATACCTTCGCAGTATCTCATCTGCCCCCAACTTGTAGATTTTTCCTACAATGATAGTGAAGTCAGCTGTGGGGGCAAACAACTCTTTTTTTTGTGGTACCGAATAATCATCGGGGGCTTTACCTGTGGTCAAGAAGTGGACGATATCAGCAAAGTGATCATCAATTACCTTGATAGTAAATAGCTATGCGTTAGGCAATCTATCATCCATGTTAGTCGAATCTTCCCCATTCTTGATTTTGGACAAACGATTTGGCCCGGCATTCAACCTTCCTGGCTTCACAATAATTTAAAAATCATACTCCTGAAAAATTAACAATCACCGACAGATTTCCCCCACCAACATAGGCTTTTTAACTAGGTATTTTAAGGCCAAATGATCTGTGAACATCTTGAAGTGCCCTCCAATTAAATAGTTCTTGTACTTTTGTAGGGCATATACCATTGCTAACCCTCCCACTCTGTGGTAGAATATTTATGCTCTACGCTCGACAACTTTCTACTAGTGAAGGCCACTGGGTGATCTATATCCCCTTCTCTAGGCTGTTCCAATATAGCTCCCAAGGCGATCCATGATGCATCTACGTGGAAATGGACGATATTTTCCCAATCGGGGAATATCAGGATAGGTGGAGTCACCATATTTTCTTTTAGCAGCTCGAAGCTCTTCTGGCATTCGTCATTCCAAAAGAACGAAACATCCTTTTTCAACAAATTTTCCATTGGAGCAGTGATCAAAGCGTATCCCTGTATGAACTTTCTGTAGTAACCTGTGTGGCCGAGGATGGAGCGCAACTGTTTCTCTCTGGTTGGAACTTCCAAGTTGATGATAATCACAATATTAGCAAAGCCAACCATCAGCCCCTGCTAAAATACCTCGTGTCCTAACAGAATTCTGAATGGGACACAAAAGATGCATTTCTTGATGTTTAGCAAAATTTGGTGTTTCCTGCAGGCGTCCAACATGATGCGTAGATTTGATACATGGTTCTTTACTAATCTGAACACTGTCTAGTCATCAAAATAGACTTCCAGAAACTTGTGCATGAATTCCTTGAACACGGCTACAACAATGCGTGAAAATATGGCAAGGGAATTCTTTAATCCAAGGGGCATGATAGTATACTAAAAGGAGCCCCACTCAGTTGCGAAAGTTGTCTTGCTGTGATCTTCAGGTGCAATACATATTTTATGGTACCCTGAGAATCCATTAGTAAATGAATAAGCCTCCTGACCCCCAACGTTATCTAAGATTTCATCAGAGAATGGTGTAGGGAATGGATCATGGACACAGGCATCATTTAAATTTCATAGGTCAATGCATATCCTTATCTCTCCTTTAGTCTTCTTCTCCTAGAATACCATGGAGCTTACCCAATCTAACTGATCTACTGTTTCAATGATACCCACGACTACCATTTTCTCGATTTCCTCCTTAACTTCTTTCTTGTATTTCGGGTTTAGGTGATAGGGTCGTTGTTTGACTGGCCGCGCATCTGGCTTCAATGTAATCCTCATAACTTCGATGTCTCCTATGATTCCCTTAAGTTCAGAGAACTTGGTCAGGCATAGGTCCTGATATTTAGTTAGCAGATCAACGACCTTTCCCACCACGCCATCATCCCAGTAATCCCCAATTTTGGCCATCTTGGGATGTTCTGATGAGCCAATATTGATTTCTTTTAGTTTCAGAGGTTTGGTGACGTCGAATGTTCGTAGCACTGGACCTTCAACAACTTATTCCCCTTCTGATTCTTTGATCATGATATTATGGGGATCTTCATCACATGCTTCCATTGAAATATTTCTACAGTTTATGATATCCTGTAGCTGTGCATCCCAAGTTGGTGCAACACGTTCTTGCTCAGGGCAGGCCTCATCGAAGACCAGAGCATATATATCCTACAAAGCTTCATCAAGTTTCTTGGTACCTCCTTTTAGTCCAAACGTCCTTACAAATTCTTCAACCATCATACACCAATGCCTGGTGCATTGATGTAGTTCTACGTCCAAATACTAGGAGGTGGGGATTGGTCCTAATGTGTGAAAAAATATATGGACCCATTCATTCCTTGTGTCCTCATCCCATACTTCTCTCCAACGAGTTATGTGCTTGCACGGATCTCCTTGTCCCAAGAATAGTTTTATTGGTGGGTTAGCTAGTATATGGAAGTGGCAGGTCAACATCCTTTGGCATTCCCCCCAGTCCTGGAAAGTTTCTTTATGAGTTTCCCACCAGCGTGCAGGGGTTTCACGCATGGCCAAGTCCAGGGCCCAAAATTGTCGTTCCTCAGGAACGCTTGCCTCAATTGCTGCAAGGAAATTTTCAAAATAACCAGAGCCATCAAAGTGGGGTAGTTATCTTACCTCTAAAGAAATACATCGAAAGCTCTTTGTGATTTTAAGATATCTTAGCACAGACACGTCATGCAGTCAGTTTTGCAGTTTTCAATCTCTTTGTCTAAGTCAAACAATCACTCACTATCTCTTTCCCAACATAGCATGTCGTTAGCCGTGGGTTTGATCTAGTCGTCATCCTGGGCAGTCAATTTGTATATGTGATCGACATATTCTTCTTCCCGTATTGATTTAATATACCGTTCTCCTTTCGTTGGGTCCAGTGGGACTATTACCCTTGTGCCTTTGTTCTCAAATATCATGATTCTCCTCTTTAGATCAATGATACCTCCCATGTCAATAGCCCAATCTAGATCCAAGAGCGCAAGATAAGAGTACGCGTTGTCTACTATCTGGATTACCTCAAAATATGTGTGGACCATAACACCTATAATATCTTCCACTACCTTCGTTACTTTTCCTAGTGGGATAATATTATGTTGATTAGCCATCCATAGTTGAATAGTTGACCATTCTAGTTTAGGTTCTCCCATTCGTTTCCAGGTCTGCTTGGGTAGGATGTTAGCATCTGAACCTAAGTCAAGGATGACTTGGTCCATTTCCTATTCCCCAATCTGCACAGTCATGTGCATTTCTTGTCTCGTCCTTTTCTTGTTTTTGTATATTTTGTTCAAAGTTTTAACCTCGGGTTGTGGAACAATCCTTTCTGCGCAGTTCTCTATTAGGGCTTGGAGATTTTCTACAGCCTTCTGGTTGCGTAACAACTTCATACATTCCTGAAGGAATGGTTTAGCTGCTTCGTCTGCTTGTAGATCTACCATATCCTTCAGGGTAGGTGCTTCATTTTTGGCCATATCCCTTCATGCTTCGGTGAAGGTTTATGTTTCCTTTTTCAGTTCTAAGCCTTTCGCTTTTTCCTCAGATTTCTAGATTAATGATTCAATTTCCACCTTTTTCTCAGCTCCTCTGGTGGAAATTCCATGCGTGTGATCACATTAATACCTGGCCCATCATTGCGTGGTTCTGCCTTAACTCTTTTTAGGTGTCTATTGCTTCTCTTGCATTTTTTCTATTAGCACCGGGTAGTCTTCAATGACATGGTCGAACTGCCAGCAATATCTGCAAGACTGGCATGTCGGGTTCGGGCAATCCTGTGCGAAATGTCCTATATATCCATAGTTGTAACAGATCAGTTCTCCACACCCTCAACTATCACTCCCCCCTCTCCCTCCTCCCCTTCCGCTTGTGGGGGATCCCCCCCGTCCCGAAGGAGATAGTGGTGACAAGGGATATACTTTCACTTTGTATAAGTTGCCCCTATCTACCATAAGGTCAAGTGTTCGGAAATTTTGCTCATCATGAAATACAGACGAGCAGAATCTATACCACTTTTGTTTCGATTCTGACACATAAGCACCCAATCATGGGAAGTGATCTATATCATGTCTTCCTGCCACCTAACAGTCAGCACACCATAGTCTAGGACTGCTAGGGCCAACCATTTCCTTGGGTCGTATAGGTCTTGGTCCCCCAGCCTACACGTAGTCTGATAAAAGTGGGCATTAATCCTTAGTGTGACTCGGTCCCTTACAACATATGCACCAGATGTCTAGGCCAAATTCCTTACCGCGGTTGTTTCACAAGCTCTGAATTTCTAATTTCATTGCCCCTAGTTGGTTCTGGATTTAGAGAGTTGCTAACTGTGTATCATCCCTTGGCGAAACTTCTAACTTCATGGCTATTTCCAGCGCTTCCTCTTGGGAGCCAATATTTTGTTGTCCCATGGGCCCACGCAAGTGTGGTAGTAGCATAATGATGAACC
Organism: Pinus albicaulis; assembly: GCA_034641835.2. Taxonomy (NCBI): domain Eukaryota; kingdom Viridiplantae; phylum Streptophyta; class Pinopsida; order Pinales; family Pinaceae; genus Pinus; species Pinus albicaulis. The sequence continues at coordinate 35,323,224 of CM076571.1, read as the reverse complement.
ACTCTTTATGCTGCTTATTTTTATAAACAAATCCCCCATCACTGATAACCTTCTTTAAACGTTTTTCAGCCTCCCAAATGGACTATATAGGTCCTTTCTTAAAGTCCTTTAGTTCGACTACACATTGAGCGTATGACTTAGGCTTCTAAAATTGTTGCTTTAGGAAATTATTGATATCTTTTATGGATGCTTTCATGTAATATTCCCAATTATTCATGAGCTAATTGGAATATTCATTTTTTTTCTGCTTTGTTTAAAGAATAAGAGGGAAAATGGGGTCCATATTTCTCCTTAATCATGAATAAATCAATTCCAAATGTGAAAGAGACAAATCTTGGCAACTTAATTGAAGCACCCTTGGTGTGAAAGGTGTTGGGAAAAATACTGAGAGGGGGTGAATCAGTATTTAGGACTTACTCAAAAATTTTTACTTTTCCATTCACTAAAACCCATACGCTACTTTGTTGAAGCCAACCAGCGTATACACGTGGATTTCCTTCATAAAACTCGCGTATACACAGAGATCTTATTATGCATTTATTTTCTTTACTTAGGTCTATGCATCATTCATTCATCAGATGTTTAGTAAACAGTAGGCATGTGCAGTAATAACAGAATAAACCATCACACATAAGCAACACACATGAACACCAGGATTTTAGGTGGAAACCCAAGTCGGGAGAAAACCACCACTGTCGTTGTCTCAGCCTTCAATATTTTATTATAGAGAAAACATCATACAACCATGTATTGGCGCAGACTCATACCAGCATGCAGGCACCCACCTACAAAAGGCTATAACGTTCTCTCTTTTAATAGCCTCTCCTAGAAGGGAGCTACAACCCCCTGCTCTCGTTTACCAGCCTCTCTTGGAAGGGCGCTACGACCCCCTGTTCTCGTTTACCAGCCTCACCTGGAAGGGAGCTAAACCCCCTGACTGAAGGCTACAACCCTTAGCACCACCATGGACCATGTTTCATCAATTTTCATACTGGATCCAACCCACACAATTAAGCTCAAGGAACATTCATCAAACCAACAACTTGCTCTATAGCAGCATAATCAATATTCGAACAACCCAAATCATCATTGACAGATAGAAGTAAAACAATAGAACATATCAGACATTTCATACCACATACTTCAGCAAACCCTAAATTACATACGTGCTTTTTCTTCATTGAACCTACGTATATACGCGCTTTCATAAATACCAACCCGCGTATACATCTGCACACATTTCAAAGCTGACTTCAATTCCCATACGCGCTTTCACTGAATACAAGCCGCGTATATACGCGCTTTCTCTTCAACGAACCTACGTATATATCTTCAGACATTTTAGGGCAGTGCAGCTCTCTAGAACAGATAAACAGCTCAGATCTTAATTCTTTACTTCAGCACAGATTCACCAGATCACAGATCTAATCATTCCATAAACAGATCCAGAAGATACATACATTTTCAGATCTGAGAGATCCCACTCTTCATCATTTTCTTCATAGGTGCATCACAGATTCAGATCTATCATCAAACTGTTACACTTTCCATACAGACATACTTCAGAGTGAAGTATCCATTCAAACCCAGACTTATGCACACCCATTGCACAATGATTTTCTTCTCCTTATATAGGTTTACCCTTTATCAATACCATGAGTCAAAACCACATAACTTCCGATGGTATTCCTGGACGGGATCACATAAACAATCCAGCGCTCAATACAATGGGTCAAAACCATGGTAGTTACCCCTGGTTTTACAAATTTAGAGCGCAATTGAACATACACGACTTGGAACGTTATTTCCCGCGTGCATACGCTACTTCTCCTAAGCAAACCTGCGTATGCCTTGTGACATACCTTATTTATCATTTCTTTGGCACTTCCTGAAATTCCTTTCTTCTGATACTTCTAAGCTACTTGTAGAACATCAGATTTACATCATTAATAAACTCATCAAGCATCAAGAACAACTTCATTAAGTAGTTTACCATCATCTTCATCAATTGGGTTGCCATCAAGGACAACACTCTGCATCATATTGCCAACAATCTCCCCCTTTGGACTTGATGGCAACCACGATGGTGTTTGATCACAACAGCTAGATACATTAAGCATAATGATATTCTCCCTCTATTCAAACACCATGTCATTCTCCCCCTTTGACATCAAGGGCAAAGGGCAGATCAAAACCAACACAAGGTTGTTTTCTCCTCATGTAGATAGAAGAGCGTCGTAGATCTGATGTGCACTGAAGTTACCATGCTCCTCCTGAGTTCATGCTGAATCTTCAAACATATTTTTCAATGAAGTACATGACTCTATGACCTTCCTATCACCAAGAACTCATACTTACATCAAAGATCCAACCAAGTGGATTTACATATGAGACTCAAATACCCAACCAAGTGGGTTTAAAATTTTGACTCAACTACCCAACCAAGAGGGTTTACACATTTTGACTCAAGTACCCAACCAAGAGGGTTTACACATTTTGACTCAAGTACCCAACCAAGTGGGTTTACATATTTGATCAAGTCCTTACATGACTGAATATTACAATTTTACATCATAGGTATCAAATTACAAATATGACGTTTTATGACCAGTACCAGAAAGACCTCAAGAGAGAGATATTATTTCAGAATCATCATAATGCCAACAATGCATTACGCTCAGCAAGGCTAATGCTCCCCCTGAAAATGTGCATCCAAGCATCCTTTCCATATGACCAAGGCTCCTCCTTAGCTTGTGCAACCTGAAACTCTTTCAACAGAAAGTTATCAGCAACAATCTTTGCATGATCTGTCCTTATTTCTGAATCATAAGACTTCCATCTCATCCATGTGTGAAAATAAAGAATACTCTTCAGCCAAAAAAGAAAACAGGGCTCATCCATAATCTCGTCATAAGAAACCATGTATTATGTCATCATCATTTAGAACTGAGAAATAAGTAGATACAGTGCCAATAATACAATCATTATTAGTCAGACTGATGCTCCCCCTGAACCTATGCTCCTGATCTTCAACTGTCATACAAATTTTCTTATCATTAGTGCATACGCGACTGTGTCCACTGGAACTTGTGTGTATACACAAATTTAGTTCACATAACTCGTGTATGGAAAGTGAAACATTGAAAACTTCACATTCCTTCATCTCCCCCTAAGTTTGTATCACCTGTACCTGTTTTCTTCACATCAGATGCTCTGTCAGAAATAAACATAAACAGAATAACCAAAACCATCATGGGAATCACCATACATCGCTCCCCCTGTGACGATACATTACTAATCCCTATAATGTATCTCACATCACTCCTGCAATCATTAAGAGAAGTAAGCTTTAGAAGCGGATGACTGCAGTAGGGTCAATATTCCGTATGTTTCTGACCGGTCCTCCTTCCTTTTCCAGCTTTGCTTGAAATTTCTAATTGTGTGCTGGAAATTATCCAATTTCTCATATCTGTTCATCCTACATTCTTTTTCCACATGTCCATACTTGTTACAAGCATAACATCTTATATGACCAGAAAAGTAAGCATAAGGATCATAGTGTGTTTTTCTATTCTTTCTTCTATTGCAATTAGCTGCTTTATGACCATACTTGTTGCATGAAAAACAATATCCCTTAAAGAAACCTGAATACCTTTCTGAGTAGAATCTGTGTTTATGTGACTGAAATGATCTGCTTCTGCAATTGGCTGCAACATGCCCATAATTATGACATTTAAAGAATTCAACATTATTGATGCTTTTATAGTTAGGAGGGAATGATTTCTTTTGAGAGTTCATGATTGTCGATTGACCTTTTGTTTCTTCCAACACATCAGGTTTTGCATTGATATCCTTTGAATCTTTAGCACTTCCTTGTGAACTAGATTCTCCTTTAATAGTTTCATGAAAACCAAGAACAAGTTTAATAGCAGGAGACCTTTGATTACTAAGAATATTGTCCAGAATCTTAGTACTATCTTGAAACCTCAAGAGTTTATCCTTTTCTTCTAATTTACCTTTGAGAATGTTTACCTCAACCTCCAATTTTTGGCATTGCTTCTTCATGCTTTCTTCGACCCTTTTTCCTTCTTCTACTTGATCGTTTAATTTTAAGATTTCCTCCTTCAACCAATTTTCTTGATCTTCACATGTTTGTAGCAGTTCTTCATTCTTCTTATTTGATTTTTCCAGATCTTCTTTGAGAGAGATGATTTTTGCTTCAAGTCCTTCCTTTTCAAATGATTTTAGAGGTTCTTTATTCTTCTTATTTGATGCTTCAAGATCTGCTCTCAGAGAGATGATTTCTGCTTTAAGTCCTTCATTCTTCTTATTTGATTTGTCCAGATCTTCATTTAGATCATTGATTTCTACTTCAAGCCTTTTATTTCGACTGCTTCCATAATTGTACAACTTTTGATACTTGTCTACCTGTCCATTCAGAATTTCTATCTGTCCTTTCAGTTGAGAGATCATCTCATTGTAGATACCGTCTCTTTCTTTAAATGATCTTTGTTGATCTTCAAATTTAATCTTGAGAGATTCTTCTAGATCCATAACATTACTTTCACTATATTTACCATTGCATGCACAAGAAAGTGAAACACAAGAACCACATTCAATACCTGTTTTATTTTCCTCATTCTCTGATGCACATGTTTTCTAAGAAATCTCCTTTTGAGTAACCTTGTTCTTTTGCTTCCTTGCCATGAGCACTAGTAGATCTTGGTCAGAATGTTCTTCATCTTCACTTGACATTTCATTATTATCTTCATTTGCATAATAACTCTTTCCCTTTACAAATTGTTTCCCTTTATCATGATTTTCTCTATAAGGATATTTAGCAGCATAATGGCCAAATCTTCCACAATCAAAACAGTTGAAGGGAAGCTTACCTTTGAATCTTCCAGTACCTGGTTGGAGTCTTCTCACAAAATTTTCTTCTTCTTCTTCTGATATGTAACTTGATTCCTTGACAACTTCCTTTTCGTTTCCTTTTGCACACGCCTTAAAAGTAGCTTCTTTGATTTGAGAGGGACCTCCTTGTATCATTTCATAAGCAGTCAGAATACCATGTAGTTGAACAATAGTAAGAGTTTGCAGATATTTCCTTTCTTCAATAGCTGATACTTTTGACTCAAAATTTGAAGTCAAAGATCTTATGACTTTTTCCACCAGAGTAGTATCGATTATGGTTTCACCCAAACTTCTCATACGATTTACAATATCATCTAGACGTAAAAAGAAAATGGCAATACTCTCATCACTATGCATCCTTAAATTTTCATATTCAATTCTGAGAGTTTGGAGTTTTGCACTTTTTACCTTTGTATCTCCTTCATAGCTCAGAATGATTTTGTCCCATATTTCTTTTGCTGAATTTAGCTGCATCACTTTAGCAAATTCTGGTTCAGACATGCTTTCTAATAAGACATTGACTACTTTGGCATTGATTTCATATTTCTTCCTTTCTACTGCATCAGTAGGAATACTTGCCGGATACTGATAACCTCCTTCCATGATTGCCCATACTTCTGCACCAAGACTTTGCAGATATGCTTTTGTTCGTATCTTCCAGAATAACATATTATTTCCATTCAATAGAGGTGGCCTTATAGACATTATCCCTTCATGATTCCCCATTGTGATGAGTCTCCTTCAAGCGATCAAGCTTCTGCAGAAGAACCTGGCTCTGATACCAATTGTTGGGAAAAATACTGAGAGGGGGGGGGGGGGGTGAATCAGTATTTAGGACTTACTCAAAAATTTTATTTTTCCATTCACTAAAACCCATACGCTACTTTGCTAAAGCCAACTAGTGTATACACGCGGATATCCTTCATAAAACTCACATATACACAGAGATCTTATTATGCATTTATTTCTTTACTTATGTCTATGCATCATTCATTCATCAGATGTTTAGTTAACAGTAAGCATGTGTAGTAATAACAGAATAAACCATCACACATAAGCAACACACATGAACACCAGGATTTTAGGTGGAAACCCAAGTCGGGAGAAAACCACTACTGTCGTTGTCTCAGCCTTCAATATTTTATTATAGAGAAAACATCATACAACCATGTACTGGCACAGACTCATACCAGCACGCAGGCACCCATCTGCAGAAGGCTACAACCTTCTCTTGTTTACCAGCCTCACCTAGAAGGGAGCTACAACCCCCTGCTCTCATTTACCAGCCTCTCCTGGAAGGGAGCTACGACCCCCTACTCTCGTTTACCAGCCTCTCCTGGAAGGGAGCTACAACCCCCTTCTCTCGTTTACCAGCCTCACCTGGAAGGGAGCTACAACCCCCTGACTGAAGGCTACAACCCTCAACACCACCATGGACCACGTTTCATCAATTTTCATACTGGATCCAACCCACACAATTAAGCTCAAGGAACATTCATCAAACCAACAACTTTCTCTATAGTAGCATAATCAATATTTGAACAACCCAGATCATCATTGACAGATAGCTGTAAAACAGCAGAACAGATCAGACATTTCATACCACATACTTCAGCAAACCCTAAATTACATACACGCTTTTTATTCACTGAACCTGCGTATATACGTGCTTTCAAAAATACCAACCCGCGTATACATCTGCACACATTTCAAAGCTTACTTCAATTCCCATACGCGCTTTCGCTGAATACAAGCCGCGTATATACGCGCTTTCTCCTCGACGAACCTGTGTATAGATCTTCAGACATTTTAGGGTAGTGCAGCTCTCCAGAACAGATAAAAAACTCAGATCTTCATTCTTTACTTCAGCTCAGATTCGCCAGATCATAGATCTAATCATTCCATAAACAGATTAGAAGATACATATACATTTCAGATCTAGAGATCCCTCTTCATCATTTTCTTCATAGGTGCATCATAGATTCAGATCTATCATCAAACTGTTACCCTTTCCATTCAGACATACTTCAGAGTGAAGTATCCATTTAAACCCAGACTCATGCACACCCTTTGCACAATGATTTTCTTCTCCTTATATAGGTTTACCCTTTATCAATACCATGAGTCAAAACCACATAACTTTCGATGGTATTCCTGGACGGGATCACATAAAAAATCCAGCGCTCAATACAATGGGTCAAAACCATGGTGGTTACCCCTGGTTTTACACATTTAGAGAACAATTGAACATACGCGACTTGGAACGTTATTTCCCGCGTGCATATGCTACTTCTCCTAAGCAAACCCGCGTATGCCTTGTGACATACCTTATTTATCATTTCTTTGGCACTTCCTAAAATTCCTTTCTTCTGTTAATTCTAAGCTACTTGTAGAACATCAGATTTACATCATTAATAAACTCATCAAGCATCAAGAACAACTTCATTAAGTAGGTTGCCATCATCTTCATCAAGTGGGTTGCCATCAAGGACAACACTCTGCATCATATTGCCAACAAAAGGGGCTGGATCATTTTGACTGGGTCAACCTTGACCAAATCTATAGTGTTGTCATGGAGGGGTGGCCATCAATGAGGTACAACACAGTTTTAAATGGATATGATTTGTGTGAAAGAAGTGATCTCATTGGAAGTGGTTTAGGGTTTGAAAGCTCTTGACTTATAAAAGGAAGAGGATGGCATCATTAGAGGGTTGTTGATGTTTATCATATTTTCTGAATATATGGTCTGTTTAGACATATACCTTTCACTTGCTGTTTAGCTGAGACTGAATGTTGTTTAGCATTGGGTGTTCCTGATTGGGAATCCCACCTCTTCCCATTGAGTAGCTCTTGGGAGAGTTTGTATTGCATTGTCCACTATCTGGCTTAGGGCCAAGATTCTTCTTTCAACTATAGTGGAGATAATGTTGAGGGTTTGGCTATTTTTGCAAGCTGCAGCAATTGGAGACTATATCTTTCAGATCTAGGCCATTTCAGTGCTCCTTTTCAGTGGAGGAGGTTTCTACTTCAGCGGGAGGACAATATTGGAGGGCATTGAGCTCATTTTTAGATCTTGGCATGCCAACCATATTTTGATCCCTAAAACGCAGTTTTATTCCAGATTTACGTTATTTCTATAGGCATAGTTACAGGGTGGTTCAGCACACCATTTGGAGAGATGATTTTCTGGTGTTGGGGATCTACCCTTCACTTTGGAGATCTATTGGAGGAGGCTATTCTATTTCTCATATCAGTTCAGCCACAATTTCTAGATCTCTAATTTTCAGTAGATCTGAAGTCTTAGATCTCAGATCTACAACTTGTACTTGGTGTTTTGCTGAAAACCCCACGGGGGTTCTTTAGAGGATCTTGTATAATGCATGGATCTGATATAGATCTAACAATTTATGCACATATCAGCTCTAGATCTGATGTATAATATATTGCTATTGCAGAGGCAATAAAATAACTCTGTAATGGTTTTCCATCTTTATATCTAAGTTTCATCACCTCTTATTGATGGATTTTCTTCATTGGAGACTTGTATTTCCTATTATGCATCTTATGGGCCATCTTTTACATCTATTTTGCTGCTATAAATACATATGAAAGGTCTCCATATTGGCCTCCTAATTTATAAATGATGATCTGCGTTATTTTTCTATCATTTTGCATTATATTGTTGCCTTCCCCATTTTGGAATATTACAATGGTATCAGAGCATCATCTTGGCATAGCCTGTGCATTCTAAAGCCAATATGTCATCTGAAGAAGGAGAGCCTCTTACTGAAAGAGATAAGAGGTATCAAAAGAGAAGGCACAAAAAGTTTGATTATAAAAATGATAATGAAGACATGGGTAAAGCCCCTTTATCTGGAGGTGAAGATGAAGAGAAGGATTTCCCTAAAATCCTTCTTAGAGTCATGCAAGACATTGCCAGAGATATCAATGTAATGTTCCAAATCTGAAACTATGCAATGAATAAGCTCTATAACAGTCCTGTTATGATTAATAAGCCTAAAATATACATTAAAAACACATAGAAATAATTTTTAGCTATAGAAGCAACTTATACTTCATTTCATGACCCGAAAAGTGGGGGAAAAGGGTATTTTATGCCCTAAAAAGGGTGTTTTCAGAAATGAGCGTAAAAATAAGTAGGGAAAATGTCTGGATATGAGCGCTTAGGTCATGAGGGACCTATACTCCGAATTTCAGCTCAAACTAATTCTTCTAGCTATATTAAACAACTCCTCCTTTCCCGACTAGACTAGAAAACACTGATTTTCCATGACTTTACTAAACAGAAATTTCTGAATACAGTGAGAGCGTAATTCCCATGAGGGTTTCTAAAGAAAATGAAGAAATAGGTCTGATATAAAACTTATATTAATCACACAGCAAAGAAATGGAGGTTTAATCACTTATAGAATAGAAACAAGGCTCCCGACAAAATGCATGTACAAAGGTAGGAATGCAGAAAATAATGCAGTATAAATCAAATTTGCATTAAAAATGACTGAATATAACATATCAAATATGAATAATATATAAATATGGCCAAAGTCCTCCCTAAGAAACTTTTGGAGGGAAATAAACGCCTCCTCTTACAAGATGAGCACAAAATCAAGGGGTGCAACACTGCTGTTGTTGCCCCTGCATCAAGGACGCAGTTTTCTGAAGTCGAATACGCTGTGGCTGAATGTGAAGGAATGGCCTCAAGAAAAATACTTAAATGAAGCTCAAATAACTCCCCTTTTATCCCTTAAGCAAGCGGATCTCAAGAGAGGATGGAATTCGTGCACAGGAATTCCTTGCACTAAGCAATGCATCAACTCTGGCTAAACAGCTGAAGTATGAAAATGGTCTCTAGACCAAAATATACAAATACATGAATGATTTCCCTTTGATGATATGCCTTCCTTTTATCTTTGGTGATCCTCCTCACCCCAGACCCCACACAACGTTGAAGTGACTTCTTCATGAAGCTTCCTCTTTCAAAATTGCGTTGCCCTAGCTTGCTTCCCTCCTCTTGTGGTTGCGTTGTTGACTTGGTCACCTAATCCACCTCCAATGCCTATTTTCACACTAGGGATCTTCAATATAGTTTATATATGTGTCTTAGGATGATCCTTGTTCACATTGAACCAATTTTCTTAGGTGATCTCTTCCTCCTCAAGAATGCATGTTGACTTAGTCAAACTTGACTATGTCCTCATCTATTTTGCCCATGTTCACACTTGTAAGTGTAAATTTTGGCTCCCGAAGTGATCCCCTTCCTTCTTAAGGTGGAAATTATTCATATTTTTATTTTTCATAGACTCCCTTACCCATTTATTCCTCCCCTAGGTGAAAGTAGCAAAATCTAATGTTCCAAATTGCTATGTGCAAATTTGGGAACATTACAATCAAGGAGATGAGAATGGATAGATTCAAGGAATCCCCTAAAGGATTTCATCATGGAGAAGGCTCTGGCACATCTCAACACTGGAATAATCAACCAGTGCATCAGCCACGACTTTCCCAACACTCTACCATGCATACATTTTTGGCTATGGGAAATTAAGGGTTTCAAGACCATGAATCCCTTGAAGACTATTTTGAAGAATATGATTCGCAAAATCAGAGATTAAAAGATCAGTTGATTTTTCAGGATTTTTTTCAAATAAAGGACAATAGAATACCAAATAATCATCATAGATGTGGTGGATTCATTAAGAATCATGATCTACACCACACTATGGGCAGATTCTTTTTACCCAAAGTTTGATGGGTCATCGAAGTGTACTGCCAAATCATGGGTAGAAAAACTTGACATCTAATTTTAGTTGAACAAGGTTCTAGAGATGGAGTGCATTAATATTACAGCGCTGCACCTTGAAGGTGAAGCACATGACTGGTGGTTCCATGGCTTGTCTACATTGGGTCATGCCAATGTGACTGCTTATTCAAAGTTCACTAGAAGGCTGGTGGAAAGATTTGATAGAAGAGATCCAGAAGCACCATTCATGAGCCTTGCAAAGTTGAAACAATCGGGTAATGCAAAAACTTACATCTTTGAATTTTTAAGACTTCTGTTATGGTTCTTGATTTGTCTGCAGCAAGAAGGGTGTACATGTTCATTGATGGGTTAGATGAACCTCTTCATGGGTTGGTTAATTCTACCAAGCCCACTACCCTACATGATGCTATTGAAAGGGATAGAGACCTTCAAGATGCCTTGCCAAAAGAAAAGGCAAAATTTGAGCATAAGCCCCCTTTTCCATCAAAGGGAAAAGAAGAAAGGGATGCTCCTTCTAAGGAGATTCAAAATAAAAAACCTCTTGATGATGATGTCTGGAGAGATCTAAGAAGAAGGATGCTTTGCTTCACTTGCCAGGAATCATGAGCACCTGGACATAAATTTGCAGCTGGAAAAGCACATTACATAGAGGTCTTCTCAGATGATGAGGATGAAGAATAAGATGAACCCAGAAGAGGTCATAATGCTGACATTGCAGGAGGGGAACCAACACCATCAGGATATGGGAATGGAGCATTTTCTCCTATTGGAGGGGCTCTTGCATCTTTGAGAGGAGTACCTATGTACTTGACCTTAAGAGATCAAGGTTCCATCTTGAATCAGGGGGTTTCAGTTTTGGTTGATAGTGGGGTTACCCATAATTTTATTGATGCCAAACTAGTGCAAAGGAGGGAAATACCCACTGATGCTTTTGAGGGATCCTCTCTTTTGGTCCCAAGAGATGGAACAATGAAATGCATGCATTATGTCCCATCATTATCAGTCACCATGGGGACATATACATTTATTGATCACTTCTTTGTGGTTGACATACCTGACACCAATGTGATATTGGGTGTTCAATGGTTGATCACTTTGGGGAAAGTCACCACTGATTGAGAGGATTTACAAATGCAATGGGTGGATGAAAAGAATGGTAAGACTCAAATTATCAAAGGCATGCATACATATCCATCACATAAAACTTCCACACATAAATCATAGATGGATTTGCGCAGTGGAAGTAAGGAACTTACAGTCCCATCTAATATTCTCATGAGATTGCTGCATGGGACACTATTATCTAGTGGAAAACCACCTAGGAGGCCACCTGATTCAGATTTGGTGAGATATATCTCACAAAATGATGCTCCAAGCATAGATCTAGGAGGGATGGGAGCATTAGAATGTAATGATACAACACTGGGAGTCTTGGGTAGGCTCAAGGAGGAGGAATATCTTCTCCCAACATCATCATTACCCACTCTCATTTCATATTCTACGCTATGGGAGGAGAAGCATGGAAGGAATGACCTTCCAACATGTACCTTTGGCATGGGAGATGTCAAGGAGGAGAGAAGCCATATGACATAAATTTATGTTGGTAGATCATCAACGCTTTCATTGTGGGAGATTGATCCATATTGGAAATCCCAACTGTTGGTGGATTACTCCAAGGATCTTTATACATGCATGATAGTTGATGACCAGCTACATGAAGAGGTATATTCAATCCAAGAAGGAGTCATATGTTATCATGGTAGAATATTCTTATCTAGAGCCTCGAAGCTCAAGGAGAAGTTGCTACAAAGGGCCTATGAAGAGTTCTGTTTCAACCACACATATTCCATGAGATTCTACAACATCATCAAGAGAAGCTACACTTGGAAGGGATTTGAAGGAGAAATATATCAAAATTTTCAAATATGCATGAACCATGTGGAGTTCAGACAAAAACATGACTCTATGAAAGAGTTTATTCAACCATCTCTTTCTTCTTGTGAGAAAGGAGATAGATCTATGCACCATTCCATTTGTTTAAGGAAGAATTTTGGTGAAGCATATGCTCATGTAAATAATGTTTCATTTGATTATTGCTTTCATTATTTCACCATGTATATGCAGGCCATAACTCCAAGAAGGAGTATTGTACCTTATAAACTTCATGGCCAACTTTGAGCCACAAAAATTTCTGAACGTGGCCACTCCCTTAGAGGACAAAGGGAGATTTTGTTTCATGATGAGTGGATTCCTTAGGAACCAAATATATCTCACACTTTCAACCATAGTGAGATGAATTGGAAAACAATTAAGTGGTGGGGAAAATACCAACCACATCATGATCTGATGTAGTCAGGAGATGCACTACGTTGGTTCCACATGTGGGACTATGACCCACCTCCATATGCACAAATTTATGTTTGTATGTATGTACTTTTGATCCCATACATTGATGATGTAATTGTAATTTTAATGGGAATGTATGGAGGGAGGATGGGAGGTATGTATGTGCCCTATGGGATGGAGATTATCCATGTAGCTTATGGTACATGTTTCAGGGAGAACATTGGGCAAACCATGTTTGTTTCATTTGAGCTATTGTCTCCTTATTGGATGGATTATTTACATCTCATGAGAAATTTGGAGGAGAAATTTATGGAGGGTTACTTAGCTTATGGAGGAAGCTTATCACATGTTGGTGTCACCAATGGAGGAGGAGAAGAGTTGCAGCACTCACCTTGTTAGTTTCTTGAGGACAAGCAACATTTGGGAAGGGAGGACTATAATATTCCCAATTAGTCATGAGCTAATTGGAATATTCATTTTTGTTTTTCTACTTTGTTTAAAGAATAAGAGGGCAAAGGAGGTACATATTTCTCATTAATCATGAATAAATCAATGCCAAATGTGAAAGAGACAAATCTTGGCAACTTAAATGAAGCACCCTTGGTGTGAAAGGGGCTAGCTCATTTTGACTGGGTCAACCTTGATCAAATCTATATCGCTGTCATGGAGGAGTGGCCATCAGTGAGGTACAACACAGTTTTAGATGGAGATGATTTATGTGAAAGAAGTGAACTCATTGGAAGTGGTTTAGGTTTTGCAAGCTCTTGACTTATAAAAGGAAGAGAATGACAACATTATAGGGTTGTTGATGTTTGTCATATTTTCTAAATATATGGTCTGTTTAGACATATATCTTTCTCTTGCTGTTTAGCTGAGACTGAATGTTGTTTAGCATTGGGTGTTCCTGATCGGGAATCCCACCTCTTCCCATTGAGTAGCTCTTGGGAGAGTTTGTATTGCATTTTCCACTATCTGGCTTAGGGCCAAGCTTCTTCTTTCAACTACAATGCAAATCCTGTTGAGGGTTTGGCTATTTTTGCAAGCTGCAGCAAGTGGAGACTAGATCTTTAAGATCTAGGCAATTTCAGTGCTCTTTTTCAGTGGAGGAGGTTTCTACTTCAGTGGGAGGACAGTATTGGAGGGCATTGAGCTCATTTTTAGATCTTGGCATCAGGCCAACCATATATTGATCCCTATAGTACAGTTTCCTTCCAGATCTTTGTTATTTCTGTAGGTGCAGTTGTGGGGTGGTTCAACACACCATTTGGAGAGCTGATTTTCTAGTGTTGGGGATATGCCCTTCGCTTTGGAGATTTATTGGAGGAGGCTATTGTATTGCTCATATAAATTCAACCACACTTTCTAGATCTGTAATTTTCAGTAGATCTGTAGTATTAGAACTCAAATCTACAACTTGTACTTGGTGTTTTGTTGAAAACCCCAAGGGGGTTCTTTAGAGGAGCTTTTATAGTGCATGGATCTGATATGGATCTAATTTTTTATGCACATAGCAGCTCTAGATATGATGTATAATCTACTACTATTTCAAAGGCAATAAAATAACACTGTAAGGGTTTTCCAACTTTATATCTAAGTTGCATCACCTCTTATTGGGGGATTTTCTTCATTGGAGACTTGTATTTCCTGTTATGCATCTTATGGGCCATCTTTTACATCTATTTTGCTGCTGTAAATACATATGAAAGGTCTCCATATTGGCCTCCTAATTTATAAATGATGATCTGCGTTATTTTTCTATCATTCTGCATTATATTGCTGCCTTTCCGATTTGGGAATATTACATTTCGCGTGTTGACCAATGTATCCCATGAACCAATCTAGTGCCCTTCCTTCTAAAGCTATGGATAGTTGTGCTCATTTGATAGCATCATTGTTTACATTTTTCGCGGTCCATACGTATTCAGCTACAAACCAGAATTGATCCATGTGCTCATCCCCTATGCCCTTGAAAGTAGGCAATTTAATGTGTGTAGCCATGTCATCCTCTGATGATGGCGAGGGAGGCATAGGAGATTTTTTACCATTGTGAGGGTTCGATGCAGGTTTTTCCGAGGGGCTCATTCCCCCTTGCGAAACCCTTTCTTGGTTATGATCAGGTGACTCCCTCAAGGGAATGTATAACAATTTGTCTCCTTCTTGATTAACTCGGTAGTATTTACAACTTCATGTTGTGATCCCACTTTAATCCTAGGTAATTCACTTGGTGTGGCCACACAAGACACATTTTCAGCTCAAAATAATGCTTCTAGATATATTAAACAACTCCTCCTTTCCCGACTAGACTAGAAAACACTGATTTCCCATGACTTTACTAAACATAAATTTCTGAATACAGTGAGAGCGTAATTCCCATGAGGGTTTCGGCAGAAAATGAAGAAAGAGGTCTGATATACAACTTATATTAATCACACAGCAAAGAAATGGAGGTTTAATCACTTATACAGTAGAAACAAGGCTCCCGACAAGATTTCCGGCAAAATGCATGTACAAAGGTAGGACTGCAGAAAATAATACAGTCTACAGCGAATTTGCATTAAAAATGACTGAATATAACATATCAAAGCTGACTAATATATAAATATGGCCAAAGGCCTCTATAAGAAACTTTTGGAGGGAAATAAGCGCCTCCTTTTACAAGATGAGCACAAAATCAAGGGGTGCAACATTGCTGTTGTTGCCCCTGCATCAAGGATGCAGTTTTCTGAAGTGGACTACGCTGTGGCTGAATGTGAAGGAATTTCCTCAAGCCAAATACTTAAATGAAGCTCAAATCACTCCCCTTTGATCCCTTAAGCAAGCTTATCTCAAGAGAGGATGGAATTCCTGCACAGGAATTCCTTGCACTAAGCAATGCAACAACTCCGGATAAACAGTTGAGTATGAAAATGGTCTCTAGACCAAAATATCCAAATACATGAATGATTTCCCTTTGACGATATGCCTTCCTTTTATCTTCGGTGAGACTCCTCACCCCGGACCCCACACAACGTTGAGGTGACTTGTTCATGAAGCTTCCTCTTTCAAAATTGTGTTGCCCTAGCTTTCTTCCCTCCTCTTGTGGCTGTGTTGTTGACTTGGTCAAATAATCCACCTCCAATGCCTCTTTTCACACTAGGGATCTTCAAACTAGTTTATATATGTGTCTTAGGTTGATCCTTGTTCACATTGAACCGATTTTATTAAGTGATCTCTTCCTCCTCAAGAATGCATGTTGACTTAGTCAAACTTGACTATGTCCTCATCTATTTTGCCCATTTTCACACTTGTAAGTGTAAATTTTGGCTCCTGAAGTGATCCCCTTCCTTCTTAAGGTGGAAATTATTCATATTTTGATTTTTCATAGGCTCCCTTACCCATTTATTCCTCCCCTAGGTGAAAGTAGCAAAATCTAATGTTCAAAATTGCTATGTGCAAATTTGGGAACATTACAATCAAGGAGATGAGAATGGACAGATTCAAGGAATCCCCTAAAGGATTTCATCATGGAGAAGGCTCTGGCACGTCTCACCACTAGAATAATCAACCAGTGCATTAGCCACGATTTTCCCAACACTCTACCATGCCTACCTTTTTGGCTGTGGGAAATTAAGGGTTTCAAGACCATGAATCCCTTGAAGACTATTTTGAAGAATATGATTCGCAAAATCAGAGATTAAAAGATCAGTTGATTTTTCAGGAGTTTTATCAAATAAAGTACAATAGAATACCAAGGCATCATCATAGAGGTGGTGGATTCATTAAGAATCATGATCGACACCACACTATGGGCAGATTCTTTTTATCCAAATTTTGATGGGTCATCCAAGTGTACTGCCAAATCATGGGTAGAAAAACTTGACATCTACTTTTAGTTGAACAAGTTTCCAGAGATGGAGGCCATTAATATTACAGTGCTGCACCTTGAAGGTGAAGCACATGACTGGTGGTTCCATGGCTTGTCTACATTGGGTCATGCCAATGTGACTGCTTATTCAGAGTTCACTAGAAGGCTAGTGGAAAGATTTGATAGAAGAGATCCAGAAGCACCATTAATGAGCCTTGCAAAGTTGAAACAATCGGGTAATGCAAAAACTTACATCTTTGAATTTTTAAGACTTCTGTTATGGTTCTTGATTTGTCTGCAGCAAGAAGGGTGTACATGTTCATTGATGGGTTAGATGAACCTCTTCATGGGTTGGTTAATTCTACCAAGCCCACTACCCTACATGATGCTATTGAAAGGGCTAGAGACCTTCAAGATGCCTTGCCAAAAGAAAAGGAAAAATTTGAGCATAAGCCCCCTTTTCTATCAAAGGGAAAAGAAGAAAGGGATGCTCCTTCTAAGGAGAGTCAAAATAAAAAACCTCTTGATGATGATGTCTGGAGAGATCTAAGAAGAAGGAAGCTTTGCTTCACTTGCCAGGAATCATGGGCACCTGGACATAAATTTGCAGCTGGAAAATCACATTACATAGAGGTCTTCTCAAATGATGAGGATGAATAATAAGATGAACCAAGAAGAGGTCATAACGCTGACATTCCAGGAGGGGAACCAACACCATCAGGAGATGGGAATGGAGAATTTTCTCCTATTGGAGGGGCTCTTGCATCTTTGAGAGGAGTACCTATGTACTTGACCTTAAGAGATCAAGGTTCCATCTTGAATCAAGGGGTTTCAGTTTTGGTTGATAGTGGGGTTACCCACAATTTTATTGCTGCCCAACTAGTGCAAAGGATGGAAATACCCACTAATGATTTTGAGGGATCCTCTGTTTTGGTCCCAAGAGATAGAACAATGCAATGCATGCATTATGTCCCATCGTTATCAGTCACCATGGGGACATATACATTTATTGATCACTTCTTTGTGGTTGACATACCTGACACCAATGTGATATTGGGTGTTCAATGGTTGATCACTTTGGGGAAAGTCACCACTGATTGAGAGGATTTACAAATGCAATGGGTGGATGAAAAGAATGGTAAGACTCAAATAATCAAAGGCATGCATACATATCCATCACATACAACTTCCACACATAAATCAGAGATGGATTTGCGCAGTGGAACAAAGGACCTTATAGTCCCATCTATTATTCTCATGAGATTGCTGCATGGGACACTATTATCTAGTGGAAAACCACCTGGGAGGCCACCTGATTCAGATTTGGTGAGATATAACTCACAACATGATGCTCCAAGCATAGATCCAGGAGGGATGGGAGCATTAGAATGTAATGATACAACACTGGGAGTCTTGGGTAGGCTCAAGGAGGAGGGCGATCTTCTCCCAACATCATCATTACCCACTCTCATTTAAGATTCTGCACTGTGGGAGGAGAAGCATGGAAGGAATGACCTTCCAAAATGTACCTTTGGCATGGGAGATGTCAAGGAGGAGAGCAGCCATATGACAGACATTTCTTTTGGTAGATCATCAACGCTTTCATTGTGGGATATTGATCCATATTGGAAATCCCAACTGTTGGTGGATTACTCCAAGGATCTTTATACATGCATGATAGTTGATGACCAGCCACATGAAGAGGGATATTCAGTCCAAGAAGGAGTCATATGTTATCATGGTAGAATATTCTTATCTATAGCCTTGAAGCTCAAGGAGAAGTTGCTACAAAGGGCCTATGAAGAGTTCTGTTTCAACCACACATATTCCATGATATTCTACAACATCATCATGAGAAGCTACACTTGGAAGGGCTTTGAAGGAGAACTATATCATCATTTTCAAAGATGCATGAACCATGTGGAGTTCGGATAACAACATGACTCTATAAAAGAGTTTATTCAGCCATCTCTTTCTTCTTGTGAGAAAGGAGATAGATCTATGCACCACTCCATTTGTTTAAGGAAGAATTTTGGTGAAGCATATGCTCATGTAAATAATGTTTCATTTGATTATTGTTTGCATTCTTTCACCATGTATATGCAGGCCATAACTCCAAGAAGGAGTATTGTACCTTATAAACTTCATGGCCAACTTTGGGCCACAAAAATTTCTGAACATGGCCACTCCCTTAGAGGACAAAGGGAGATTTTGTTTCATGATGAGTGCATTCCTTAGGCACCAAGTATATCTCACACTTTCAGCCATAGTGAGATGACTTGGACAACAAGTAAGTGGCGGGGAAAATACCTACCACATCATGATCTGATGCAATCAGGAGATGCACTGCGTTGGTTCCACATGTGGGACTATTATCCACCTCCATATGCACAAATTTATGTTTGTATGTATGTACTTTTGATCCCATACATTGATGATGTAATTGTAATTTTTATGGGAATGTATGGAGGGAGGATGGGAGGTATGTATGTGCCCTATGGGATGGAGATTATCCATGTAGCTTATGCTACATGTTTCGGGGAGAACATTGGGAAAACCATGTTTGTTTCATTTGAGCTATTGTCTCCTTATGGGATGGATTATTTACATCTCATAAGAAATTTGGAGGAGAAATTTATGGAGGGATGGATTGGCGAAAACTTAGCTTATGGAGGAAACTTATCACATGTTGGTGTCACCAATGGAGGAGGAGAAGAGTTGCAGCACTCACCTTGTTAGTTTCTTTAGGACAAGCAACATTTGGGAAGGGAGGACTGTAATATTCCCAATTAGTCATGAGCTAATTGGAATATTCATTTTTGTTTTTCTCCTTTGTTTAAAGAATAAGAGGGAAAAGGAGGTACATATTTCTCCTTAATCATGAAAAAATCGTTGCCAAATGTGAAAGAGACAAATATTGGCAACTTAATTGAAGCACTCTTGCTATGAAAGGGCTGGCTATTTTGACTGGGTCAACCTTTATCAAATCTACAACGCTGTCATGAAGGAGTGGCCATCAATGAGCTACAACACAGTTTTAGATGGAGATGATTTGTGTGAAAGAAGTGAACTCATTGGAAGTGGTTTAGGGTTTGCAAGCTCTTAACTTATAAAAGGAAGAGAATGAAAACATTAGAGGGTTTTTTATGTTTGTCATATTTTCTAAATATATGGTCTGTTTAGACATATATTTTTCTCTTACTGTTTAGCTGAGACTAAATGTTGTTTAGCATTGGGTGTTCCTGATCGGGAATCCCACCTCTTCCCATTGAGTAGCTCTTGGGAGATTTTGTATTGCATTGTCCACTATCTGGCTTAGGGCCAAGCTTCTTCTTTCAACTACAACGAAAATCATGTTGAGGGTTTGGCTGTTTTTGCAAGCTGCAGCAAGTGGAGACTAGATCTTTAAGATCTAGGCCATTTTAGTGCTCCTTTTCAGTGGAGGAGGTTTCTACTTTAGTGGGAGGACAGTATTGGAGGGCATTGAGCTGATTTTCAAATCTTGGCATTAGGCCAACCATATCTTGATCCCTATAGTACAGTTTCCTTCCAGATCTGTGTTATTTCTGTAGGTGCAGTTGTGGGGTGGTTTAACACAGCATTTGGAGAGCTGATTTTCTAGTGTTGGGGATATGCCCTTCGCTTTGGAGATTTATTGGAGGAGGCTATTATATTGCTCATATAAATTCAACCACACTTTCTAGATCTGTAATTTTCAGTAGATCTGTAGTCTTAGATCTCAAATCTACAACTTGTACTTGGTGTTTTGCTGAAAACCCCAAGGGGGTTCTTTAGAGGAGCTTTTATAGTGCATGGATCTGATATGGATCTAACGTTTTATGCACATAGCAGCTCTAGATATGATGTATAATCTACTGCTATTGTAGATGCAATAAAATAATGTTGTAAGGGTGTTCCAGCATTATATCTAAGTTGCATCACCTCTTATTAAGGGATTTTCTTCATTGGAGACTTGTATTTCCTGTTATGCATCTTATGGGCCATCTTTTACATCTATTTTACTGATGTAAATACATATGAAAGGTCTCCATATTGGCCTCCTACTTTATAAATGATGATATGTGTTATTTTTCTATCATTCTGCATTATATTGTTGCCTTTCTGATTTGGTAATATTACATTTCGCGTGTTGACCAATATATCCTGTGAACCAATCCAGTGCCCTTCCTTTGAAAGCTATGGATAGTTGTGCTCATTTGATAGCATCATTTTTTACATTTTTCGTGGTCCATACAGATTCGGCTACAAACCAGAATTGATCCATGTCCTCATCCCCTATGCCCTTGAAAGTAGGCAATTTAATGTGTGTAGCCATGTCGTCCTCTGATGATGGTGGGGGAGGCGTAAGAGATTTTTTACCATTGTGAGGGTTTGATGCAGGTGTGGCTGAGGGGCTCGTTCTTCCTTGCGCAACCCTTTCTTGGTTATGATCAGGTGACTCCCTCAAGGGAATGTATACCAATTTTTCTCCTTCTTGATAAACTCGATAGTATTTACCACTTCATGTTGTGCTCCCACTTTGATCCTAGGTCATTCACTTGGTGTAGCCACACAAGACACCTTTTCGCTCAATAGCATCTTAATCAACAACGGCAACATTTTTAGGAACTTACCTCTAAATCCTTTAAAGAATCTCCTTTCTACTTCCTAATATGACACAAACTGATCAAAAACAAATTCCATCATGAATCCGCCCAATATACTGTCAACCCAATGATCCACAGTCATGGTAATCTTATTATCAGGTTTTTCCAATTGTCGGACCAACTCGGGGGTCCAATGCGTGACCTGATCGTTCTTCCAGCAAGTCTAAAATTCCGCCAGTCGAGATAGCCACTCTTGCAACTCATGTGCGAAGGATACAAAGAATATTTCATGCACTTCCGTAAAAATATACCTATTTTTCCACTCTTCTATGGACAAATTTTCACTCCTATTTTCTTTTAGAGAAAATTCCTGAATCTGTTTTTCGAACCAATATTCTACCTTAGGTTTTAATGGCTGCCAATGACCCTGTGGCATTACTCGATCCCTCTCTAAAAATGCTCCCGGTCCCAGCAACGGAACCATTTGTTGGCTTGAGGGGTCCTGACCCAGGTTCGACTTTAAGGTTTTCCAACAAACCCCTATACTACTGGCCCTTTCGGCAATGGCCTGCTTGCACAGGCCAAGGTCTCACGCGAAGTAGTATGGGAGGGTGTCAGAACCAGGTTTCCGCACCTTGATAGAGAAGGTTAATTGAAGGGGGTCCTTCCAAATCGATCAGACCAATGTCCTATACCGAAACCCTTTATCTACGTACCAGCAGAATATCTCTAGCAGATATTATAATAGTATATCAACCGACACAATACATTCAAATCTAACCATATCTATTCATTTATCATCTTATACACTATTGCGCCCACATGCGCGTAAAAAATCATCAGTATGCAGTGAACATATATAAATAACACAGTGCACAACCAATAATCATAACACAGAATTCTTCAGTACTCAGAAAAGTTATTCTTATTCATTAACATTCAGATCCAACTTACAGACTCTATCTACTAGCTCTCTCACATAGCCAGCGAGGTCTGCACACAGCAGGACTCAAGGTCTCTGCGCACATAGCCAACATGAGCCCTCACCTAGACAATCGATGCAAAATATCCACAAGTTTGTATCTAGCTTAATTACTTCTCACTTAGCCCCTCGACATATCCATCTATTTATATCATGCTAGCCTACACTATCCTATGGTCCAAGAATCATGGTTTGCAGACCCTTGGTCTACCCTTTTGACCCATTACAATTCATTGGGGGTTTTAACCCACCCCAAACCCCTTGCGATAAACTAAATATTAAAAAATATTACAAAACTGGACAAAATTGAGGCTAGGAAACCCTGTTCCAACATATTATCAACATTTTCTATTTTATTTTTATTGGCTAAAATCAAGAACAATGATAGAGGCCACAATAATTTTCCTAATTAAAAGATGCTTTTGTAAGTAATAATGGTTAGGATTTTTTTTGAAAAAATAGACCTTATATTTACCTTTTATATTAATATAATTTTCTATAAGTTGGATTAATACATGTGAAAATTTTTAGAGTTTCATGTGTGAATGGTTTTTTGTCAGTTTTTCTCCTATGTTTTCTCTCTCCTTAGTCAAAAAATTGGTCATTAAGTCTTCGGTATTTGGAAAAATCTATATGAATTGTTTTATGCAACAAACTTAAAAAACAGAAGAAAAGATAGATCAACGACTTATAAATCTACCTCTTCGAGGGGAAAACCTCCTTTACATTATATAAATGAACAATTATTGGATGATTCAAATGAAAAAACCTCCTTTCTATATATAGGGGTCTAAGGGGTCACAATGTAATAAGAGTCGACATAACAATAATAATGTAAGGGCACACCAATAATAATAGCGGGCTTCTATGGGGCACAATGATAACACAATGGGGACTACATGGGTACAACAATAACAATAAGGGGGCTACAGTAACAATAACAATAAGGGAATACCCTAGTA
This sequence comes from Pinus albicaulis, assembly GCA_034641835.2. Classification (NCBI taxonomy): domain Eukaryota; kingdom Viridiplantae; phylum Streptophyta; class Pinopsida; order Pinales; family Pinaceae; genus Pinus; species Pinus albicaulis. The sequence goes on along the minus strand of CM076571.1, from coordinate 35,299,787 downwards.
TTATAGGGACCTAACATGCCCCTCTCCTTCAAAAAGGTGATTTCCTCAACATTTTAGTAGTTCTATATTCTTCTATATAAATTCTCATCCTCCCATTTGGAATATTCACTGGGTAATTTCTTCCACTTGATGAGATAATCTGAAATTGATCGATTTTGTAGTTGTCTTGTTTCTGGGACTGCTTCAGGTTCCAATATCATTTTTCATTCCTAATTTTTTACCTATATCCTTATTCCCAATATAATCAAAGCCGACATAACAATAATAATTTAAGGGAACAACAACAACTATAGTGGGATTCTATGGGGCGCAATAATAACAATATGGGGACTACATGGGTACAACAATAAAAATAAGGGGGCTACACTAATAAAAATAAGGCGATACACTAGTCTTATAGGGACATAAAATGCCCCTCTCCTTCAAAAAAGTGTTTTCCTCAATGCTTGAGTAATTATGGATGCTTCTATATAAAATTCTCATCCTTCCATGAGGAATCTTCAGCGGGTAAGTTCTTCCACTTGATGAGAATCTTTGTAGCTGAAAAGTTATTTTTTCTATGATTGTTTTAGGTTCCAATATGATTTTTCCTTCCTCGTCAATTTTTGTAAATATTTTTTGAACAAGGATCTTGTCATCTATAACCTTCTTTAAGCATCAAACATGGAAAATTGGGTGCACTCAGGAAGATGCTGGAAGCTCCAACTTGTATTCCATAGTACCAATATTTTGCAACACCTTGTAAGTACCTACTAGGTCCCTATATTACTAGTATAGTCCCTTATTGTTGTTAGTGTAACCCCCTTATTGTTTTTATTGTACCCCTGTAACCCCCATATTGTTATTATTATGCCCTTAAATTATTATTGTTAGGTCGGCTAGGATTACATTGGGCCCCATGGACTCCTATATATAGAAAGGAGGTTTTGTAATTTGTATCATCCAAGAATTGTTCATTCATGTAATGTATTGGAGGTTGCCCCCTCAAAGTGGCTTATTTCTAAGGCGTTGATATCTCTTTTCTTCTATTTTTGGAGCTGGTTTCACAACATTTGGTATTAAAGCTTTGGATTCTATGGTTTTGCTGCTCCAAACAGGTCATCGTGGAATTTTCTCTATAACAATTTTTCTACGAAGTTTCAGAAGCTGAAATTTTTAGGGTGCGAAACAAAAATCCTAAGGAACATCGTCGCAAAATTTTAAAGCTTGGTTCGCAATATTTTCGGAGATATGATCTGTGGAAGTTAGGTCTTTTTGCAGGCTCCTCAATTTAATATAAATAGGTCATCGTGGAATTTGCGCTATAAATTTTTTTCTACAAAGGTTAAAAATCTAAAATTTTTAGGGCGCAAAGCTGAAATCCTGAGGAAATGCGTCGCAAAATTTCATAGCTTGTTTCGCAATATTTTCGGAGATATGATCTATGGAAGGTAGTGCTTTTTCAGGCTACAAAATTTCATCTCAAAGAGGTAATCGTGGGAAAAGTTTCATAACTCTCTCTCTGAGCATCGGATTGGAGTGTCGTAAAAAGTGACCACAAGTACACAGATTATAGTTTCTTTTCTACCAATTTTAGAGCTAAAAGATGAAATAGTGACACGCGGAAAGTCATACAAGTTCGATCTATTGAAACAGTCTATAATTAGGTCATTGTGGGAGATTGGACATAAATTTATCTTGAAGAATCCAAATCAGCTCAGACCTGTGGCATTCAAAAGAGGATTCAGAAGGCTACCTCAGTGCAAAATTTCAGATATTAAAGAGCTATAACCATAGAAATAATCCAATTTAAACATCGAGCTCTTCAAAAGCAAGAAAAAGGTGTGTAAATTTTTCCGAATTGCATAAGTCTTGTTTGAAGAATCAATTTGAATTGATTCCAAGGACATATTGTAGAATAGATATCAGTATTGGGTTCTAAAAAATTCCCCATAAAAATAATTCAACACCCATTAAGCCTTCAGAAGGCTCTACTATGACTCATGAAGATGAAGAATTGCAACATGATCTATCAAAATTACAAGAGCAAGTACACTAAATTTCGCTCTCGCAAAGAGCAACAAAAAATGAAATGGAAGTTTTGAAGAAAGGTGTGGAAGCGAAGATGGATGGCTTGAAGAAAGGCATGGAAGCTAAGATGGATGGCGTGGAAGCGAAGATGGATGGTTTGAAGAAAGGCGTTGATGGCATGGAAGCTGGCATGGAAGCTAAGATGGATGACATGAAAGACAACATGGAAAACGTGAAGAATGATCTAAAAGCAGACATGGAAGGTTTTACAAAGTTGATCCAAGAAATGTTTCCTAATGGTGAAAATATAGTAGAGGAAAATCATGATGCGAACAAAATAAATGTTAGTCGTGACTTCATAAACTCTAATGTTGGTGGGAAGAACCACCATATTCCAAAAATGGATATGAGGAATTTTGATGGAAATGATCCTGTAACATGGATACTACAGATGGAGTAATATTTTGGTCTCCATAATGTGAAAAACACACAAAAGGTACGCATTGCAACTTTACATTTAGAACAAAATACATTTGTATGGTATCGATGGCTTTGCTCCCGTAAAAAAACTGTCACTTGGTCAATTTTTACAGAGGAAATGATAGCACATTATGAGGATACAAAGAGCAACACCTTCTTTAGCCAATTGATAAATCTCAAACAAAAGGGTTTAGTGGGGCAGCACATTGAGGACTTCCAAAAATTGAATATAAGGGTAACCGATATTCCAGAGGAACACAGGATTGATCTCCTCATAGGCACTTTAAAGGATAACATCCAACATGAAGTTCGTGTTTTGGAACCTGATTCATTGGAGAAGGCATTCAGGTTGGCAAGAAAAGTTGAATGTAAAATTATGGCGACAAGGAAGCCTACCACTCAATTCTATAAAGAAGGAAGTGTTGCTACGTCTAGATTTCCACAACCTACAAGGTTGACACTACAACAATTGGAAGAAAAAAGAGCAAAAGGGCTTTGCTACAGTTGTGATAGCAAATACACTAAAGGTCATAAGTGTGCTGAGAAGAAATTATTTTACATAGATTGTGAAGAGGAAGAAGAAATGAACAAGAAGAGGATATACACCAGGAACCAGCCCTAGAAGAGGAAGAAATGAATCCGACCATATCGTGTAATGCACTGGCAGGAATTACCACTCCTCAAACTCTCAAGAGAAAAGGACAAATCAAGAAGAGAAAGGTAATAGTGTTGATTGATTCAGGTAGCACCCATAATTTTATTCATTGTAAGGTAGCCAAGGAATTAAATTGTTTCCTATACCCAGCACCAGAATGTCAAGTGATGGTTGCAAATGGAGGAACTATAAATTGCTCTGGAAAATGCCATAATATCAAGCTAACCATGGGGAATATGTATTGAATAGTCCAATGCTTTCCATTCCTATGGGAGGTGTTGATGTTGTACTAGGAGTACAATGGTTACAATCTTTGGGGATGGTAGCTTTTAATTTTCAAGAACTTTTCTTGAAAATTTTTTCAGAAGGAAAGGAAGTCGAATTACGGGGTATTGCGGGGAAGCCAGGAAGGATAATAAGCTCTAATGTCATGACAAAGCTTCTAAAGAAAGAACAGCGAGGCGTAATTGCACAATTATGCTCACTAGAAGTTCCAACTTCAAAATCATCTATTTCTGCAGATCTCCAACAAGTCTTGGACAATCATTCCAAGGTGTTTGAAACTCCCAAAGGACTCCCACCTATTCGTGATCATGATCATGCTATTCATTTGATTCCAAGAAGTTTTCCTCCAAACATCAGGCCTTATAGATATCCTTATGTCCAAAAGAGCGAAATTAAACGTATGATTGCATAAATGTTAGAGGCGGGTATAATTCAACCTAGTCAAAGTTATTTCTCTGCTCCTGTAGTATTGGTACACAAGAAGGATGGATCATGGCGCATGTGTCTGGATTATAGGGAGCTCAATAAGCTCACCATTAAAGATAAATTTCCCATTCCTGTGATTGATGAATTATTGAATGAATTACATGGAGCAATTTATTTTACCAAGTTGGATCTTCGTTCAGGATATCATCAAATTAGAATGAAGACTGAAGATATTCCAAAAATAGCATTTTGAACTCATGAGGGTCATTATGAATTTTTGGTCATGCCTTTTGGCCTTACCAATACACCTTCTACATTTCAAGGGTTGATGAATTCCATTTTCAAACCCTTCCTTAGAAAAGTTGTGCTAGTATTTTTTGATGATATACTAATCTACAGCAAGTCTTGGAAGGATCATGTTGAACATGTTGACAAGGTGCTCAAACTATTGTAGGAGAAACAATTATATGCAAAAACATCCAAATGTTTCTTTGGAGTACAAGAGGTGGAATCTCTGGGTCATATTGTATCTCACAAGGGTGTTAAGGTAGACCCTAACATAATTAAAGCCATTAAGGAATGGAAAGTCCCCACAACCATAAATCAGTTGCAAATATTTCTCATGTTAATAGGGTATTATCTCAAGTTTGTTAAGAATTATGGGAGAATAGCAGCACCTCTAACAACATTATTGAAGAAAGATGCATTTTCATGGACTCCTGAAGCAACTAAGGCCTTTGAACATCTTAAAGAGGCAATGTGCCGAGCACCGGTCTTAGCTACGCCAGACTTCACAAAAACCTTTATTGTGGAATGTGATGCCTCAGGAAATGGAATTGGTGTTGTTTTAATGCAGGAAGGAAGACCCATTGCTTTTGAAAGTCGTCCAATCAAAGGAAAGTATTTACAGAAACCTATTTATGAGAAGGAAATGTTAACAATACTGCATGCACTAAAGAAATGGAGAACTTACCTAATGGGAAGACACTTCAAGGTAAAAACTGATCATGATAGTCTTAAACACTTTTTTGAACAAAGACTATCTTCAGAAGAGCAGCAAAAATGGGTCACAAAGATGTTGGGTTATGACTTTGAAATAATCTACAAAAAAGGAAAGCTTAATGTTGTTGCAGATGCACTCTCAAGAAAGAATGAAGAAGTGGAAGCATTTCTTTGTGCCATTTCTATTATCCAACCAGATTGGATAACCGAAGCAAGAGATTAATGGAAGAAGGGCAAAGAAGTATGGAAACTCATTCAAAAGTTACAACAAGATCCTAGTACATCTGATACATTGAGTTGGAAAAATGATTCCTTATGGTACAAAGATCGCTTATAGCTTTGTAAGAATTCCCAACTAAAACAAAAGATTCTTTTGGAACTGCACACTTCTCCTTTAGGGGGACACTTAGGATTTTTTAAAACTTACCACAGGGTGAAGAAAGATTTTTTTTGGGATGGCCTTAAATCTGATATTCAAAAGTTTGTGGCGGAATGTTTGGTTTTCCAGTAGAATAAAGTTGAGACAATTAAGATCCCGGGACTTCTAAAACATTTATCCATTCCAAGTCAACATTGGGAGGAGATTTCAATGGATTTTATCAAAGTTTTACCTAAGTCCGAAGGAAAGAGTGTCATCATGGTGGTAGTTGATAGACTTGCCAAGTATGCACACTTTTGTGCATTATATCATCCATTTAAATCAAGCACAGTTGCTACTAAATTTATGGACACAATTCAAAAGCTACATGGAAACCCAAGGGTTATTATGAGTGACAGAGATCCCATTTTTACTGGAAATTTTTGGATGGAGTTATTTTCTTGTTTGGGTACTCAATTAGCTCATAGTTCATCTTATCATCCTCAATCTGATTGTCAAACTGAGATAGTAAATAAATGTTTGGAAGGATATCTTTGTTGTTTTGTATCTGATAAAAAAACACAATGGGTCAAGTGGTCACCTCTCGCTGAATGGTGGTATAACACTTCCTTCCATACTGCAGCAAAAATGACCCCATTTATGGCACTTTATGGATATCATCCACCATCCATCACATAATATTTAAGAGAAAATTCGAAGGTTCAAGCAGTGGAAGATCACATCAAGAATCAACAAGAAGTTATCCAACTCTTAAAGGATAACCTGAATTTGGCACAAAATCGAATGAAACAACAGGCAGATCAACATCGCAGCGAGAGAATTTTTTGATGTAGGAGACTGGGTATTTTTACGGCTACAACCATACAAACAAATGTCCCTCAAGCAAGCTAAGAAGGATAATAAATTATCACCAAAGTACTATGGTCCTTACAAGGTGTTGCAAAAGATTAGTACTATGGCATACAAATTGGAGCTTCCTACTTCTTTACGAGTGCATCCAGTTTTCCATGTTTCATGCTTAAAGAAGGTTATAGGTGAAAATATTCTAGTTCAAACAATATTGCCAGAACTTGATGAGGAAGGAAAAATCATATTGGAACCTAAAGCGGTCACGGAAACAAGAACTCGAAAGCTACGGAATCGATCAATTTCGGAGTATCTCATCATGTGGAAGAACTTACCCACTGAAGATTCTACATGGGAGGATGATAATTTTATACAGAAGCACCCACAGCTACTCAAGCATTGAGGACAACACTTTTTTGGAGAGATGCATGTTAGGTCCCTATATTACTAGTATAGTCTCTTATTGTTGTTAGTGTAACCCCCTTATTGTTATTATTGTACCCCTGTAACCCCCATACTATTATTATTGTGCCTTTAAATTATTATTTTTAGGTCGGATAGGATTACATTGTGGCCCCACTAGGATTACATTGGACCCCATGGACTCCTATATATAGAAAGGAGGTTTTGTAATTTGTATCATCCAAGAATTGTTCATTCATGTAATGTATTGGAGGTTGCCCCCTCGAAGTGGCTTATTTCTAAGGCGTTGATATATATTTTCTTCTATTTTTGGAGCTGGTTTCATAACAGAAACATAATACTCTGGTGATAATTTATTATCCTTCTTAGCTTTCTTGTGTTAGCCACCTATAAAATTTGTTATATCAAAAGGTGGCTAAATTTTTTTTGGAGAATTCAAGGAACAATTTTTATTGCAAAAAAATGTTATCTCTTGAAGACTCTTGAAAACATCATCCCTTCAGTTTTATCTTCACTGCTGTTTCCCTTTCAAAACTCAAAAATTCTGCTGATTTCATGAAGAAAAGACTGCTGCAAAAACACCAATTTTTCCCTTCTTTCACTTCAAAATAACCTTCATTTTTACCCCTTATCCCCATCAAAATCCTCTATTTTTTCATGATTTCCCTTCTTCCCTTCATGAAAATCCATTTTACAAAGTTTAAAACTCACTTTTAAACTTTGCCGAAACCCCCAAATCCATCAAAAAACATTGAAAATTTCATTAAAAAGTACATTTTTTGTATTACGGGCTTAAGCCCCTTTGGGCTAAGTCCTAACCACTTCCCCAAATATGCCTTGGTGTTGGAACCAAGCGCTTATGGTCCCAAGAGCTTATCGCATTGGAACAAAACACAGCGCGCAAATCTTTTTGCTTTATTGAGACCTCCGATGCGATTGGCCCCTTATTACATAGCCCCGATCCAATCACCACTTCATAAACCCTTGGGCCCACATCCGGCACTTAACACTTCATAAAAACCATTCCTGATTGCTATTTTCCTTTTTTTATTCAATAAACCCACTTTTCCTATGTTTTGGTCTAAACCCGCCAAAGCAATGTTTTTTAATATAAATGGGTAGATTGAAAATCCTCACATAATTTTTTCCGATGCGATTGAGTCCCATTGTATAAACCCCCGCCCTCCGCTTTGCTCCATATAAACCTGTGCCCGGGACCAAGAGTCAAAGTCCCGAAGCGCTAATCGCATCGGAGAAATTTAAAATGGGTAGATTGAAAAGCCCGAAGATCCCGATTGGCCCTTTCTATGTATAAGCCCCAGGCGTTTTATTTTACATATAAAACCACAGGCCCCGCATCCGGGTGCAAATCCTTATATATAACCCACCCCGAGCCACCAAAACCTTTGTATTTATTAATTTTTTGGGTTTTCATATGTATTAAAGGGTTTGCGCCGGTGCATGAATTGAAACAATATCCATCGTTGATCCCAAACCAATCAATGGACTGCGCAAAATCGCATCGGAAGTTTTCATTGGGCTCGTTAATATAATGCCACCCTCGATTGGTCAACCCCTGATGAGTTCTCCGCCATCGATCTGATCTGCAGATCGATGGACCATAGCCAATCGCATTGGCGCCATTCAAATTTTTTCCCCGCTGATCGCATGCCTCCGATTGCATATAGACCGTCCATGTGTCCAGATCGGACGGTCTAGAATGCGTCTCCCAAATTTGGTTAAAATTTTATATGCCCCTATTCATAATGTTTTTGGCCAATCCATAGCCGTTGATCTCTGCAGATCAATGGTCCTTATCAACCTTTTCTCCGCTTTGTTATTATTTCATTCAAACTCCAGTTTTCATCATAGCCGTTGATTTGTTTCATCCAACGACTCTTATTAACCCCGATAGGCCTGCCTCCTGTGGGTCCTGCCTTCCTCGGTTTTTTAATCTCCACCGTCAAATCTTTGTTCCGACGGCCCATATTGAAACCACCGTACCCGCTATCTTCCCACGCATCTATCCAATATTGCGCTCATTTCCCCACCGTTAGATCTGAGATCCTGGATATAACAACCCACGTTCCATGTCGCGTAACTTTAAGCGCGAAAGATAATCTCCAAAAATTACGTGATATAATCTGTTTTGGAAAGACACGTGGTGACTTCTAATGCATATCACATTCAAAAAGGAAAAGCCACCTCCCCGCCCTTTCACTACGTGAAACCCATGGTTTTCTCCTCCGAAACCACCTTTCCCATTTACATTGTGTGTATCGTGTGCACTCCCCATAGTTGATCTCTGTATATCAACGGTTTAGATCTGATTTCTCATTATACCATCGCCCTCCACCTGTTCCAAAGGGTGTTCAACGTGCGATCTCCATCGTTGATCTTGTGGCCTGATCTCATCCGACGACCCACGATCATCCCAAAACCCCATTTTCAATTCTTATGCATTTTCCTCTGCCAAAGGGCTTTTAAACTTATTTCTTTGCATTTTCTTCTATTTTCACAATAATGTGACCCCTTTGCATTATTAATTCACTACTAAATCTCGACTGTTGCTCTTCTTGGTCAATCATAGATCAATGGTTCAAACTTAAAATCTCCCACCGCTCTCCTTTTGACCACCACGCGCAAATCTCCACCATTGGATGTTGCCATTAAACGGCCACGCTCCTCCCCACAACCACTGAAGCAGTCTTACCAAATAATGCAGGATTTCATAAAATTTGTGTGTATTTTTCAGGTTTAAATGGTTTGTTAATTATATTGAAGAAAATTCCAAAGGCCGGGATGACGATCCCCACACCTTTATTCATAAAACAGAAGCCATCTAAAAGGTTCAAACTTCACGTTTCGTCAATACTTCATGGGCATTGATGCCATATGAGCCCTTTGCGGCCCTGCACATCAACAAGACACAGACAATTAAATCAAAGCTAAAAGAGTATCAGTGTTGAAGATTAAACAAGCTAGAAATGAAGGATTGAAGATTGTTTTCACAGTTTTGCAGGATTACAGCTGAGATAGAAAATCAAAAGCCTAATCCTCTGAATTAAAACACAATTGAAGACAAATCAAAGATTTATCAGTCAGAAAGAGCCTCCACCGCGACATCAGAGGAAAATTTATTCCTCTCAGCTACCCAAAGCCACATGTAGCTTCAAATCATTCAACAGAGGCCGAGTTATGATTAGAAAAGAATATATTTTCCTCAAAGCTGTCGAATAGTTAATTATGCCAAAGGAACTTAATGCAAAAATATTAGCAAATTTATTACAACATGAAACAGAGCCTTAAAGTCAACAAAATCTCTCATCGATCTTCATTCTTAAATGTAAAAAAATTAATACAAACAAAACATCTATAAACTTCTCCATCGAGCCCATCATAGGCAGAGAAGTATTAAAGTCTGTATTAATTGACCCAAGAGATCTTTTATTAGATCCGACCTCCTCATACTTCTATAAAATATTATTGAGGAGTTCATTGTAAATGTTGGTTGTAGAACTTTGAAATATACTTGAGCTTAAAACTTCTACTTGTAAATAGTGTTCACAGGCTCTTGAAGCTCTACTTGTGAGTGAATAAGTTAGGCTGAGAAGTGAAGATGATTGCTGAACTGAAACACTGGACTTGAAGTTGTAACTGGTTTGAAGCATCAATACAAGCTTATTTATGGGATCCTGGTCTATGTCGACGGTGATGTTATTTCTTATTGTAAATTGTTATTTTACTTTTGTTTTCACTTTGTCATTCTTCTCTGACAAAGAACAGCAAGCATAGGGTTAGGATTTACTGTATATCAATACCCTTCTCTGACTGATAAGCTTTATCTATATGTTTTCTTCCAAATTGTGTTATTTAGGAATGATTTAATTCAATTTAAGCAGTTAGGAATGCTGGCACTCCCTCATCCTACTATCTCAGCTGAATGTTGTTCTTGAATGTTATTTTCAGTTTATGTTAAGTAGAGATGAACTAAGGAAGTAATGGTGAGCCCTGTCCTTTAGTTTTATCCCCGAAAACTAGCTGAAAGTTTCCCTAAGAGTGTGTTGAAAGCAAGCCAGGTTAAAAGTCCTTACCTGATCTTAGACCGTTCTTTGTTATCTTGTGTGTCTGTCTTGAAAGTTTACAAAGTAAAGCAAAGCTAGGGAAGTTTATGGTGAGCCCTGTCCTCTAGTTTCTTCTCCAACAGTTGCTTTTAAAGTTTCCCTTTTGTGTTTAACATGTTTTTTCTATTGAAAGTGCATCAAAAGCTGGCTAGTTTCAAAGTACTTACCAGATCTTAGATTACTTTTATGTATTTATTAAGCGTATGCCAAAAGCAGGATAGTTTCAAAGTACTTACCTGATCTTGGGCTGATCTTTGTTCTTCATTTGTTTAATTCCCCTTCTTGTTGTATCATTTCATTCCATAAAATCAACTTTAAAGAGATCCTTAGACATGGATGACTTGCCCCATGGACCACTCTTTAACCTTGTTGTTTCAATTAAACCCTATTATGACTCCATATCCCAATGGATGAAAAAACAACGTTATATCTATATTTTTAGCCAAAACTTGTTCTGATTGCTTGCAACTTCATACCTTTGAAACTCTTTCCATTTAGAACTTTCCACCCAAATAATAATCATGCTCAACCATCCAAAACAAAACAAAACCCTCAGTCTTCATAACTAGCCTAATATCATTACCCCAAAGATTTAAAGATAAATCCATCTTTGCACTTTATTGGAGAGATCCCTCTTCGGATTCAGGAGGGCTAGATCCTAGAATCCCAAAGTGGTTCAAATAAGTGTTCTCCCCGCAGTTGGAATTTTCCAATCTTGCTAATTACAGGGAGCCAACATCTTCTGGCGACTCCACTGGGGATCTTGAGTTATTTTCTTGTTGAAAAATTTAGATATCTCAGAAACCCCTTTACTCACTAAACATTTGGCATATTAACCAGTTGAGCCACCAGCAGCCAACATCTTCTGGCGATTCCGCTGGGGACGTTTTGAGAGATTTTTAGCCTAGGTACCTTTAAGACCTCAGAAAATACTTGATTCAAGAACATTGTGCAGTGAGTAAAAGCAGCCCTTTTCAAGCACTACCAAGTAACGATAATCATGATAAAACTTGTTTGAATCAGTGACAAACTAGGTAAACCCTAGGATTCTCATAAGAATTTATCTAACCTTGAAGGATCAGCTGGCTTAGCCATAAGAGTAGACTGTCTTTGTCTCATAACCGTAGCTAATTTTTGAAACAGATTTAGGACACTCGAGATTTTTGAGTTCATAGTTTCTTGGCCAGCTTTTATAGACTCTTTAGTTTTCCATACAACCACAGTAACTCTATAAAACCCATAAAAATATTTCAGATTGGTATTCAATAAACATGGTGGTGGACCAAAAAAGTTTTTACCTCTGAAAAGATCTAAAAACTTCCACTTGGTGACTTCACAATCCTTAACAGACCTTAAAACTCCACTGGGAAGAACCCTTTTCATTATAACATTGTTTAAAAATCAGTTAGAGGACTGTAGGATTTGAATTTGTGAAACAGATTAGTTAACCTCTAAAAGATTGTTATATCTGGTTGAACTTTTCTTGTTTAGTTGGGTCTAAAACACAGCATAGTGGCTCCTAGGAAGATTCATACTAGAGCCTATCCTAACCCAGATCCACCTGAGATAGTTGATAATCCAGAAAGTATGCTTAGGAAGTCTCCTAGGATAAAATTTTCAACTGTTTTCAGATCACCCTTGAGAGCTAATTCAGTTCCTGAAAATCTTTCAGCTCTACAACAATCACAAGTTGACTTAGTAAATCCTTTTAAAACTAGGTCATTTAATGATATAATTCAGCTAGACTCTGAGCCTTCGCTTTCATCCCTGGAAACAAGTGAACATCCTGGTAGTAGAGAAACAACACCTCCTGATTTACATTTTTTTCACAATTTAGGTGTCTCTCATCCAAGATCTGCTCAACAATCTACTGCTATTCCATCCTCATCTGTTCACTAATCATCCAATATTCAAAGCGTTCAACTCCAACCTGCCTTCCCTCTTGTTAATCAGCCTCTTTTATATCCACCCCCACCTCATATCATGGTAGCATGGTATGCTCCCCTAGTCCTTCCCTTACCCTTAGTCAATCTTCCTCAGGACTATCAGTCAAAAATTCCATTATTTGATGCTGGCAATGCTACAACTGCATCACAACATGTGGATAAGATGAATGACTACTTTGACAGAAATGAAATAGATGGTGATTCTGTCAAACTTATACTATTTTCACAGAGCTTAGGGGGAGAAGTAACAAAATGGTTTAAGGGCTTAACCCCCCACAGTATAAATGGTCTCCAAGCCTTCCATCGAACATTCCTAAACAAATGGGAAGTGAAGAAGAACCCTCTCCAAGTCCTTTATGATTACAAGAACCTCCATAGAAACACTGGGGAAAGTGTGCAAGCTTACTGAACTAGATTTAATAGTGTGTACAATTCACTTTCCCCAAATATAAAGCCTCCATAAGGCTCAGCTCTAAACAAGTTTCCTGAAGGGTTTGACCTTGAGATGGCCTATCAGCTAAGAGAGAGAGATCCTGAAACTATTGAAGAGATGCAAAAAGGTGCTCTTGTTGTGGAAGTCAACTTGATGGAGAAAAGAGCAAGATTGAAAAATGAGAAGAGAGCATCCTTCAGGGAAGAAAACACACCTTCTACTTCCAACTCAAAGATGGAGAGACTGATGGAGGAGATGATGAAAGAGATGAGCATAATTAAGAGAGCACAAGCAAGCCAAAACCAAAATTCTCCTGAAAATAGAAATCAGAACCAAAATCATAATTTTAAAAGAAACCAACCTCAAAATAGACCAAGGGAAGATCATCAACAGATCACTCCTCCCTTTCATCAAAACTATGTGAGTGAGGTTGAAGAAATAGATGAGCGAGCAGAGGACGAGGACATAAATATGTTGGGAGTAGATAATGATGACTTTGAAGTCCATTATGATAGAAAAAAAGGTCTTTATACACCTTATGATGACAAAGGAGATGATGATGAAATTTATTATCAAGAGATGGAAAATGTTATCATAGAGCCTCAAAAGGAGTATGACCTTAGAAGCCAGAAAAATATAGAAACCCCCGACTACAAAACCTCTAAAAAATCTTCACAAAACAACACTGTAAGTAAGCCCAAAATTTTGAAACCAAAAGATAAAATAGTGGGTGTTAATTCTGATAAAGGTAAGGAGAAAGGAACTCAAAACAATGCAAAACGGAGTGCAGACCTTAGCATTACTAACACTTCAACTAGTACTCCTGTTAAAACACTTTTGTCAAATTTAAATAGAACAAATTAGCAAACACATTTTGCTGATAGAATGGCAGTTAATAAGGCTGGGACAAGTGCTTTAAAGAGTCAAATTCCTTTCAGCCTAGAACAGAAAATTTCCAAAATTAAAATCTTTGTTCCCTTTACTGAGTTAGCTGCCCAAATTGTATATAGAACCCAAATTTTGAAGGCTTTAAATATAGAGGAAAATGAGGACACTGTCAATCTTAACGATGACCAACCAGAGATGATTTTTGGTCCTAAGATTGAAGGTAGATATCAAGAGGGACCTGTTCCTCCCTTTTATGTAAGTTTAAACATTCATGACAAGATCTTGCACAATGCTATGCATGACTCATGAGCTTCTCTCAATTTAATTCCAAAAGCTGTAATGGAGTGCCTGAGACTAGAAATCACCAGACCTTATAAAGACCTGTACTCTTTTGACTCTAGCAGAGTAAAATGTTTGGGTTTAATTAAATACCTCTACATTAACTTAGCCCAGATTCCAGCCAAATGTTTGGTCATGGATATAGTTGTGGTTGATGTGCCCCCAAAGTATGGAATGTTTTTATCTAGGTCTTGGGGGGCTTGGTTACAGGGGACTATGCATATGGATATGACCTATGCGACCATCCATGTGTTTAATCAATCAAGAAGACTTTATAGGGAGTCCCATATGCAGTACATGGTTACTAGTCAAGACAGACCGCAAAACTCTCCCCTATATTCTGTAAACACAGGCCTTGATTCATTTATCCTTTTTAATGATGAAATATTGGATGAACAAGTAACTTTAACAGAGTTAATGGACGATAGAGAGGAGGGGGTAAACACCATAGAAATGTCTAAACAGTTTGCTGAACCCATAAACTTTATCGAAGAAAACGTAGGTCTGGAACTACAAATCATACGTTCATCACTTTTTAACCTTGATGGTCAAGAAAGAATTCCTCAGCCTAACAAGAAATCAGAGGAATTAAAAAAAATTCAACTAAGCACTGATATTCAAAAAAAAATCGAAAGCATGCTAGTTGAAGAGGATAGTGACCCAACTATCGAACCTGAAACTAATCCTCTGTGGAGTATGAGCTTCGACGGATCCTACACTAGGAGAAATGCTAGTGCAGGGGTCTGGATTCGCAACACTGAGAATAAAAACACTGAAAGCCTTTCCTGTAGATTAAACTTTCAGTGTTCTAACAACATAGCGGAATATGAATCCCTACTTTTAGGCTTATGATTGTTGAAGAAGTTAGGAGCCAAAAGAATTAAAGCATATGGGGATTCTGAAATAATCATTAGGCAAGTCAATGGGGAATACAACGCAAATAACCCAAGACTTAGGGCCTATCAAAACGATTTCGTGGACCTTTTAAAAACTTTTGAGGAGTCCCAATTGATTTTTTTCCCAAGGAAAAGAAGTATCGCGGCCCACAACTTAGCTTTCGCAGCCAAAACATGTTTAACGCCATGTGAAACCAAAGACTGTACAACTCAAATTAAATTCAAACCTGTTTTCCCTGATAACTATAAATATTGGCAAGTTTTCGACGAAGACAAACAAATATAAGACTTCATGTAGTTCAGAAACGAATTCGAACTACCAAGTTCAGATTCAGATTATGAAACCGACTTCCCTAGTGAAGAAAATTTTCTTGATAAAAAAGAAAGGTCTCCTGAACTTGCTAATGTAAACCTGTTATCTAGAAAACTTGAAAACGAAACAGAGATGAATGCAAAGTTAGAGACAGAGGAGTTAGAAACCCTACAGTCTAATGATGAAAGTTTTCCAAAGGGTCTGGCACCTTTAGAAGATTTGTTTGATTTTAACAACGTGGCCAAGAAGCCAAAATTAGAACCTATAAAGACTGAAGTATAAGAGTGAAATATAGGCAGTGAGAAAAAACTGAAAATGATTAAATTGTCTAAGACTCTACCAGCTCACATTAAACTCAAATATATAGAGTTGTTGAAAGAGTTTTCTGATGTTTTTGTGTGGAGTTATGAAGATCTGAAATCCTATGACACTGAAATAATCCAGCACAAAATCCCTGTCAAGGAGAACTAGAAGCCATTCAAACAAAAACTGCGCGGAATAAACCCTGTTCAGTTGCCTTTGGTTCAGAAGGAGGTCATGAAAATGTATGAAGCTATTATTATTGTCCCTATTAGGTATTCTGAGTGGGTATCTAGTTTGGTGTTGGTCAGGAAGAAAATGACAGAGATTCAACTTTGTATAGACTTTAGAGACTTAAACAAAGCTTCACTCAAGGACAACTACCCTATACCTAATATGGATCACATATTACAAAGGGTAGTTGGTTCAAAAATAATTTCTTTGCTTGATGGCTATTCAGGGTACAATAAAATTTTAGTCCACCTTGATGATCAATTAAAGACAACGTTTACTACACCTTGGGGCTCTTTCATGTATGTGAAAATTCCCTTTGGTCTAATGAATACTGGAGCAACTTTTTAGCGAGCCATGGACATATCATTCTTGGAACATATAGGCTACTTCATCATTATTTACCTTGATGATGTCACTGTGTTTTCAAAGTCAGATGAAGAGCACTTAGAACATTTGAGAAAAGTTTTCGAGAAATGCAGAAAGTTTGGAATATCTTTAAACCCTAAGAATACACTTTGTGGTCTCCACGAAGGTAAAATTCTTGGGCACATTATTTCTTAGGAGGGTATAAAGATAGACCCAAAGAGGATTGAGGCGATATTGCAAATCTCTCATCCCCAAAACATCAAGGAGTTGCAATCTTTCATTGGAAAGATTAACTTTTTGAGAAGGTTCATACCCAACTTGGATGAGCTCCTTAGGAATATAAAAAACATGTTGAAGAAGGAGCAAGGGGTAAAATGGACCTTGGAAGCAAAGAATTCCTTTGAGCTGGTGAAATAAGCGTTAACCAAAACACCGGTTCTAATAAGTCTTGATTTTTCAAAATATTTTTATATTTTTTAATTTGCATCAGAACATACAATAGCTACTGTCCTTTTACAAAAAAATCCACAAGGTCAAGAACAACCTATTGCATTATTTAGCAAGGCATTGAGGGATGCCCCTTTGAAGTATAACATTATGGAAAAACAAGCTTTTGCTTTGATTAAAGCTTTAAAAGACTTCAGAGTATACATCCTTCATTCCCACATCATTTCCTTTGTCCAAAATTCAGTTGTGAAAGACATTCTAACACAGGACCCATATGGTAAGAGAGGTAAGTGGATTACTTTTATTCTTGAATATGATTTGGAGATAAAGCCCACTAAGCTCATCAAAGGCCAAGGTCTAGCTAGGTTAATGGCTGAATCAAATTTTGAAGTTCTTGATATTAATATGATTAATGCTTTAGATGACCAAGAAGAATTATGAACTCCCATTGTTGAAGACCATTTTATGAATTATTCTTGTATTTTGATATTCTTTATGTTTTTCTTAATTTGAACACACCTCCCAGTTTATCAAAAACAAAGGCAAGGTTTTTGAAGTTAAAAGATGTATAACTATTTCATTATAGATAAATGTATTTATTGGAAAAATGCAAGTGGTATATTTCTTAGATGTTTGCCTGAGTATGATGCAGATAAGGTTAAGCACGAGTTCCATGAAGGAGAGTGTGGAGGCCATTTATACTGGAAGACAACAGCCAACAAAATCTTGAGGGCTGGTTACTATTGGCCTACTCTCTTTCTTGATGTACATAAGATGATAATTGCCTGTCATAAATGACAATTTTTTGAAGGAAAAAGGAAGCTGCTAACCCTACCTCTGCATTCGATCACTGTTGAAGCCCCATTTCAACAGTGGGGACTTGACTTCATAGGCGAAATCCATCCATCATCTTTAGCTCAACATAGATGGTCCTCACTGCGACAGACTACTTCACTAAATGGATAGAAGCCATTCCTTGTAGGTAAGCCAATGAATCTGTTATTATAAAATTCATGGAGACTAATATTCTCTCTAGATTTGGTTGCCCTACCAAGATCATCACTGATAGTGCAGCAACATTTGGATCAAAGATCATGGTTGAATTCTGTCACAGATATTAGATTACATTGGGGCATTCCACGGCCTATTACCCTCAAGGTAATGGACTTGCAGAATCCTCAAACAAGAGTTTGTTGAACATAATCAAGAAACTATTGGAGGACAGCAAGAAGTCTTGGCACACAAAGCTAGTTCATGCACTTTGGGTTGACAGATTAACTTTGAAGAAATCTATTGGTATGTCACCCTTCCAGCTTGTGTATGGTACTGATGCAATTTTTCCAACTAGCCTTGGTGTACCAGTTATGAAGTTGATTCAAGAGTTGCAAAATGAAGATAATGACATGATCAGAAGGATAAATCAAAGCATTCACCTTCAACAAACCAGGGAGGAGGTTTATAACAAAACATTGCAGAAGAAAGACAACATTAAAAAGATTTTTGACAGAAGAACAAAGGCTAGCAATTTCAAAGTTGGGGACAAAGTTTTAAAGTGGGACTCAAGGAGGGAAGATAAGGGCAAGCATGGAAAATTTGACAACTTATGGCTTGGCCCTTTTCTCATTCATTCAGCTGCTAGTAACAATTCATTTTTCTTACAAGAGTTGCATGGAGCTAAACTATTTGGGGGTCCTGTCAATGGCAGGATGCTCAAACATTAATTTTCTTAATCTGTGTCATGTTTTGAAGCCTTTTTATCTTTCTCACATTATAAATATCTCATCCACCATTGCATTCAAAGTTAGAAAAATAAAAAATACAAAAACAGTGAAAGAAAGAAAAGAAGGCAGATTGTAAAAATAATAAAGGTACAGCCCCATACCAACAAAGAGAGAAACAAATCTGAAAGTGTTCAAGCTTAAATGCCACTCCTCAAAACACACTTCTAATTAGTCAAAAAGCCTAATATTGACTAATTAGTTTTAAATTTACTACTGATAGGATAGTAAATTCTATTTTCCAAACTGTTTAATCTTGGCTTATCAGTAGATAGATTAGGATAGAAATTAAAGGTTCAAACATGCTCAAAATCTGAACCTAAGTTTCCAAAGAAATATGACTCAAATCTGTCTTATTTTTTGAGTCAAAGCAGATGTAAATCTAGTTCTAATCTGCTCAAAATATGAACCAGATAATGAGGAGAAAACAACTCAAACAAAAGTTAAAACAGAGCTGTAGAAAGGATAATGGAAGTGCTTTGAATTTTCAGATATTAAGCCTTCCATTTTGTTTTAATTTTTCTGCAAAATAATATCTATGTGTAGCTTGCTTTATGCCATAGACCAGCATCAAGTTAGACTGTTTAATCTTGACTTGTATGCTTTTAATTTATTTTTTAGAAATTTAGAGAATAAAAATTTGTTAGACTTTTTAATCCTAACAGATTAGTAGATTAGATAGAGAAACATATGAACTCAATTGTTTAAACTAAGTTCATGGAGAAATAAGGAGTAGAATTAGATTATATTTTTTCTTTCAAAAGAATAAAATGTTGAGAAAATATTTTTCCAATCCAAGTGCACTCTAAAAAGAAGAAAAAATGTTAGATCAATAGGATTGGGTAGGTAGAAAGCTTGTGTTGATGAAAGATCCATTGTTTTCCATGGCTGCTAATATACTTTCAGAACAAATAAGATCATCCAAGCAAAGAAGGCAGCCCAATGGATGAGGCACTGATCAGCCTCCTAGAGAATGCAAGTCTGAAGTTCTTGATGCCTTCAAGAAGGCACCATCCCCAAGTGGAGCCACTGTTGGCCACCTATAAAATTTGTTATATGAAAAGGTGGCCAAAACATTTTTTTTTTTAGCCTTCAAGAAACACTTTTATTGAAAAATTTTTTATCTCTTGAAACCACTTGAAGACATCATTCCCTTTTTTCAATCTTCATTGTTGTTTTCATTTCAAAGCTCAGAAGTTTTGCTGATTTCAAAGAGAAAAGACTGCTTCAAAATCACCTTTTTTTCCTTTCCTCCACTTCAAAACTAACCTCCATTTTTACCCTTTTTATTCCCATGAAATTCCTCTACTTTTCATGAGTTTCCTTCTTCCATTCATGAAAATAATCTTTATATAGTTTAAAACTCATTTTTAAACTATATCGAAACCCCCAAATCCATTGAAAAACATTGAAAAAATCATGAAAAATACATATTTTTGTATTAAGGCTTAAGCCCCTTGGGCTAAATCCTAAACCACTTCCCCACCATACACCTTGGTGCTAGAACCAAGCACTAACCCCTTTTAGCGCTAATCGCATCGCAAAATCCCAGCGCGCAAGTTTGTTTGCCATGTTTTAAAAATTCCGATGCGATGAAGCCCATGTACACAGCCCCGATCTTATCTTTGTTTTATATAAATCCGTGGGCCCACATCGGGTGCTAGGACCATTGAATAAGCCATCTCCAATCAATATTTTTCTTCGTAAAGTCAAAAAACCCTTTTTCCAAAGTTTTGGTCTAATCGCGCCCATAATGTGTTTTTTATATATTAAAATGGGTAGATTAAAAAGACCCGAATCACAATCGCATCGGAGAAATTCACAATGGGTAAGACCCGCATCAAAATTTCCAATGCGATTGAGTCCCATATGTATAAACCCTGCCCCCACCACTTTTCATTCCATATAGCCTACGCTGGGGACCAAGAGTTTAAGTCCCAAGGCGCCAATCGCATCACAAAAAGTCAAATGGGTAGATTGAAAAGCCCGAGCCCGAGGCTCCGATTGCGATTAGCCCTTTGTTATATACGCCCTGGGCGTATTGTATTTCATATAGACCATGGCCCCACAGATGGGCACCAAGCCATATTATAAATATATAATCACCCCTATACATAAAAACCTTTGTTTTATGTTAATTTTTGGTTTTCACATGATATAAAGGGTTTTCCGTCGTTCGCTTTAAAAGCGATCTCCGTCGTTGATCTTGAGCTGATCAAACGACTCTCGCAGCATCTCATCGCAAGTTTTTATTGGGCATGTCCAATATTTCTCCACCCCTGATTGACCATCCCTTCGATTTACTCCGCACCGTTGATCTGATCCTCAGATCAACGGCCAGCGATAAATCGCTCTGTCTCACCCCAAGTTCTTTACCCTGCCTATGCATTGGCCTCCGATTGCATCTGGACCGTCCACACATCCAGATCAGATGGTCCAGATCACATTTCTCGATCTTGGTTTAAATTCATGCGCCCCCCGTTATAAAGTTTTAGGCCAAGTCTCGACCATTGATCTCTGCAGATCAACGGCCTTTATTAACCCTTCCTCCGCTATTGTAATATTTCCATTTGACCCCCAGATTTAAATCTCTGTTGTTCATATCCGATCCTACGGCCTAGATTAAAACCGCCTATCCTCTTTCCGCTTGCGCATCTTTTCAAATTCGCGCTCGCTCTTCGCCGTTATATCTGAGGCCCCAGATCTGACGGTCCATACTCCAAGTCGCGTAACTATATGCACGAGCGATAATCTAAAAAAATTATGCAATATAAGCTGTTTTAGAAATCCAAGTGTCGCCTCCGGATGCATATCACGTTCAAAAAGATAAAACTGCCTACCCGCCTAAATGTCGCGCGAAAACAGTTGTTTTACCTCTGAAACCACTTCCTGTCGTGTGCGCTTCCCGCTGTTGATATTTGCAGATCAACAGTGATAGAACATTTTCGCATTGTTCTATCGCCCTCTACCTCTTCCAAAAGACTTTCAAAAAACTATCATAGCCATTGATCTTCGTGGGCTTATTGCATCAGACTGCCCTTTTTCTTCCTGAAACCAAATTCGATTTCCAGTTCATTTTTCCTCCGCTAAAGGATTTTCACTCATTTCCTTTCATTTTTCTTAAATATCCAATAATGTGACCCCTTCACATTATTAGTCTACGGCTAATCTCAACCGTTGATCTATTCGAGATCGACGGATCTGACTTAAAACTCCCCACCATTTCATTAACCACCTTCTTTTGACCCTGCAAGCGAATATCCACCATTGAATGTTGCCATCCAATGACCACGCTCTTAAACTGAACCTCTGAAGAATTTTACCCAAATAATGCAGGATTTCTTAATTGTTTTTGTGTTTTACAGGTTTGAATGGTTTTTCCGTTATATCAAAAATAAAACCAAAGGCCGGGGATGACGATCTCTCACGCCTTTGTACATAGAAAAAACCCATTCAACAGGGTTCGAACTTTACGTTTCGTCAATTCTTTATGGGAATTGATGCCACATGTGCCCTGTACGGCCCTACACATCAACAAGACACAGACCATTGAAATAAATAAAAGGAGTATCAGTGTCAAAGACAAAACCTACCAGAGTAGAAGATTGAAGACAAATTGGGGGATTACAGCTAAGATTGATTATCAAAAGCCTAATCTTCCAAATTAAAACACAGATAAAGAAAATCATAAGTGCTTCATCAGACAGAAGGCCTCCACCGCCACATCTGAGGCCAATTGAATCCTCTCAGCTCCCCAAAAACGCCCTGTGCCTCAAAGCATTCAAATAGAGGCCAAGGGTATTGACCAAAATCAGATATTTGCCTCAGTGCAGCCAAACAGTTAATTCTGCTACAACAACTCAATGCGTAAAATATCAATTGAGTTACTATAACATGAGACAGAGCCACAAAATTCAACAAAAGCTACCACCAAGATTAATCTTTAATTTAAATCAATTAATATAGTGAGAATATATGTACACTTCTCCATTGAGCCCCTCAAAGGCCAAGAAGTCATTAGTCTGTATTAATTTCCTTGGGAGATCTTTTATCAGATCTCACCTCCTCATTCTTCTATAAATACTTCAGTAGAAGATGAGAAATTTTTGGTTGCTGAACTTTGAAATATACTTGAGCTTGAGAATTCTACTTGTAAATAGTGTTCACTGGCTCTTGGAGCTGTGCCTGTGATAGATAAGTTAGTCTGGGAAGTGAAGATGATTACTGAACTGAAACATTGGACCTGAAGACTGTAACTGGTTTGACATCAATAAAAAGCTGTTTCTTGGGATCCTGGTCTATATCACTGATGAAGTGCCCCTTTCTTTGTTATTTTTTTTCCTTCTATGTATGCCATATTGTTCACTATTCTCTGATAAAGAACAACAATTATAGAGTTAGGATTTATTGCTTACCAGTACCCTTCTCTGACTGATAAGCTTTATCTCAATGTTTTCCTTCTGAATTTGTTTATTTAAGGAAGATTCAATACAGTCTAAGCAGTTAGGAATGTTGGTGTTCCCTCGTCCTACTGTTTGCCTTAAACATTGTTCTTGAATGTTATTTTCATTATTTGCTTATTAAAGTTAGACTAGAAAAGTGATGGTGTGCCCTGTTTTCTAGATTTTATTTCTCCAAACGCGGATTCTGAAGGTTTCCCTTGGTGTTGGCTGAAAGTAAACTAGGTTTAAAAGTACCTTATCTTATCTTAAGTTGCACTTTTTTTTCTCTTATGTGTTTTCATACTTTCTGAAGGTAATTATGCGAATTACTGGATTGTTTGTCAATTAAGCTGCTTTAATACAAACTTGCGTAAGAATTCTATGGTTAGCCCTAACCTTGGTTCATTTTAAATAGTTACTTAAGAGGCTTTTCTTGTTTGGACTGACTATAAATCCTTGTTGAAATTATTATCAGTTTCCACCCCTCCAACACTTTATTGTTTCCATTCCAGCATTTTAATCTCAATAATCTTGTGATATAGATGACTTGCCCCTTGGATCACTCTTGATGTTGTTGCTCAATCAAAGTCCTATTATGACTCCATAGCCCAATGGACTAAAAACCAGCATTATATCTATCTTTTTAGCCAAATCTTGTTTTTATTTCTTGCAACTTCACACCTTTGAAACTCTTTCCATTTAGGACTTTCCCTCAAACAATTATCATGCTCAACCATCCAAAAACAAAACAAAACCCTTGGCCTTCATAACTATTCTAACATCATTACCCAAACTTCAAATACAAATCCAATCTTTGCACTTTATTGGAGATATCCCTCTCCAGATTCAGAAGGGCTAGATCCTAGAATCCCAAAGTGGTTGAAATGATGTTCTCCCTGCAATTGGACTTTTGCCAATCTTGCTGATTACAGGGTGCTAACATTTCTGGTGACTCCACTAGGGAGGTATGAGTATTTTTTAGCTTAATGGAAATCATAAGATACCATAAATCCCTTGATTTAAGAATATTTTATGGGTTAGCCAGTTGAGATACCAGCAACTGAATTTTCTGGCGACTCCACTCAGGAGATTTTTGAGTTCATAGTTTCTTGGCTAGCTTTTATAGACTCTTTAGTTTTCCATACAACCATAGTAACTCAGAAAACCCATAAAAATATTTCAGATTGGTATTCAATAAACTTGGTGGTGGACCACAAAACCTTTTACCTTTGAAAAGAGCTAAAAACTTCCACTTGGCGATTCCACAATCCTTAAAGGACCTTAAGACTCCACTGGGAAGAACCTTTGTCATTATAACATTTTTTAAAAATCAGTTAGAGGACTGTAGGATTTGAATTTGTGAAACATATTAGTTAACCTCTAAAATACTGTTATATCTAGTTGAAATTTTCTTGTTTAGTTGGGTCTAAAACACAACATAGTGGCTCCTAGGAAGATTCATACTAGAGCCTATCCTGACCCAGATCCACTTGACATAGTTGATAATCTAGAAAGTATCCTTAGGAAGTCTCCTAAGATAAAATTTTCAACTGTTTTCAGATCACCCTTGAGAGCTAATTTAGTTCCTGAAAATCTTTCAGCTCTATAACAATCACAAGTTGACTTAGTAAATCCTTTTAGAACTAGGTCATTTAATGATATAATTCAGCTAGACTCTGAGCCTTCACTTTCATCCCTGTAAAAAAGTGAACATCCTAGTAGTAGAGAAACAACACCTCCTGATTAACATTTTCTTCACAATTTAGGTGTCTCTCATCCAAGATCTGCTCAGCAATCTACTGTTGTTCCATCTTCATCTATTCACCAATCATCCACTGTTCAAACCGTTCCACTCCAACCCGCCTTCCCTCTTGTTAATCAGCCTCTTGTAAATCCACCCCCACCTCATATCATGGCAGCATGGTATTCTCCCCTAGTCCTTCCCTTAACCTTAGTCAATCTTCCTCAGGACTATCAGTCCAAAATTCCATTATTTGATGCTAGCAATGCTACAACTACATCACAACATGTGGATAAGATGAATGACTACTTTGACAGAAATGAAATTGATGATGATTCTGTCAAGCTTAGATTGTTTGCTCAGAGTCTGGGGGGAGAAGTAAGAAAATGGTTCAAAGGCTTAACCCCCCATAGTATCAATGATCTCCAAGCCTTCCATCAGACATTCTTAAACAAATGGGAAGTAAAGAAGAATCCTCTCCAAGTCCTTTCTAATTACAAGAACCTCCATAGAAACACGGGGGAAAGTGTACAAGCTTATTGTACCAGATTCAACAGTGTGTATAATGCCCTTTCCCCAGATCTAAAACCTCCACAAGGCTCAGCTTTAAACAAGTTTCCTGAAGGGTTCGACCCCGAGATGGCCTATCAACTAAGAGAGAGAGATCCTGCAACTCTTGAAGAGATGCAAAAAGGAGCTCTTGCTGTGGAAGTAAACTTAATGGAGAAGAGAGCAAGAATGAAAAATGAGAAGAGAGTGTCTTTTAGAGAGGAAAACACACCTTCTACTTCCAACTCAAAGATGGAGAGAATGATGGAGGAGATGATGAAAGAGATGAGCATAATTAAGAGAGCACAAGCAAGCCAAAATCAAAATGCTCTCCAAAATAGAAATCAGAACCAAAATCAGAATTTTAGAAGGAACCAACCTCCAAACAGACCTAGGGAAGATGATCAACATATCACTCCTCCCTTTCATCAAAACTATGTAAGTGAGGTTGAGGAAACAGATGAGATAACAAAGGAAGATGATATCAACATGCTGGGGGTAGATAATGATGACTTTGAGATTAATTATGATAGAAAAAAAGGTCTATACACACCTTATGATGACAAAAGAGATGATGATGAAAATTATTATCAAGACATGAAAAATTTCATCATAAAATCTCAAAGAGAATCTGACCTTAGAAGAAAAACCAGTCAACAAACTCCCAACACGAAAACCTCTGACAAATCTTCACAAAACAACACTGCAACCAAGCCTAAATTCGTTAAACAAAAGGACAAAACAATGGCTGTTAATTCTGATAAAGGTAGAGAGAAAGGAACTCAAAACAATGAAAAATAGAGTGCAGACATTAGTAGTACTAACATTTCAGCTAGTACTCCTGTTAAAACCATTTTTTCAAAAGTAAATAGAACAAATCAAAAAATACATGTTGTTGACGAGAATGGCCGAGTTAATAAATTTGAGACAAGTGCTTTAAGAGTCAAATTCCTTTCAGCTGGAGTATGCAATTTCAAAATTAGATCTCATCCCCTTTTTGAGTTAAGTTTGCCCAAATTGTATATAGAACCCAAATTTTAGATATACTATATAGAGTAAAATGAGGACAACTGTCCGATCTTAACGATGACCAACGGTACGATTTTTGGTCTAAGATTGAAGGTAGATATCGGGGACTGTTCCTCCCTTTTATGTAAGTTTAAACGTTCATGACAAGATCTTGCACAACGCTATGCATGACTCAGGAGCTTCTCACAATTTAATGCCAAAAATTGTAATGGAGAGCCTAGGTCTAGAAATCACCAGACCTTATAAAGACCTATACTCTTTTGACTCTAGCAGAGTAAAATTTTTGGGTTTAATTAAAGACCTCTGTGTTAACTTAGCCCAGATTCTAGCCAAATGTTTGGTCATGGACATTGTTGTGGCTGATGTGCCCCAAAAGTATGGAATGTTGTTATCTAGGTCTTGGGGGGCTAAGTTACAAGGGACTATGCAGATGGATATGACCTATGCGACCATCCCTGTGTTTAATCAATCAAGAAGAATTTACAGGGAGTCCCATATGCAGTACATGGTTACTAGTCAAGACTGACCGCAAAACTCTCCCTTATACTCTGTAAACACATGCCTTGATTCATTCATTCTTTTTAATCAAGAAATATTATATGAACAAGTAACTTTAACAGAGTTAATGGTAGATAGAGAGGAGGAAAATGACACACAACTGCCAAGACAGTTTGCTGAGCCTCTAAACTATAACTAACCAAACATAGGTCTTGAGCTACAAATCATGCGTCCATCGCTTTTTAACCTTAATGGTCAAGAAAGCATTCCTAAGCTTAACGAGAAACCAGAGGAATTAAAACAAATTCAACTAAGCGCTGATATTCAAAAACAAACCGAAAGCACACTTGTTGAAGAGGATAGTGACCCAACTTTCGAACCCGAAACTAATCCTCTGTGGAGTATGTGTTACACCATTTTGGTCATCTAACCTATTATCATTGGGATGGACCTGGCACACCACAAGACCAATTTTACCCTACAAAGGATTCACTACGGTAAATAACTTAATAAACCACATTTATTAGGTTGTTTATGGTCCAAACATGAAACCCCAAAAGAAACATTAACAAACCTATATTTGTTTGATTTTCCTCATGGAATAATTAATTAGATAAACCTTTATTTATCTTATTATTTTCAAGGAATAATTATTTAAATCTTATTTAGATAATATTCCTTGTTAAATATGACCAAATCACCCACAAATAATTAAATAAATCATTATTTATTTAATTATCTTCCAACCACTTCTTTAAAAAGATAAATAAATCATTTATTTATTTATTTTTAACTAATTAAGGGATTTGACCCAAGTCAAATACCTTTTCCCTCCAACAAATATAATAAAATATTCCATAAAAAGTGGATCTAGATCTGGTTAACCCATGCACCAAGATCTAGAATGACCCAATATTTTGCTATAAATAGGAGGGTTTTTCCTACCATTCTTCACCTTTGTTGCCTATTAGATCACTCTGGATCTATACACTTGGTCCCATTTTTCCATCATTTGCTGTGTGAGCTCCCATTGAGCTTTATTCTTTGCATTGGGTTTTCTACACCAACAAGAGAGAGAAATATTAGATCTGAAGTGCTGAGGACTTCCAAGAACCCATCCCACTGAGGAGAATTGGATACGCCTTCTTGTTTTCCTCCCAGGTGCCCAATTAATACAAAAATTCTTTCAAAAAATTGTTCTTGTCTTGTCTATTGGTATATGGAGCAAACCCTTGTTTTTACTTCTTAATGTCTTTCCATGCATAGATCTGGTTTTTTGCAGCTCTTTTCTTGTTCAACTAACCACAGATCTGAAGATATTGGCAGCCACTTTTGTTGTTAGGGCTATTAGTTATGCATAGATAAAGTGGTCCTTTTTCGTACACTTTGACAAAGGATTCATACTAACAAATGGCGACTCCACACGGGTTTTAAATTACGACCGCTGTCGTTTTTCATATTCCTGCATATCCAGCTACTTCAGACCCTAGGGTTTCTTTTCAGCTGTTTATTTTTCTTATTTTTATGTTGTTTTTCTCACATAAAACCCTAAAACATTAAAATTTCTAACTTCCGTGTGTTTCTGGCCCTATTGCGCAGGTAAGCGACACTAGCCGCAACTGAGACGACAACTTTTCTGAAAATCTGCCGCCGAGACAACCAGAACGAGGGGTCGCACTTTTTGGCCCATAACCTACGACCTAGACCTCCAGTTGCACTTTTCACCTATTTTCTCTGCGACTGCATCAATAATGTGTCGAACCTAAGACCCGCGCCTTTTTCTTGCTGATTTTTCTGCAATTTTTCTGGGTTTTGCTGAAGCTTCTGTCAGGGTTTTCCAGCCTCCGTCTTAGCCCTCTTTGACCTAGTTCTGATATGTTTTTACTCATCTAAGTGGGAACCTATCCCCCTAGGGCTTCATTACCCTCCACTTTTTGTGGAAGAGTTTTAGCTGTTTCAGCTGTCTGTTTTTCTGAGTTTCAGCCTTCCCTTTTTCAGATCTAAAACCTCCTCTTCATATCCCTTTAAATCAACCTTTCTTCCTTTCAAATCACCTCTTGTCGTTTTGTTTGGACCTCTTTTTAGGACCTCCTCCCTGTCCTTTCCGCTTTTTGCTGATTTCCTTCCTTTTTCCAGCCACCTTGCCTCTGTCTCTTGGCTGTGATCTGCACCTCTTCTCAGCGCTTTTATCCTTTAGATCCCTGTCCCTTTTGACCTTAGATCTATTGGCCTCTTTTCCGTGTGTTTTGCCTAGATTTTTCCCCTTTTTTTTTCGATTAGTTTTGAGAGACCCGCCTTCTTGGGTTAGATAGATGCACAAGTAGCTGTTAATTTTCTGTTATTTCAGCATTATATACTATTCTCTGCAGATTTATTTTCAGTTACGCAGCACACTTTTTTCTTGCTCTCAAAACGGAAAGGGTTTAAAAATTAAAATTAACGCACGCCACACACTGACCCTAAGTGAAGAAGCGCCTGGTTAACACCGCCTGGCAAAGACTCTAAAATCAATTGTCACTACACCTTTTCTGCCCTTGACCTCACTTGATTCTGTCCCTTTTCGGCCTTGTCGGTTTCCTTCTTCCCGTCATCATTGCACCCCCAAGGTGCCTTTCCCGGAGACTTCTTGGCCTTCACCCTCAGTTTCCGGTCGATCGACCTGCTCCGTCCCGCCATCGTCGAGCCAGTCCCCCTCCGAGTCCGCACTCCGACTCCTCTTATGATTCATTGGGTTCTCCTTCTCCTCCTGGTTCTCCCCCTGTCACCTTCACCATGTCTGGTCTAGGGCCTAACGTTAGCGGTGCTCCAGGCCCTAATGCCGGAATCACTACTAGCGGAACCGCCACAGGAACTACCTTGGCCATACCCTTGCTGCCGTACATTGCAGGCCTCAGCCTCCCCGATTTCAATCAGTTGATTAATGACCCTATCCGCCACGATGTTGGTTGGCCTGCTATGCCAACCAAGCTCCCCTCCGACATCCCTAAGTTCGAAGGCCTTGCTGGAGAAGATCCAACCAATCATGTCCGATCTTTCCACATGTGGTGTTCCTCCAATTCCATTACCGATGACTCCATCCATCTTCATTTGTTCCAACGCACGCTTACCGGCGAAGCTTCTAAATGGTATGTCGAACAAGCCACCTCTACCCATACCACCTTTGAGACTCTTGCCCAAGCCTTTTTGTCGTACTTCCAGCTCCCTCTCCGATACGATACTGGCACGGAGCTCTTGACTTCCTTTAAGCAAGCCTCTTCAACACGCCTTTCCGCCCATGTTCAGGAATGGTGACGAAGACGGAGCTTATGTCGAGCCCCTCCCTTCGAAGATCGGGTTTACATGGACTGGTTCCTGCGCACCCTCCCCGCTCCCATCGGCAAAGATGTCGCCTCTCATTTTCCTCAAACTGAAGAAGCCGCCCTCCAAATAGCCTTGAAATATGACCTGATCTACGCTCAATCTGATTATGTTTATACCGTTCTTCCTGATCTCCCCAGGCCCAGTGGTGCTAACGCCCCGGGGGCATCTCATTCTGCCGACGGTATCGTTGGAGCCCTTTCCCATCCATACGCTCAACCTCCTATGGGCTATGGTCTCCCTCAAGGAGGGGCCAGCTCCTCCAGCACTCTCCCCCCTCCCGGTAGCATGTATCCAGGATACGGCATGCCTCCTCCTTTTGCCCAACCTCCTGCTTACCTCAATGTTGCCCAACCCCACCATTACCCTTATCCGCAGCCTGGTGCGCCAGCTCCTCCAGCATATGCGCTTCCATCTCCCTTGCCTCCTCAAAACCCGCAATAGCGCTTACAGCCCCCTCCAGGGCAAGTATTTGCACAGCAGGGCGCGACTAATCCCCCTTCTTCTCAAAGAAGGCGGAGAGGCAATCAAAACCAATCTGCCCCTGGTACCCGTGGACCCAATCCTGGTGTGGACCCTAACACTGCCAACCAGCAACAGGGCACTCAGCCCAAGCCGGACAGGCCGCTTCGCACAAATAAGCCTTGTTTGTGTTGCGGTGTTTATGGTCATTACACCCACGATTTTCCCCTCTTACCCCAGATGCGGCAGATGTGGGAGTCTCAAGCCACATTGCGCAGACAACACGCCTCCCCTCATGCTCCTCCTAATGTGGCCACTACCCAACCAGCTGTGTTTACTGATCCTTTCCCTCAGCAAGGATTCGTGGCTACCCAACCACCTGACAGCCAGGTCACCACTCCCCCTTCCCTTTCTGGTTCATCCGATTACCAGATCCTTATGATGCACTCAGATCCTTCCCCGATCGTCGACCTTCACCTTCAAACTCGGTCTCGCCAGTACCCCAAGCCTCCTGCTCAGTCCACCCCCGAGCCTCCTTCTTCAGGTTCTACAGAGCCTCTTTCGACATCCAGTGGCCCCTTACATATCCCTCAACCCAAAGTTGAGGTTCATACCAAGATTCCTAAGGGACCCCTACGTCGAAACGCTGCTTCCGATCGAGCTGCTCATTCGTATAGTATAGTAGATGATTTGGCGCAATCTCCTGCTGCCATTTCCACACTGGAACTCCTCCAGTCGTGCCCTTCCCAAAAGAAGGCTCTACTATCTGTCGTGGGCACTGTAGATCCTGCTGATGACCAAATGATTGTTTTCGACGCCACTCAATCGGACCATCCCCCTCTTCCTGCTTCCGTCGCCTTCCAAATCCCAGTCAAAATCCGGAACGCCAACATTTCACGGTGCATAATTGATGAGGGGGCATCCACCTGTGTGATGTCCGCTTCGGTTTGGAAGCAACTCAGATCCCCGGAGCTGGCCCCTTCCACGATCACCCTTCGAGCGTGGGACGGCCACGCCTCCCAGCCCATTGGCCTTTTCCGTAATTGTCCTATCACCCTCGCTGGTAAGACTGTTTGCGTTGACGTCGAAGTCATAGACGCCCCGCTAGACTACAACATTCTATTGGGGCGAAGCTACACCTATGCTATGTCTGCTGTCCCATCCGCGGTTTTCCGCAAGATGTCTTTCCCCCATAATGGAAAGATAGTCACCATTGACCAATTGACATATCATGAGCCAAAATCTCAGACCTCACCTGAGACGACCATCTCTTCTGTAGCCAACAAGCAAACCGTCGATTCCTTGACCAGTGTCTCCCCCGGCGTTTACAAAGATTCCTCCCTGCTTGGAACTTTTCCTAATCTCCCTCCTCCTCCTATCACTGATCCCAGCTTATCGAATTTTTGCATGATGCAATCGTCTTGGGCTGCCCTTAAGCGGCCTGCTTCGGCTAGTCAGCAACCTCCCCCTTGCCCTCCGCAACCTGCTCCTAGCCACTCTTTTCAGCTAGCCAGACCTCCTCCTTCTGGCCCTCCCCCTACAGCTAGTATCCCTGAACCCCTTTATCCTCCTGGATCAGTTCCCCCTAGCCTTAACCATCTCAGAGCCGTCCCTCCTGGTCATTACCCTGTTGGGCAGATCCCTTTCCTGGCTCCCCCTCCCGGAGTATACTCTGTCCCCATCATGGCCACCCTCTCTCTCCCTAACCTAACCTTGGGCATACCGGTCTGGTACCTTGATCCCCCAGCCGCCACCCCTCCTGGTCACCCCAAACCCTACATGGCTTTGACACCGGTTCAACCGGTCCCCCTTGCTTCCTCCGTTGCCACTGTGCCCCCAGCACCTCCATAGGACCCTTCTCTTGTCGTGACGGCTCCCGGGAAGAAAGGAAAAGCCCGCAAGGGGGCACCCAAAGACAAGACCACCATAACTGACCCAGCCCCTCCTCCGCCCGCAAAACCGTGTGCCTTATGTGATGTCGCCGGTCATGCCACCCATGCTTGTCCCGAGTTGCCCCGTATTCAGCCCATGGTTAAAGTCGCGTTCCCTGAAGCTACGGTCCCTGAAGCCTCCATTCCTTCTTCGTCCGTAACCAAGAACCCCAAGACTCTCCACACCAACAAACCCTGTGCTTTGTGCGGTGTCCATGGCCATTACTCCCACCATTGTCCTCACCTGACGCATTACTGCGCCTCTTTAGAGGTCGTCCAAGAGTATGAGGTTGAACAAAATCAATTCGCCTCTCCCATCCTCGCGCAGTATGCTTCTGGCCAGCCTGAGGATCCCCCCACTCCCATCGACATTCCCCCCCCTGATGTTCAGATGACGGAGTCTACCACAACCATTCTTTACCTATCCTCCTCTGTGAGACACTTGGAGCCCAGTCCCCCTGCATCCTCCCCTATTGTGTCGCCTGAACACCTTTTTTCTACCCATACACGAGATCACTCCACCCGTATCTCTATTGACCTCAACAGCCCGAGTCCTCCCCATACTTCCGATAGCCCTCATATACCACCCTCCAGTTTGTATATGAGTCATAGTCATTCTGCTCCTTGCACTCCCTCCCGCAGTTGCCGCTCGATGTCTTCTGTACACTCACGCTACCGTCATTGCCTCTCCTCCCCTCATTTGTTGTCTTGTAACACCATTCCACAGGACCCCCCGTCCACACCCTTTATCGGTTACGCCGATGGTGCAAGTCGTTACTCCCGGAATCTAGCCTCGGTAGGTTGGGCCATCTTCACCCCCTTGCATGCCCTTGTTCTCTCTAACGGGGTCTGCATTGGTTCTGCCACCAACAATCAGGCCGAATATGATGCAGTGCGTGGTCTCTTAACCGATGCCCTCTTTCATCGCATCCTCCATCTGCACGTTCGTTTGGATTCCCTACTTCTTGTAATGCAACTAAATGGTGTTTATCGTGTGCATAACCCTGTGCTGTTTAGACGCTATTTACAAGTGAAACTCTTGATACATGCATTTGAAACCATAACTTTCAACCATGTACCTCGAGAACAGAATCACTATGTAGATAGTATTGCAAACCATGTTCTAGATTGGCATTTATCACACGCATTTCATACAAGACAATAACATTCATAATCATTAAAAATGATGCATATCCATAATATGTGTCGCAAAAACATGTGTTTAGAGTCCATCTACTCTGATACATATGACATGCCCATAGCATGTTACAAAAAACTCAAAACTGGGGGCACCACCTGCCCCTACATACACACTAGGGGGCACCACATGCCCCACACCTAATCACTATCTGGCGGATCCCAAGCCAATGGCTCTGCCCCTGCAGCCTGTAGATCACGCATCCCCTGACCGGCCATCGCCATGCGCCGCATGACACCTCGCCATTCCAAGGGTAGACCAATACATGGCTCTATGTACTGGTCGTCTAAGTCCTGCCACCCGCGCTCTGATACTCCGGTCAGCAACCTTTCGCATCTACGGCGGATGTCCTCCAGAAGGGCGGCTGCATCCTCATTATGCACTGCTCTCGACCCACTCGAACCTGCAGCTCCAGCTGCTGCCGGTCGTCCCATATATCCGGCCGGTTTTACCAGAGCTATATCTGCATACCAACAGTACATGAATCAGTACCCTATCTACTATTCAAAAACTTTAAACATGCCCATACAAGAATAGAAATCTGTCACTTACCATCGGGCCCCCATACTCGACTAGGCGGAAGTGGCAGGTCCGGATCTCCACAATAACTCATCCCACTATAGGGATAGTCGTCTATGTATAACGGCATCTGATCCCAATGGGCAAAGAACTCAGGTCGAAACACTCGCCCGACCGCCCCTCCTCCTCCTCTGCACAGTAGCCGCCCCCACCGGCACATCCTGGGCTCTCTCGGGCCCCCATCTGGGAGCTGTATACGAGGCCGCAAGGTCGGGATCTTCTCAAAGAAGAAGGCGCACAATAAAGTCCCATACGAGCAATCATGGTTCACTTGCCGCTTGCAGAGTGACAACTGTCGTTTCAATGACACCAGCATCATTTGGGCCCACCCATAGTAGGTCCCACTCAACACACTCTCTACAAGCATCATCTGCCCCCCGGTGATGTGATGGAACGCCTGGTTGCCCAGGATACGCAGCACAGCTGCGGCCACTGCACGGGTTTCTAGCCTCTCTAGATCCCCGATCGGTATCCGAGTCCCCTTGACTTGGAGACCCGGTCGACAATGTCGTTCCACAAACTCCATAATATGCCGCCCCCGTGGTAATACTGGCTGCGTGTTTCCCACCATCCCCAATGGTGGGAGCCCCGTCAGGAAATACACATCCTGGACTGTCAGTTCGATCCTGTGCCCCTGCACTACAAAGACCTCATACTCTGGATCCCAATAACTGATAATCCGGGCCAACAAGGGCTCTCCTGCTCTCATCAACAGGTTCTCCAAAAACTTTAGAACCCCACACCTGGCCAACACACGATGGACACCCTGATCCGCCTGGATCTCTGCCCGTAATGTACCCAGGTCTCTCTCTCTCCAGTTAACCCGTAAATCTGCCATACCTGCACAAAAACATCATCCTTGTCAGCATGCAGATCGGGAATACCATAACCAAACACAAAAACCCAACTCCCAGCCATAAAACAACACCAAAACCCCCTCATCTCCCAGGTCGCAGTTTTCTGCCCAGTTCTGGACCAGGTCGCAGGTTTTGCCCTGAAACCTGCGTCCCAGGTTGCACTTTTTGGCCCAAAAAGTGCGACCCGGCCGTAGAGAAGAAGGAGGGTCTGTTTCTGGGATTTTGGGCCCTAAACTGAACTTTCAATCCATCAAAATGAAAGAGTAAGGTTAGGCCTCTTACCTGCAACTGACGGATCTCGATTCCAACGGTCGGTTTGTCCACTACGCTCGCCGCAAGATTTAGGGCCTTCTCTCCTCTCTACATTCACCACAGCAACAATAGAAAATGAGTGAATTTGGAGGGAAAACTGCCTTATTAAAAGAGAACTCCTGTTTCTTCTTTCGACCGCTGCGACCACACCGTAGCCCCATTTGAAAAATCGTCTTCATCGTTGGAAAGCTCTCACCGAGCCGTCAAATGGGTATCTGTTATTTTTTTATGATTTGATACTTCACCAGGACACATTTTTTCCAAGAAGGGTCACTTCACCTCTCATTAAAATCGAATTTCCTCACTTGCGACACTTGTACTCGGGGCACCACTTTGCCTCCTTACTTGTCTTTGTTCGTGTCGATTTTCGTCATGAGTTCCCATCTTGTACTCATGTTTTTCTAGTCCCCCATTGGGCCTTTACTGTGTGGCAGCACCATCGATTCACCCTTGTTTAGAGCATCCAAGTTGAGTCATCATCGCATTCATGGAGTCTATCCCGAGTCCCTTTGTACCCCGCTATAGCCCTCCATCCTTCATTGCTTGGTCTCTCTCTTGTGTCACACATTATGACCTTCAGTCCCACTGTCCCCTATCCCTTATGATATTGTGTCAGTCGCTGCCATGTCATTCATGCCCTTTATGCTCTAACAAGGGAAGTCGTCCATTCGCTACTCAGTCCTTTCCATTTCCCTATCATCATTAGTGTCAGTCTGTCCGTCGCTCCACTATTTTCTCTCGTGCCTTAGTTGAGGATGTCTCATTGCCTCACCTATGGCGGACCTCCTTCTATTGACATCAGCTCATTCCTTCCAGAAGCTAGGTCTAGAGGGCAGTGTACCTTGCTTCCAACTTTCACTCTTGTTCGGTGCCTCAGATCAGGCAAAGGGATCTCTCATTTCCCTTTGAATTGATTGTTTCTCCAGCTCCTTTTAGCATGATCGAGATTCATATACTTGATGGTCCAGTGATCCAGTAGCAGCTCTTGATGATTCCCGGGTGTGTGTGAGATGTCTCAACCCTCATGAGGGGGTGGCCCTGCAGGTAGCCTTCCACATGCCCGGATGACCTCTTCCTTGCAGCCTTCGATGCAGCTCCAGATATTTGATGATGTTGGCCTTAGCCACTTGCAGTGCCTCTTTGATTTGCATGTATCAGTCAGATTTTGTGAGCCCTTCCCCATTTACAGGGGGCATTTGGGTTGTATTTGTATGTCATGTACTCAGATATTATTGTACAAGTCCTGGCTGTTATCCCAGACACAACATGTATATGGGATTCTTCATTGTATTTTTATCTGGCTCATGATTATGCCAGCTGTACTTTATGGTTCGGTCCCTTGTTTACTGGACACACTATTCTTTTGTAC
The DNA here is from genome assembly GCA_034641835.2 of Pinus albicaulis. Taxonomy (NCBI): domain Eukaryota; kingdom Viridiplantae; phylum Streptophyta; class Pinopsida; order Pinales; family Pinaceae; genus Pinus; species Pinus albicaulis. Next base: position 35,262,893 of record CM076571.1, on the reverse strand, counting down.
TTTGTCTCGGCGGGCATAGGTATGCCTCCCCCACCACCTTCAGCACAGGTACCCTCTCATAAAAAGAGACTTGTTGCACCTGCGAGTCTCGTCTCCTCAAGGTCTAGTTCTTTAGCACACTATCTACCTTGCATTTCTCTCTCTGACTTCCCTTTTGTTGTCTGGTGATTGAGTTCTTACAACGTACTTCGGTCATACGATTTTCTCCTGACACTCGCACGCTGGGGGGCAATCCGTTACACCATTTTTTGGTCATCTAACCTATTATCATTAGATGGACCCAAGTACACCATGTAAGACCAATTTTACCCTAAGTAAAATTGCCTTCACTATGTTAAATAACTTAATGAACCACATTTATTAGGTTGTTTATGGTCTAAACAGGAAACCCCAAAAGGAAATATTAAACAAACCTATATTTGTTTGATTTTCCTCATGGAATAATTAATTAAACTATAATTTAATTATTATTCCTAGTCATGTTTAACCCAAAACAAAGAAATTAATTAGATAAACCTTTATTTATCTTATTATTTTCTAGGAATAATTATTTAAATCTTATTTAGATAATATTCCTTGTTAAATATGACCAAATCACTCACAAATAATTAAATAAATCATTATTTATTTAATTATCTTTCAACCACTTCCTTAAATAATTAAATAAATCATTATTTATTTGATTATCTTCTAACCACTTCCTTAAAAAGATAAATAAATCATTTATTTATTTATTTTTTACAAATCAAGGGATTTGACCCAAGTCAAATACCTTTTCCCTCCAACAAATATAATAAAATATTCCATAAAAAGTGGATCTAGATCTGGTTAACCCATGCACCAAGATCTAGAATGACCCAATATTTTGTTATAAATAGGAGGGTTTTTCCTACCAATCTTCACCTTTTGTTTCCTATTAGATCACTCTGGATCTATACACTTGGTCCCATTTTTCTACCATTTGCCGTGTGAGCTCCCTTTGAGTTCCATTCTTTGTGTGGGTTTTCTACACCAACAAGAGAGAGAAATCTTAGATCTGAAGTGCTGAGGACTTCCAAGAACCCATCCCACTGAGGAGAATTGGATACGCCTTCTTGTTTTCCTCCCAGGTGCCCGATTAATATAAAAATTCTTTCAAAAATTGTTCTTGTATTGTCTATTGGTATATGGAGCAAACCCTTGTTTTTTCTGCTTAATGTCTTTCCATTCATAGATCTGGTTTTTGCAGCTCTTTTCTTGTTCAACTAACCGCAGATCTGAAGATATTGGCAGCCACTTTTGTTGTTAGGGCTATTAGTTATGCGTAGCTAAAGTGGTCCTTTTTCGTACGCTTTGACAAAGGATTCATACTAACAATAGTGGTAGATAAAAACAACGAATTCTTTAAACCAAATCCAACCTAAATGTTCTACCCTTCTATGAGGTCTAGCCATATTTCAGGTTCTTCCTCCAGTGGATTCTTTGGGTCTATTAGGAATTATAGAGTGTGGAGTCGCCAGGTGGATGAATTTAAATGTTTGAAGCAGGCTGTTGTCTACCATCAGCAATTGAATACCAATCTAACCAGAGATTTTTGGTCTTCAGAGTGCTTAAGGGTGTCTAAGATAAAATGCACTCAATCTCCTGTGTTTTGGCCATATTGGCAAGACCAAAAGACAAGAAAACATCAAAACAGCTTTGGGATCCTAGGATCTAGCCCTCCTGGATCCAGAGAGGGATCTCTCCATAAAAGAAAAGAATGATATATATATTTGAAGCTCAAAATGAGGTATTAGGCTAGGTATGAAGCACAAGGGGTTTTTAAATGATTTGGTTGTTGGGTTTGAGATCATTAACTAAGAAGGTTATGGAAATGAAAAGGAACAAAGTAGCAAGATGTTTCGGTAAAAGAAGATGGGTCAAGAAAGTGTCAATCCATTGGGCTATGGAGTCATGAAAGGGAATTACTTGCATAACGACTAACCAAGGCTTTCCATAGGGCAAGTCATCTATACTAAAGGATCTTTTAGATAGATGGTGGAATGGAACATTAAGGAGTGAAATGGAAAGAGACAAAGGGCAGCTGAAGATTAGGTCAGAGGTCATTTAACTCCAGGCCTGCTTTCAGCATACTCTCAAGGAAAAAACAGAGTAAGATTTAACACAGAGCAAGGCCTAAGATCAGAGAAGGACTTTTAACCTTCAATGGTTTTGACACTAGCTCAAAGGGACCTTAGAAAGGCCAATCTGTTGGAAAAGGACCCCAGTGGACAGGGCTAACTTTAAATCCCTGGTATCCCAATTCTTCCAACTTAAACCCAACAAGAACATCTAAACAACAAACTCTGAATTCACACATTGGTAAGCATGGGCTAGACTAACATCTTTAACTGGTTAAATTACATGAATTGTTCTTAGATTCACTATTAGCAGAAAACATCAAAGACAAGAAGAGAAGTGGGCATTAGGGTACCATGCAGGGGTATATCCTAAGCCTGATTTACTGATTCTTATTAGAGAATAAATGGACAGTATGATTAAACATGAAATAAGTAAGGAAAACATCACCCGTAATATAGTCCAGGATCTTGTGAAATTTCTTGTTCAATTGATGTGAAAAACCAATCACATACTTTGAGCTCAATGGCTTCTTACAGTCCAAACTTCTCCTCCCAGCCTACTAAATTACAAACTACTCAGCTACTTCCCCCAATAACAGTTCTAACAGTCAAATGAATCCCTACAACTAACAACAACATCCTTTACAATGTATTCTTTAGGGGTTCTTATAGGAGAATGGATAGCAATAGTAGTATATGTGAATTTAATAGATTCATTAAGACAGAATGGAGAGAGTGCTCATGCCCACTTTGCTCAATGGCTCTGTAATTTAATCTGTAATCTGGTTTGAAGTCCTTTTTAGGTCAGGGTAACCTCAGGTATGTTCCCTGAGTACTCTCTGACTGTATGGTACTCTGTATTGCCTTCTGGAATAAGCAACCTGGATGGAAAGTTTGCAAGGTCTCCATACCTTCATAACTATTGTCCTGAGAGCTTTAGAAGCTTCTGTCAATGAAATATCCTTTAAGGGCTCGAGGATGCATGGAGAGCACTGTAGGCAGGTGTTCTTTCCGAGAAAACACGTTCTGCTGTTATTTAAAACACATATATGACTTGCTTCGGGTGCTTAGTCTTCAAATTGCACCTTTATCATTTGAACACGGGATTAGAGCACTAAGTATTCAATAACGGGCTTAAATCCCTTCATTTCCTTTACTGATGCTTTCTGCTGCTTCAAAAATGATGATTCAGTGCTTCAATCACCATTACAGTGACTGTGGAGGCGGAATGAATTTCACCTCAGTAAACCCTACACAATGCAATAAACTTCGTTATAAAATCCAAGGGATTGGTGGAAAATTACAGTGGAAGCCTGTGGAAGGGTGGCGGAAATGGTGGCTGCAGGTGAAAATGGGTGGAAAACCATGCAGAATGGTGAAGAGATGATCTACTGGAGGCTTGGTGTAATAAGGGTCACAGACCGTCCGATCAGATATGGAAATGGTGATCAACGGCTGGGATTTACAAATGGAGGTGTTAATAGTAAGTTGGGCGGAGAAATAACACTTTAGTGTTAAAACCCAAAGTTTAGTGCTTGGGCGAAATACAAAGGAAATGGAGCACAATGTATGAAAGCGGGGCCTTTTAATGGTGAGACCCGGAAGGTGGAGGGCAATTAAACATGAGCTGTTAGATCTCAGGAGAAGATCAATGGTGGGGATTAAATGATGGATTTCATAGGAAGGCCCGATGAAAGGAAAACGGATGGAATGCGATGTAATGTAGGCCGTCGATTTGATCAGATGGACGGTTGAGGTTAATGATGGAGCTTTCGGAGCAAATAGGGGGAAACATGGTATTAGTGGGAAAAACCACCGGTGTCGCGTGGCTTCAGAATCGTTTTGAAAAATCTCCAAAAAAATGCGATATATGTCGTTGCGTGATGCGTGGTAGAATAAAACCACTTATATCGCACGTTTTTAAAGCGTTAAAGCACAGATGCTAGAAAAATGTGATATGCGTGTTAGCCGTTGGATGTGGAGCGAAGATATATGACGGTGGAGGCGCGAGCGCGATATCAGAAGATGTGCGGTTGGTAAGATGGGGAGAGGTCAAAGGCGGGTTAGATCCCGACCGTCGGATCTGGGGTATGGATGGTCAAGATTAAAAGAGGGAGTGGGAAGGCCAAAGGGGAAGTGAACAGGCGGGATGAATGAGAGACATTGGATCGGGGAGAACGAATGGCGGGGATTAAATTGCATCGGAGAAGGCAGGGGGCCGAACTCCATGGTTCTATGGGTTGCGATTATGTGCGGACCGTCGGATCAAGGTGAGATTAACGGCTGCAATTGGATTGGAGATCGCCAATCGGGGGAGACAGAGGGTGGCGTTTAAACATTCTTGCGATTAGCGGTGATGCGATTTTGCACCAGCCGTTGGATCGCGAAAGGGATCAACGGTTAACGTTCAATCGGGGAGTAATGGAACAATGAAATGGGCGAGGTGAAGAATCAACACTGTCCGTTAGATCTATATAGATCAATGGCTGAGATCACAGCGGAGGCCAACAGACCATATGACAATCGCATCGGAGAATTTCACTTAACAAAGGAAAAGGCTCACATGGAACGCTTCGATTGCAATTAGCGCTCGGGGCTTTAGCGCCTGGTCTCGGGCGCGGGTCATATGGTGGGGAAGAAGTTAGGGGCTTAGCCGAAAGGGGCTTAGGCTTGTAATGAGAAATAAGTGCTTTTAAGCCAAAAAGAGGATTTTTAAGGCTTAAAAAGGGGTTTCCGTAGATTTAGAGGGTTAATGAAGGGATTTTTTAGAGGAACTTTGCAAAGGAAAAAGGGATGAAAAATGAAGTTTTGAGGGGACAAAATGGGCAAATGGAGGCCTTTTTGAAGCATTCTTCTTTTCAAAACAACAGGGAAATTAATGGAAACAACAGTGAAGATTGTTCAAAGGGCAGAAGACACAAGGAGGCTTCAAGAATGATATGTTTTCAGAGGAAATGTATTTCTTGAAGGCTAAAAAACATTTTAGCCACTTGTTTGCTTGTCAAAAAATTTATAGGTGGCTAACACCACCATTGATGTGTCTGATTGTTCCTTTAAAGAAAATGGGAATCGGGTGCGTCTCTACCAAAGACCTCTTACAAGAGAATCTTTTTTTTTAACAGATACACAAAGACTCCACCATGCAAGTTTTAAGTGCAGAAGATAATCCTTCCGCAGCTTCATTTTTGTAGAAATTCATTTTTTCTTAATTTTGTAAATAAGATTGCCGATTTAATTTTTTTTTTTTGCCTATTTTGTTGTTCCATCTTTGGAACAACACTTTTTGGTTTTTCTGTTCCCTCTTCGGAACAACACTTTTTGGTTTTGTTGTTCCCTCTTCGGAACAACAATTTCTGGTTTTGCTATTCCCTCTTCAGAACAACACTTTTTGGTTTTGTTTTTCCCTCTTCGGAACAACACTTTTTGGTTTTGTTGTTCCCTCTTTGAAACAACACTTTTTGGTTTTGATGTTCCCTCTTCGGAGCAACACTTTTTGGTTTTGCTGTTCCATCTTCAGAACAAATATTTTTGGTTTTGCTGTTCCCTCTTCGGAACAACACTTTTTGAGTTTGTTGTTCCCTCTTTGGAACAACATTTTTTGATTTTGTTGTTCCCTCTTCAAAACAACACTTTTTTTTTTGTTGTTCCATCTTTGGAACATCACTCTCTTTTGTTATTTTCTTGCATTTGTTTCTGTTTTTTGAACAACACCCTTGTTATATATTTCCCAAACACTTCTAATTCATTTTTTTGATTCCTTTTATGGCCTGCAGTACAGTACCTTCATGCGGACAAAGACTTATGGATTTTAGTAAAGCAGGTAACTATTTTTAACATTATGATCTTTGGCAAAGACAAATTATTGATGATAGGCTTAAAACAATTGAAAGGGACACAATTATTTATATTTTACTTTACTGTACTGATTTCTACTGTATATGATACTGATCGATCATCTTAACCATGTTGGTTCTACTTTTCCTGGTTATAATTCTCTCTGTCTATTATCAATGGATTATGGGTATAATTTTTCTTATTATTGACATGTTTCAACTTCTTACACCATCCCTACTCTTAAGGAGTACTGAGCCTCCCTCTATTTATCATAAAAATATGTGACGACAACTAATCTACAGATAGAGGATAGGGGGTATCATTAAGAGCCAACCTACCATGTTCATAAGGATGCAACAATGTGACATTCCCACTATGGATGTAGCAATGTGACATTATCTTGTAAGATGTCTTTGGTAGAGGCACACCCGATGCCCATTTTCTTTAAAGGAACAATCAGACACATCAATGGTGGTTTTAGCCACCTGTAAATTTTTTGGCAAGCAAACAAGTGGCTAAAATGTTTTTTAGCCTTCAAGAAATACATTTCCTTTGAAAAAATATCATTCTTGGAGCCTCCTTGTGTCTTCTGCCCTTTGAACAATCTTCACTGTTGTTTCCATTAATTGCCCTGCTGTTTTGAAAAGAAGAATGCTTCAAAAAGGCCTCCATTTGCCCATTTTGTCCCCTCAAAACTTCATTTTTAATCCCTTTTTCCTTTGCAAAGTTCCTCTAAAAATCCCTTCATTAACCCTCTAAATCTACCGAAACCCCTTTTTAAGCCTTAAAAATCCTCTTTTTGGCTTAAAAGCACTTATTTCTCATTACAGGCCTAAGCCCCTTTTGGCTAAGCCCCTAACTGCTTCCCCACCATATGACCCGCGCCCGAGACCAGGCGCTAAAGCCCCGAGCGCTAATCGCAATCGGAGCGTTCCATGTGAGCCTTTTCCTTTGTTAAGTGAAATTCTCCGATGCGATTGTCATTTGGTCTGTTGGCCTCTGCTATGATCTCAGCCGTTGATCTGTATAGATCTAACGGCCAGCGTTGATTCTTCACCACGCCCATTTCATCGTTCCATTACTCCCCGATTGAACGTTAACCGTTGATCCCTTTCGCGATCCAATGGCTGGTGCAAAATCACATCACCGCCAATCGCAAGAATGTTTAAACTCCACCCTTTTCCTCCCGCAATTGGTGATCTCCAATCCAATTTCAACCGTTGATCTCAACCATAGTAGATGTGAATTTAATAGATTCATTAAGACAAAATGGAGAGAGTGCTCGTGCCCACTCTACTCAATGGCTCTACAATTTACTCTGTAGTCTGGTTCGAAGTCATTTTCAGGTTAGGGTAACCTCACGTATGTTCCCTGAGTACTCTCTGACTGTATGGTACTCTGTATTGCCTTCTGGAATAAGCAACCTAGATGGAAAGTCTGCAAGGTCTCCATACCTTCATAACTATTGTCCTGACAGCTTTAGAAGCTTCTGTCAGTGAAATATCCTTTAAGGGCTCGAGGATGCATGGAGAGCACTGTAGGCAGGTGTTCTTTCCGAGAAAAAACGTTCTGCTGTTATTTAAAACACAGATATGGCTTGCTTCGGGTGCTTAGTCTTCAAATTGCGCCTTTATCCTTTGAACACGGGATTAGAGCACTAAGTATTCAATAACGGGCTTAAATCCCTTCATTTCCTTTACTGATGCTTTCTGCTGCTTCAACAATGATGATTCTATGCTTTAATCACCATTACAGTTACTGTGGAGGCGGAATGAATTTCACCTCAGTAAACCCTACACAATGCAATAAACTTCGTTATAAAATCCAAGGGATTGGTGGAAAATTGCAGTGGAAGCCTGTGGAAGGGTGGTGGAAATGGTGGCTGCAGGTGAAAATGGGTGGAAAACCATGCGGAATGGTGAAGAGATGATCTACTGGAGGCTTGGTGTAATAAGGGTCACAGACCGTCCAATCAGATATGGAAATGGTGATCAATGGCCGAGATTTACGAATGGAGGTGTTAATAGTAAGTTGGGTGGAGAAATAACACTTTAGTGTTAAAACCCAAAGTTTAGTGCTTGGGCGAAATACAAAGGAAATGGAGCACAATGTATGAAAGCGGGGCCTTTTAATGGTGAGACCCGGAAGGCAGAGGGCGATTAAACATGGGCTGTTGGATCTCAGGAGAAGATCAATGGTGGGGATTAAATGATGGATTTCATAGGAAGGCCTGATGAAAGGAAAACGGATGGAACATGATGTAATGTAGGTCGTCGATCTGATCAGATGGACGGTTGAGGTTAATGCTGGAGCTTTCGGAGCAAAAAGGGGGAAACATGGTATTAGTGGGAAAAACCACCGGTGTCGCGTGGCTTCAGAATGGTTTTGAAAAATCTCCAAAAAACCGAGATATATGTCGCTGCGTGACGCGTGGTAGAATAAAACCGCTTATATCGCACGTTTTTAAAGCATTAAAGCACGGATGCTAGAAAAACGTGATATGCGTGTTAGCCGTTGGATGTGGAGCGAAGAGATATGATGGTGGAGGCGCGAGCGCGATATCAGAAGATGTGCAGTCGGTAATATGGGGAGAGGTCAAAGGCGGGTTAGATCCCGACCGTCGGATCTGGGTTATGGATGGTCAATATTAAAAGAGGGAGTGGGAAGGCCAAAGGGGAAGCGAACAGGCGGGATGAATGAGAGACATTGGATCGGGGAGAACGAATGGCGGGGATTAAATCGCATCGGAGAAGGTAGGGGGCCGAACTTCATGGTTCTTTGGGTTGCGATTATGTGCGGACCGTCGGATCAAGGTGAGATCAATGGTTTCAAGTGGATTGGAGATCGCCAATCGGGGGAGACAGAGGGTGGCATTTAAACATTCTTGCGATTGGTAGTGATGCAATTTTGCACCAGCCGTTGGATCGCGAAAGGGATCAACGGTTAACGTTCAATCGGGGAGTAATGGAACGATGAAATGGGCGCGGTGAAGAATCAACGCTGGCCGTTAAATCTAGACAGATCAACGGTTGAGATCATAGCGAAGGCCAACAGACCAAATGACAATCGCATTGAAGAATTTCAATTAACAAAGGAAAAGGCTCACATGGAACGCTCTGACTGCGATTAGTGCTCGGGGCTTTAGCGGCTGGTCTCGGGCGCGGGTCATATGGTGGGGAAGCAGTTAGGGGCTTAGCCGAAAGGGGCTTAGGCCTGTAATGTGAAATAAGTGCTTTTAAGCCAAAAAGAGGATCTTTAAGGCTTAAAAAGGGGTTTCGGTGGATTTAGAGGGTTAATGAAGGGATTTTTTAAAGGAACTTTGCAAAGGAAAAAGGGATGAAAAATGAAGTTTTAAGGGGCCAAAATGGGCAAATAGAGGCCTTTTTGAAGCATTCTTCTTTTCAAAACAGCAGGGCAATTAATGGAAACAACAGTGAAGATTTTTCAAAGGGTAGAAGACACAAGGAGGCTTCAAGAATGATATGTTTTCAGAGGAAATGTATTTCTTGAAGGCTAAAAAACATTTTAGCCACTTGTTTGCTTGTCAAACAATTTATAGGTGGCTAACACCACCATTGATGTGTCTGATTGTTCCTTTAAAGAAAATGGGCATCGGGTGCACCTCTACCAAAGACCTCTTACAAGAGAATCTTTTTTTTAACAGATACGCAAAGACTCCACCATGCAAGTTTTAAGTGCAGAAGATAATCCTTCCGCAGCTTCATTTTTGTAGAAATTCATTTTTTCTTAATTTTGTAAATAAGATTGCTGATTTTTTTTTTTTTTGCCTATTTTGCTGTTCCATCTTCAGAACAACACTTTTTGGTTTTACTGTTCCCTCTTCGGAACAACACTTTTTGGTTTTGTTGTTCCCTCTTCGGAACAACACTTTTTGATTTTGCTATTCCCTCTTCGGAACAACACTTTTTGGTTTTGTTGTTCCCTCTTCAGAACAACACTTTTTGGTTTTGTTGTTCCCTCTTTGAAACAACACTTTTTGGTTTTGTTGTTCCCTCTTCGGAGCAACACTTTTTGGTTTTGCTGTTCCCTCTTCAGAACAACGCTTTTTGGTTTTCTATTCCCTCTTCAGAACAACACTTTTTGAGTTTGTTGTTCCCTCTTCGGAACAACATTTTTTGATTTTGTTGTTCCCTCTTCAAAACAACACTTTTTGGTTTTGTTGTTCCATCTTTGGAACATCACTCTCTTTTGTTCTTTTCTTGCATTTTTTTCTGTGTTTTGAACAACACCCTTTTTATATATTTCCCAAACACTTCTAATTCATTTTTTTGATTCCTTTTATGGCCTGTAATAGTACCTTCATGCGGACAAAGACTTATGGATTTTAGTAAAGCAGGTGACTATTTTTAACATTATGATCTTTGGCAAAGACAACTTCTTGATGATAGGCTTAAAACAACTGAAAGGGACACAATTATTTATATTTTACTTTACTGTACTGATTTCTACTGTATATGATATTGATTGATCATCTTTACCATGTTGGTTCTACTTTTATTGGTTATAATTCTCTCTGTCTATTATCAATGGATTATGGATATAATTTTTCTTATTATTGACATGTTTTAACTTCTTACACCATCCCTACTCTTAAGGAGTACTGAGCCTCCCTCTATTTATCATAAAAATATGTGACGACAACTAATCTACAGATAGAGGATAGGGGGTATCATTAAGAGCCAACCTACCATGTTCATAAAGATGTAGCAATGTGACATTCCCACTATGGTTGTACTCTTTATCCATACATGTGCAGGTTGATAACCTAACCATTTATGGTTGTACTCTTTATCCATACATCCTACCGCCGAAATAGCCATTTTCCGTCTAGTCGGTCGAAGGCGACCTCTCATTTCGGAGGGGGAGAGAACCTCCGTTATGAATGTGCTGTCACTATGTCATTAACTAACATGATATCCCATGATTATGCAACATGTGAAAATTTAACAACATCAGCTATACTTAGCTGTTTCAACAACTTGCTGTTCTATAGCTCTAAGTATCACTGTGCTGTTGTGCTTTTCAAATTTGATGTTCTTTTCGGTATTACTGTGCTTTCCAGTATTACTGTGCTTTTCGGTATTGCTGTGCTTTCCTGTATTACTGTGCTTTCAGTATTGTTGTGCTTTTCAACATTGCTGAATCTTCCCATTACATTCATACGTTGCAAAAGTAAGAAGAATTAAAACACTATGGGTGGTAAGATAGTGCGCCATGAGCCGTTAGTATTAGAAGTCTTTGATAGAGCAAGAGAAATTCTTATTCGAGCAGGATGGCTATCCTATCTTACAAGGTTTCAGCCCTCAAATGAGGAAATCACTATTGATTTTCTATAGAATTTGCAAAATAAGGAATCCATGGTAAAAGGCAGAAGGATTATAGTTACAGGCGCTGTAATAGTTGAGGTAACTGGGCTGCTAGCAGAAGGCACCACATGCGCATAAAAACATGTATTGATACAAGACGCGGTGGAGAACTTCAAAGACGAAGGTGAACAACTGGTCAGAAAGGGAAAAGGATTTCAACCATCTTCTCTTGCAAAACCATGGAGGGAATTATAAAGCATCATCTAAAAATACATTAATTGTGATGGACACCATGATGTGGTAAGGCCACGACAACTCAAACTCCTAGTTGTTCTAAATCAAAAACTTACTGTTAATTTTCCATCCCTTTTAAATTATTATTGCACAATACTGCTATTAGAATAAGACGGGCTAGGCACCCTGAAACGTTGGTAAGTCACCATGGACTAATTAAAATGATCATTAGTCATAGCCTAGTCCAATACGACTTGAATTGGGATGGTTTCATCATGGCTCTAGAAAGCATACAGAACCCTGTAATTCAATATCCCACAATTGCAGAAGCAAGTTAGCAAAACCCTGTCTCAAAAAGAAAAAGGATTGCCCGTTCAAGGGTCGAACCTCACAAATGCAGAAGGTCTATAAGAATCGAATTAGCCCAGAGAATGTCTGTAAATTTACGAGACAAAAGTAATCAACCTGTGCAGACATCCATCCCAGTTAGGGTAGGGGATTCTGAGTCTGAACAAGAAGCACTCGATTCAGAGGAAGAGCTAGAAGAAGAATCAGAGCTAGAACCTGAATAAGAGACACCAGGTTCAGAGGAAGAGCCAGAAGAAGAATCCAGGTTAGAAGCAGAACAAGAAGAAGAGCTCGAGGAAGAGGCTGAGCCAGAATCAGAGCCCAAAGAACAAGAACAAGAACAAGAACAAGAACAAGATTATGAATTGGAAGTTGAAGTTGGACCAGATTTTGAGGTAGGAATAGCCGAGGTCCTAGCAAATCTCGATGTATACATGAAACTTGGAAGACCATTTGGCCCTAGCACATTGGAAACAAAAGCTCCGGAGAATTCCAAGCACATAGAAACCCCTCCATCACAAGAGGCCGCAGACATAGAAATTGCATAGGAATATGATAACCAGTCTAGTGATACAATTTTGTTAAGCTAGGAGGACCCACAAAAGTCTATAGATATAGACATTGGTCATGAATCTGACAATCAGTCAGGCAATATAGTTCCTTTGGAACATAGCCCCGAGGGCCAACAAGTAGCCTTAGAAACAGTTGATAAACCTGTTAAGGGAACAGATGCTCCTCGAAAGAACCTAGGAGTCGAAGAAAAACTTAAGAAGTTGTGAAAACAATACCGGAACCTCCAAAAGACAGTTAAAATATTATGACGAAAAATTAAAAAAATGGGAAATACAGAGCACCGCTCCTGAGGTGACTTCTATAGCAACACAAACACTAAAATTCAAAAATAAATAAGTGGGGATTCAAACAAAACTCATTTCCACTAGAACAATTGCCACCCAGATTGACTTGCATGAGAATGTGGTGAGTGTAGCTATTCAAACGGAGGGTTGGTCCTCCCACAATAAGAAAATACAAACTGAAAAGGTATTATTTCACAGTATTGGCACCCAAACAGAGGAGAGATTCCTCGTCAAAGAAGGACCCTATTGTTTTAAAGCTTCAGGAAGAATTAACACAAGCCTAGCTTGCTTTAGAACAACATCAACAACAGACAGTCTCCCTGCAAAAATACTAGGAATTACAAAAACAATTGAGAGGATTAGCTCTAGAAGAGAATGAGGCTTTTGATAAGGCTAGACAGGAAGAAGAAAAAATGAATAGAATGAAAACTAAGTTGAACAGAGTTAGGAATCAATTGGACACCATTTGTTCATTATATTTGGATATCTTGACTTGTCGATCTCCTGCTACGAACTATGCCTTATTTTTATTAGAACGATATTTATTGTTAAAAATCAAAGTTGTTAGAGCTGGCAAGCCAATTGAGCCGAAGACAATGGAAGATTTTATAAATTTCTATAAGATGCATGGAGTAAAGGTCCGAAGGCTTCTTTGTGAATTTTATTTACATAATTTCATATTAGATAAAGAAGTGGATGTGAATCCTAGCCCTTTTATTGGAGATGTTCAATTTAAGGCTTTTATTTCTTTTGCAGTCAACCAACTCAAGTGGTTCAAGGCTTATAATTTGTTCCAAAGATAGGAACAAAGCTTGGATCTTTGGGTAAGAAGTGAACCTACTCACCCTCTGCAAGTGTTTGCTAAGCATAAAGCACTAATGACACAAGAGGGCGTGACTAAGAGTTTAGGGCCCATACATAAGGAACTTGTGCTGGTAGGAACAACACATTTCCTGTCCATTGAAGAAAGATCCCTGGTTGCATCCAAAATGAGATGGATGGTTTCAAGCAACAGTGTTAAAGATAGAGAACCATTTAATTATGGAAATTTCAAAGATGTTGCGAGATGGTTAATCCCATATGACAACTTTATCTTAAGAGGAGGACCTTATTGGGTGGGATGTCGCTATAGATGCCGCATTATTTGGTATCCTCCTGAAGGATATCATCCCGACTATGAGTTATCAGAAGGACAAGAAGCGCCAACCTTTGTACACTTGGCACGACATCATGGTCTCAGGCCTATTACAGACAGACCTTCTCTAGCCTACTCTTTAACTTCTTTGCATCAGAAATATTTATTTTTCATGAGGACATGAAAAAAAGGTAAGTAGGGGAGTATGTTGAGCCTTGCAATAGGTATTTATTTACTCTCAAATAATATCCTTTTTCCTCTTATTTATCCATTTTTGTGCTATAATATAATAATATCATGAATGGATTTTGACAAAAAAATGAATGAAATAGTCTTGATTTGGTTTAACCATTCAAAATAATTCCCATTTATTTTATGATAAAAATAATAGATAAAACAATAACTGTTCCAAAAAAGGAACAACAGGATCTAATCGAGGGAAAAGAAGGCACGACCAAATCAGGAAACGAATCAGAGAGAACGATCAACTATTTGAAATAGTAATCTGTTGCGAATCCTTCAAGATCCCCTGATCTTGAGGGATCACATTTTCCTTTTCTTTAGTTATAATAGAATGAGAAGAATACGAAGATGGGGAGATGATATGATGACATAGGAGAAAGCGGAGAATGTAAATCAGACTGTATCATGTATTGTGTCGTGTATCTTTCATTTACGTATAATTTGTAATGAAAAGAACCTATTTCTGAAAGACATATTTGTATTGTAATGAATGCGTTGATTAATATATAATTTGCATTGTTGTCCATTCAATTGTTCTGGAGTAACTAAGTAGTGTTCGCTGGCGGCTAAGGGCCTGGTCTCTGGTGAATCTCGCTGCTGTTCTTTGTGCTATACTTTTCCATTTACTGTAAAGTATATTATCCTTTCCTACTTACAGTGAATTACTTTTGATAGTTTAGATCTCTGTATTTATTCCCTTGCGTGCACATTTCTGATTTATTAGTTGCTTGTTAAGATAATTGGCTTTGATTGCTTAAAGCATAAACTGTTATTTCCACTACTTTCCTTTTGTTCGATAGTTTAGATCCAACTGAAAGAGATCGGTTAATGCTTCAGTGCTCTCAGTTGATTGAATTATTTGAATTAAAGAATGAATCATAGTTTTGGATTATAATGCATAGATGAATTACTTTCTTTAAAGCTTCAGATTTATGATTGCATGTATATTCAACGATTGGCTTTAGCATTACTCCTTGTATGAATAATCTTGCACATACTGTGTACACACTTGAGATAAAAGGACTTACCTTGGTTGATAATTAATGTGAGGCAATTAGGAGTTTTTAAAGACACCTTTTAGCACCCAACACAACCAACATGTTTAAAACATGACAGAGTGATGGGAGAAGCCATGAGCTCTTTTATGGTTGCTGGTTCATATCTGATGATTTTCCCTCCTTTCTTACATGATTTATTCTTTGGTGTTTGTTCCTCATTGACACTTCTGTCTTCCTCTTCAAACATTTTGAATTTGAAGGCTTTGGAAACCCTAGGGTAAATGGAATGAGATGAAGGGAGTGAGAGGTGAAATGAATAGCTTAGGAAAATGGAGGGAGTGAATGTAAATGAAAACCTAGGTCTATGAAAACCCTAGGATTTAACAGTGTTTATGACTGATATGTATTTAGGGACATGAATATGGATATGATGCATGAAAAATGGGAAGGAAATGAAAACTAGGGTTTCATAGCAATAAGCACTTCAAATTTCTTATGAAACACCAAATATATTATAGGAGAGGTGTCTTAGGGTTCACTTACTGTTTTAAAGCCCTTTGAAGAAATTTGTGAGGCAATAAAAGCTTGCTAGAGGTTGTGAAATCCTTTGAAACCCTTCTTGAGCAAACATGCAACATCCTAGAGGAATGCACAACGCTCGGGAAAATGCGCAACGACCAAGGGTAAACCCGCAGTGCCTGTGTTATTTGGTTAGTAGTTTTTGGGAAAATGCACAATACCTGAGGGTAAATGTGCAGCGTCTGGGAAAACGTGTAGTGGCCTTGAAATTTGACTCAAAATGCTTGAAAAACTTGAAATTTATCCTTTTCTGGAAACTCCTGATGGATGAATGGAGGCAATGACTTGATTTGAGTTGTTTGAATGGATTTATAGCTTAATGGTTTTGAATTTTCAATTTGAATTACGCACTTTTCCTATGTTCAGTTTTTCCTTTGGATTTTGGCACTGATACTCTTTATCTTTCTGACTTTTTGGCATTTTGTAGTTTGATCATGTCATGGAGTTTGGCTTTCTTTGCTCCATTTAGGCCGGAAATGATTGAATTGACAGTTTGGGATTGAATTTATTACATATGAGAACATAAAATTACATTTGGAAAAATATAAATAAATTACATATTTGAAATTTATATCATAATGACATTTTGATATAAAAGTCATTAAACTCAAAAATTACAACTCTGAAAATATGATAATTGCATCATGATGATCTTCTACATAGGAAAACAAAATTTCTTATTTAGTCTCTCTCATATATTTGCTGACTTCATCTGAAATGGAGAAGTGACATTGAAAAATAAAAAACCTAATGACTTAATTGGACTTCTTTAGACCTGACTTTCATGAATGGGATTTAAAAGACTTCCTGATGAAAAGAGCATTTCTATAGGTGTTTTTATGCTCAAGGAGACATGAGAATGAGTCAACAATGTGAATCTCGGAGGGAGAGTGAAGTTTATTGACAATGAAAACCACTAGTGGAATACTTTTATATCATGAGTACCTAATGGAATGATTGAAAATTTCTTTAGAGTGGGACACCTAAGATGCACATGTAAAATGATTTTGATCCCTGGTGGAAGTATGCAGATACTGACACTAACATTGGCCTTATTAGAGATGGAAACTCCTTGGAGGTGTCAAGAATACCGTAGACCAATTGCCTAACCATTGGGCAATATGGTCACAAATAGCTGCAAACCTGAACTACTTATACCAACAAAAAATATACACATACTACAACCTATACACTAGGAAAGTGAAACTAATGCGGAAAACTGAAATTTTGCCTTAGGCAGCTTATTTATTTACAAATCTACCCTAATTCGCTGCAAAATTACTAGATCAAGTGATGCTATAATGCAAAATTAGCCAGTCAAGCAACTGTAACAAAAATGATTCTTGGCAGTGCTTGAACCAGAACACAATTGGGCATTCTGACAGCCATACATGCACACAATGTCTCTGGCTTTGTAAAAGAAAATCTGGTCTATCATTTAAACTGAAAAAATATTCCATATATGTTGCAACGGGATCATAAAAACCAGACTCTATCTGCTGCCCTAACTCCTCAATACATGCCTCTGGCTGCAAACTATCAATGCAAACATCCAAGGGCAACCTTACCTTTCTTTCCTTCTGCTGGAAAAAGTTCCCAAAGAATGGGACTTGACAGTCCAGATCCTGGGACTGTATTTGGGTCTCCAATTCAGCTATATATTTTTCGATTTTGATGGCAAACTCTTGCAAAAAATTGAGCTTAATTCCATGGCTACATCGATAGGACTTCAGATAAGAAGAAAGCAATGAAGCAAAGTTCTCATCTACCTCATCAGTTGTGCACATATCTTCCCATTCTCTAAATCCTTGGATAGAGGCTGCCTCTATTTCTAATTCTTCCTTCTCAATCCATGTTTCTAGAAAGATATGCCACAACTCTACAAATGACTTAATAGACCTGACAGACAAATTTTCAATTTATTGTCTACATTTCCCTTGAAATGAATCATAGAACAATATGATGAAGACATATTCTTGTTTGACTCTAAGAAGTTCAACAAATTTTTTAAAATTTTCTATATGTTTAAGAGTCAAAGTCAGATCTTATCCGTTAAATATAGGGCCATTGTTCAAAAAATATGCATCTTTCGGTAATTGATTAGGAAAACCAGGAAGATTAGAAAAGTCAATACATAAATACCTTGAAAAAATAGAAATGACATCTGAGTCCTTCATTTAGCCAGTGGAGCCACCATCAAAATGGAGTTTCCAGGTGAATGTTTCAGCCTTCATATGTGTCTAACCATTTTTCACCATCAACAATTAGATCTGCAACTTGAAAAATCTTTCTCGGAGAAGATCTGTCACCTTGGCCCCAGTGGAGTCGCCAAAATGTTGTCACTCGGATTGAACCTCAGGTTGAGGAAGGAAATTCCGAGGTAACCAAAAACCACGCTTAGCCAAGTAGCTAGCCCTACTAGGCAAGGAGAGGGTGTTGAATATTGCAACAAGAAACAGTGAAAGTGGCATCAGGAAACATCATCCTTGATCTTAGTGAAAAATAATCACCTAAACTAGGTGGGGCCCACATAGGCTATTTTTAGGTGTATGTCTAAAAATAGACATGATGAGAAAAATCTAAAATTAGCAGGAGGATGATTCTAGATCGTTGAGAAAAATCTGTTTTCAAATGAGTTTCTATTTTTAGATTTATGGGCGAAGTCTATTTATAGATTTCATGTCTAAAATTAGAATGCATGTCGATTATTATTAGCCCTTAATAATAATCAGACAATAAATAGTAACTTATTCTCTTGGAGCACTTGATTTTAGCTAATTGATGTGGAAAACCAGTTGATTGAAGGAATTTTGAATTCTAAGGGTGGTTGGTGACTCATGCATGGAGGACTTAGTTATAACTGACAGTGGCAAGTTGTAACTGAGTTGGAAGAGTAGTTATGTGAGTTGTTATTTAGTTTAACTCAGTTCAGTGAGTTAAACTCAGTTGTGCTAGTTGTAATTGAACATACACTGGTGAAATATGAGTGGATTAATTATTTAATTAATTCACAAGTAGTGTCTTACTTGCAACTAAAGAAATACAACAGTTAACTACTTGCATGTCAAATCCAGTGGAGACCCAGTGGAGAGATAGGTGAAAGCGTGAGATTGACTATCAGTTGGCAGTGTATTCAATGCATCTACACACACATTAGATATGCTTATGAATATTGTGTAGTCAAGGCAAGGTAAGGTCGAATTAATTCAGGGATCTTCTTCAACAGGGATTGTGCAGTGGAGGCAGGCTGTCAGGAGGCAAGAAATTGGTGCATAGATATGCAAATTTCTGCATGACAGTGTGTGATGATTTTATATTATACTGAGAGCTGTATGAGTTGATATTTGTATGAGATATATGAGATTGTTTCATGATCCATTGAAATACATAATATATGATAGTTGGGTTTTTTATATTTAACCTTTCCCGGTAAAACATCTTGTTATGTGTGATTGGTTTTTCTTCATGTGTTTGCAATTGGCGATTTAATTTCCGCAAATAATTAAGTGGAAGGGTTCTTTATTTAACACAAGCATAATTTTTTAGATCAGGAGGATCCATAAATACATTATTGTGTTTATAATTTCTACATGGTATCAGAGCTGAAGAGATTGTAATAGTGAAGCAGTGTTGAGTTTTGTGATGGTAGACAATTCGAATTTGCTGCAAGAATTTCTTGGTGCAACAGTTGAGTAAACATTGAAATGGATTTCAATTTGTTGTGCTTGGAGTATGCACTTAAGGGAATCTCGAACTACATAGCCTCGAAGGATAAGATGGAGGTGGTGCTTGAAGATAATGGCTTGAAGGAGTTCATCAATAGCGATGTTCCTAAGCCCACTTCGGTGGATGTTGTAGTACTTGATGCATGGCAAAAGAAAGTAGCAAGGGCGAGGAGGATTTTGTTGAAAGGTGTGAAATACCATATTGTGTCAAGCCTTCATGGGAAATACACTCCATTTGCAATGTGAAAGGCTTTAACAGATCTTTTCCAAAGCAGCAGCGACCATAGGAAACTGGCGCTGAACGATAAACTTAGAAAAATCAAGATGGAGAAGAATGACACTATTCTAGTATACCTGACAAAGTTTTTCCAATTCAAGGATGAGCTTGGGAGTGTAGGAGCTAGTGTTGCAGATGATGACTTGGTGAGCGTGGATCTCCTTGGGCTTCTGAAGAGTTGGCATAGTTATCAAGACTCTGTCAATGGACGAGAGAAACTGCCAGATTGGGAGCGATTGTGGTTGGATCTAGTGCAGGAGGAGATAAGGCAGAAGACCAGGGATGGCTCTTCATCAAATCATGATGATGAAGAGGACTGTGATTTAGCTACCAAGGTGAAGAATAAGAAGGGGAATAAATTTTATTCTAGATCTGAGGTCGGTGAAGAAGGCAAGGAGCACAACATGTCCAAAGTGAAGTGTTTTCACTATCACGAGTTTGGACACATTGCCACAAATTGTCCACATAAGAAGAAGAACAAGATGGTTGTTGGAGCTGCAGTTGGTGAGGCCCTTGCATCGTAATTTGAGCTTGACTTCTCATTGATCACATGCATGATTTCTAGTGCATTGGGATCGGGATGGTACTTTGATAGTGGTGCTTCCTTTCACATGATGGGAGATGAGAAATTGTTCAGTGATTTGGTGGAGAAAAATCTCCAGATGCATGTTGAGTTGGGTGACGATGGACGATACAGTGCGAACTTCATTGGTACCATTATGTTTCAGAGGGCGTTAGGTAAAATATTTCATCTAAAAGATGTTGTGCATGTTCCAGTTTTAAAGAAGAATTTAATCTTAGTTGCAATGTTAGAGGATAGAGGCTATGATGTTGTCTTTAGTGAAGGAGAAATTTTCCTGCGACACAAAGCAAAAAGGCAAGCCAAGAAGGTTGGGATTCGAGTTAAGAATCTCTACAGACTTGAAGTAGATGGGATTTATATGGAGCTTCCTACTATTGGGAAGTGCGAGGAAGACATGCAATTGAAGCTTGAGAGGGAGTAGGATTTTCATGCAGGTAAAAGTGAACCTCAGGATGTGGAGTAGCCACAAGATGAGGATCATGGAGTGGGAGTAAACACTCATGTAGAGAAATTTCATGCTAGATGGGTAGATGAATTGCATGCGGCTATACCACCAGCTAAGAGGTGGGGCGACATGCATGAGTACTCCCAAGGAGGAATTTCTTGGTAGGATTCATTGAGATGGTGTGGATCTTATGAATTGAACCTAGCTACGAGGCACCCACAGAGTAGTAGTAGAATGATTAGTTGGATTGATGAAGTCAGATCAAAGTGACAGTGTCGGATACTGGAGCACGGATAAGAGTTGACAACAAGTGCATAGTGCATGGGTGCAGAGTTCAACATCGCAGTGGTTACAGAAGACATGTGCAGTTGGTACTAGCAGAAGTCAGAAGACTTTGATGACAGATGCATTATACTAATTCAGTTGTTTGGAGGCTATTCAGGTTCAGTAGTGTTGCATGCAAGAGTTGCAGGGTGGATGCATGGATTTGTAGGGAGCATGCAAAGAAAATCCTTTCTTTTTGAGAGGGAGTGTTGAAGATTGCAACAAGAAACAATGAAAGTGGCATCCAGAAACATCATCCTTGATCCTAGTGAAAAAATAATTACCGAAACTAGGTGGGGCCCACACAAGCTATTTTTAGGTATATGTCTAAAAATAGACATGATGAGAAGAATCTGAAATTAATAGGAGGTTGATTCTAGATGGTTGAGAAAAATCTATTTTTAGATGAGTTTCTATTTTTAGATGTATGGGCGAAGTCTATTTATAGATCGTCTGTCTAAAATTATAATGCATGTCGATTATTATTAGCCCTTAATAATAATCAGACAATAAATAGTAACTTATTCTCTTGGAGCACATGATTTCAGTTAACTGATGTGGCAAACCAATTGATTGAAGGAATTTCGAATTCTAAGGGTGGTTGGTGACTCTTGCATGGAGGACTTAGTTATAACTAACAGTGGCAAGTTGTAACAGATTTGGAAGAGTAGTTATGTGAGTTGTTATTTAGTTTAACTCAGTTCAGTGAGTTAAACTCAGTTGTGCTAGTTGTAACTGAACATATACTGGTGAAATATGAGTGAATTGATTATTTAATTAATTCACAAGTAGTGTCTTACTTGCAACTAAAGAAATACAACAGTTAACTACTTGCATGTTAGATCCAGTGGAGACCCAGTGGAGAGATAGGTGAAAGGGTGAGATTCACTATCAGTTATGACTATAGTGGTGCGTTCAATGCATCTACACACACATTGGAGATTCTTATGAGGATTGCACAGTAAAGGCAAGGTAAGGTCGAATTCATTCAGGGATCTTCTTTAGTAGGGATTGTGTAGTGGAGGTAGGCTGTCAGGAGGCAAGAAATTGGTGCATAGATATGCAAATTTCTGCATGACAGTGTGTGACGATTGTATATTGTACTCAGAGCTCTATGAGCTGAGCTTTGTATGAGATATATGATATTGTTTCATGATCCATTAATATACATAATATATGATAGTTGGGGTTTTTAGCTTTAAGATTTCTCGGTAAAACATCTTGTTATGTGTGATTGATTTTTCTTCATGTGTTTACAATTGGCGATTTAATTTCCGCAAAGAATTAAGTGGAAGGATTCTGTATTTAACATAAGATTAATTTTTTAGATCGGGAGGATCTAGAAATACATTAATTTGTTTATAATTTCTCCAGAGGTCTCTCTCCGCATAGATCACAACCAAGATGACTGAGGAAATAAGATATTAGGCTAGGTATAGTAATTTAGGGTTTTGATTTTGATTGTATAGGGTTGTGCTGGATCAGAAGGAGTCAAATAGTCAGGACAAGGAAATTAGGTAAAAAATTTGCAGGGTGTTCTATGGGGCAAGGTAGGTACAATGTTAGCACTTTAGGATTTCGATGGTGGGATGATCAAGACAGGTGAGGAGCTAGAAAGAGCATGGTGAATTCATGGTTTCTTTCTAAACTGAAGAAATTACAGACAATGAATATTTACCCAAAATAGAGCATAGAAATTATGGGTTATATTCATCAAACTTGAAAACATTCACTTAATAGAAATGAAATGATGGATGAAATACAAAAAAAATTCTAACATCTGAGCACAAAAGAAGAAACTGAATCTAAACACAATACCACATGGATCCCATAAAAATAGCTGCAAATTTGATTAACGTCCAGACCAAAATTAATACAAAAGTGTGTCTCTTGAGAAGCCAAACCTCCAAATGAGTCCAACCATTACAATGAATGAGAAAATACATCATATAGACCTCAAAATGACCCTCCCTAGCCTTAGGGAGTCAAATCCATGAGATGGGAATCAGTTACACCAAATGCCAAACAAGAAATTGAAGACTAGGAAGACCCAACAGTTTGCCTCTAAAAAAGAGGAAATTGATTCATTTGACCTCTAGAGGACTCACCTATGTATCTACCTTAGATTAAAGTAAGAACATGAAATTTACATTCACCGTGACCATTTACATTAGTAATTTCTTCATTTTCCAAAGTAAAAATAAAGCTGGAGTGAAACTTCAAAATTTGCTGAAGACTGTGAAAAATGCAATTCCCTTGTCAAACACACAGCGCCGAGGCAGAAAAATGTCCTCTGTTCAAGGCTGATTTTGAGTGCCTTCCCGATGTCCAAATGAACTCCATGATAGCTCATTGGAAAGCTATATGAGTCTAGTTTTCAAATATACCTTTAGTTCCCAAAATAGTTCTCATTTTATCTGTCAAAAATTCAATCTCCCAAGACTGGTAAACATGCAACGACCAGGCCAAAAAGGAGGCAGAAACATGAAAATTTGGTAGTTTTTTGCACTTTTGAGGGACCAGTTCTCCTCCAAATCATCTAAAATTTTCTAGGGTTGATGTATTCATAATTCTGAACATGATGGTGGTGGCCATTTGTCAATTAGAGGCCACAATAAATAGCGCAACATCCAGGTCGCTACGCATTTGGTAGAATTTCTGTGTGCCCAAAATGACTCAAAAAACCAAAAATGAACTGAAGTGCCAAGTGTGCCAAAATTTACCAAAATTGGTGAGGGAAATTGCTTATCAAGTTCTTGAGGCATGAAGAGACACCTCAAAAAGTATATATAACCTCTCCTTCTCCCCTTGGTTAGTCAAAATTTCAATTTTAACATTAGCTCTTTTGAGCTTGGCCAATGCAATTCTCTCTTTCCGTGCATGAAGTTTGAATCTTGTCCTCAAAAAGTCATGTCCTTATTGGCCTTCTCTAGAAACCTCTCCAAATGCATATTGGCTCTATCAGGCCATGATTCTCTATCCTTTCTAATCTCTAGGGCAAGCATCTCACTTGGTGTGAGCTGCTCTGTTTTTTCATCCTTGTATCTAGGTTTAAGATATGGTTCATAGTAGCTTTGATTAAAGTTTCCTTGTTTAAACCATTTCTTTCCCACATTAGGGATCACTATAGGAGCTGCAATGGCATTAATGGACATGGTAAAAGTAACCCCAACAAGAGTGACCTGCCTATCATGAATATTGGTAATGAACAACCTTGTCAACATAAGGTGATATTGGACCCTT
This sequence comes from Pinus albicaulis, assembly GCA_034641835.2. Lineage (NCBI taxonomy): Eukaryota > Viridiplantae > Streptophyta > Pinopsida > Pinales > Pinaceae > Pinus > Pinus albicaulis. Next base: position 35,238,642 of record CM076571.1, on the reverse strand, counting down.
TGCACCCTTTCACAAAATTCAAAACAACCAACATGTTGAAAACATGACAGAGTGAGGGAAGAAGCCATGAGATCTTTTTGTAGTTGCTGGTTCATATCTGATGATTTTCCCTCCTTTCTTACATGATTTCTTCTTTGGTGTTTGTTCCTCACCGACACTTCTGTCTTCCTCTTTAGACATTTTGAATTTTAAGGCTTTGGAAACCCTACGATAAATGGAACGAGATGAAGGGAGTGAGAGGTGAAACAAATAGCTTAGGAAAATGGAGGGAGTGAATGTAAATGAAAATCTAGGTCTATGGAAACCCTAGGATTTAATAGTGTTTATGACTGATATGTATTTATGGACATGAATATGGATATGATGCATGAAAAATGGGAAGGAAATGAAAACTAGGGTTTCATAGCAATAAGTGTTGGCATGTGTTGTCCTTGATGGCAACCTACTTGATGAAATAAGACTGTCGGCGATATGATGCAATGTGTTGTCCTTGATGGAAACCTATTTGATGAAGTTGTTCTTGATGAGTTGCCTATGATAAGCAACCTATGTGTTAAATATGTAAGGATGATGTATTTGTGTGTTAAAAGGAAGGATGATGTATCTACAGATCAGCTCAGAAGGAACAGAAGAAAGGAAGTGACAGAAAAATGATAAATATGATGTGTCACAAAGCATACGCGAGTTTTTTAAGGTGAAGTAGCATATGCACGCGGAAAAGTACATGCCAAGTCGCGTATGCCCTTTTGTGCTCCAAATTTAGAATACCAAGGGGTGTTACCATGGTATTGACCCATTGTATTGAGCGCTTGATTATCTATGTGGTCCCGTCTAGGAATACCATCGGAAGTGGTGTGGTTTTGACTCATGGTATTGATAAAGGCTAAACCTATATAAGGAGAAGAAGATCATTGTGCAAGGGTGTGCATGTGTCTGGGTATTGAATGAATACTTCACTTTGAAGTATATCTGCATGATTGAAATTTTCTCTTGATTGATAAATCTGAATCTATGATGCACCCATGGATGTTTCTAAATCCTTAGATCTGATGATGATGAATCTCTAAGATGATCTGCAGAAGAAGAACTGGTGACGATCTGGCGCAAAGTCTGCTAAAGGTAATGAAGAAATCTCGGTAAGCTTATAGATCTGGTATGTTTTGCAAAGCTTTCATTTACAGATCTATACGCGAGTTTGTTGTGGAAAAAGCGCTTGTATACGCGGATCTGATTGATAAAAGCAGGTATGGGAAGTTAGGGTTTACTAAAAAATGCACAGATGTATACGCGGGTTAGTCTAATGAAAAGTGCGTGTATACGCAGGTCTATTTAAATAAAAGCACGTATGGAATTTGAACTAAAGGTTTCTCATGGTTGAATGTGTTTCTACATATCTATTCTGAAGTCTGGGTAATCTCTGATATTCTGGTTATAGTGGTTTCACTGTTCAGTTTGAAGCATTGGGCAAAGTATGTTTGTTGAAAAATGAAAGGTTGAGTTGAAGCTGTTTGATTTAGTTTGAAAATTGATGAAACGTGGTCTGCAGTGGTACTGAGGGTCGAAGCCTTCAGTAAGGGGGTAGTAGCTCTCTTCCAGTGATAGCTGGTAAACGAGAGCAGGGGGTAGTAGCTCCCTTCCAGGAGAGGCTGGTAAACGAGTGCAGGGGGTTGTAGCTCCCTTCCAGGAGAGGCTGGTAAATGAGAGAAGGTTGTAGCCTTCTGCAGGTGGGTGCCTGCGTACTGGTATGAGTCTGCGCCAGTACACAGTTGTAAGATGTTTTCATTATAATAAATATTGAAGACTGAGATGACGACAGCGATGGTTTTCTCCCGAATTGGGTTTCCACCTAAAATCCTAGTGTTCATGTGTGATGCGTATGTGTGTTGATTTATTATGTTCTTACTGTACATGTTTACTGCTTACTAACATCTAATAAGTGAATGATGCAATAATCTAAGATAAGAATTATCTGCATAATAAGAGATCTGAGCATACGCGAGTTTCCTTAAGGATATCCATGTATATACGCTAGTTTTGTTCTGTAAAGTAGCGTATGGGTTTTTGAGAAAAGAAAAGTAAAAAGTTGATTGACAGATCAAGATACTGATTCACCCCCCCCTCTCAGTATCTTTCCCAACAATTAGTATCAGAGCAGGTCCTTCTGAAAAAGCTTAGCCGCTAGAAGGAAGATCAAGCAAGATGAGCAATCAAGATGGAACAACATCTATCAAGCCTCTGCTCTTTAATGGAAGCAATTTAATCTTCTGGAAAACAAGGATGAGATCCTATCTTCAGTCTATGGGAACAGATGTATGGGCCATTGTTCAACAAGGATATCAATATCCAGCTACAATACCAACAGATCCGACTAAAAAGAAGAATTATGAATCAAATGCAAAGGCGGTCAATGCTATAACGGGAAGTCTGACTGAATCTGAATTTGTCAAAGTTATGCAGCTAAATACAGCAAAGGAAATGTGGGACAAAATCATTCTAAGTTATGAAGGTGATGCAAAGGTAAAAAGTGCAAAAGTCCAAACTCTCAGAATTGAATATGAAAATTTAAAGATGCATAGTGATGAGAGTATTGCCAGTTTCTTTTTACGTCTTGATGATGTTGTAAATCGTATGAGAAATCTGGGAGAAACAATAACCGAATCTACTTTGGTTGAGAAAATTTTAAGATCTCTAACAACAAAATTTGAGTCAAAAGTTTATGCTCTTGAAGAAAAACAGGATCTTCAAAATCTTACTGTGGTGCAACTTCATGGGATACTAAATGCATATGAAATGAGAAGAGGAGGACCATCTGAAGTCAAAGAAGCCATCTTTAGAGCTTCTACAAAAGGGAAAGAAGTGCAAGAAGCAGAAGGATCAGGATATATCTCAGAAGAAGATGAGGTAAATTTTGTAAAGAAACTTCAACTTGGCATAGGACAGTTCAAAGGTAAGCTTCCTTTAAAATGTTTTGATTGCGGAAGAGTTGGTCATTATGCTGCTAAGTGTCCTTATAAAGAAATATCTGCAAAAGGGAAAGAAGTAGCAAGAAGGAATAAGAACCGGTCTAGCACTAGAAAAATTTACTATACTCATGAAGATAGTGATGGGTTATCTGATAGTGAGGAAGAATTTGAACAAGATCTTAGACTTCTCATGGAATTTGAATCTAGAGAAGAAAATGATACTTTTGTGGATGCTCTAGAGGACAATGATTTTCTTGAAGAAAACAATCAACTCAAAATACACTTAGAAGAATCTAAAATACTCTTAGAAGAAAGGAATATAACCATAGAGACTATGAAAAGGCAGCTTGAAGAAGCAAAGAAACACATTGAGAAATTAGAATGTGAAGTGGTAAGTCTAAGAAAAGATTTTGAGAAAGAAAAGATTCTGAATCTTAGATTTACTAAAGGATCAGAAACCTTAAATGAGATTATCAAGGTACAACGCTCTCCTCTTGTAAAGACAGGTCTTGGATATATCGGGGAATCTTCTCAGGCTTCGGCACCAAATTATATAAAAGCAGTTACAGCTAGTTTACAAAATTCTGCCACTCAACAAGGGAATAAAGAATCTTTACAGGTAAAGCATGATCATCTCAATTCAAACAGGAATATCTTTCAAAGAAACACCAATCAATAGGTAAATTCAAGTAGAAGATTTCATGATCGCAGAAATTTCTTCTTCAACGGACAATGTTTCTCATGTCACAATTTTGGTCACAAAGTTGTTCAATGTGTTGCATATAAAACCATCATGACAAGAGAAGCGAGAAAGAAAAGGATTGATATTGAAACAAAGAAGAATACCTATAACAATTTTTCTCCTCTTCTAAATGAAGTTGAATGTGCTTATTGCAATAACTTTGGGCATGAAGAATATGAATGCAGGAGCAAAGTTCAACCAAAAGAGCATTTTTCTTCAAGTTCCAAAGTATGGAAAAAGAAGGATTTACAGGTTGAAAATTGTGGCATAGCGTTATTTGCAGAAGGAGAAGAAAATCAGTGGTACATTGATAGCGGATGCTCAAGACACATGACAGGTGACAAAACCAAACTTCATGCATATAGTACATTAGAAAAGGAAAAGAAAGTTACTTTTGGAAATGATACTCCTGCTGTAATTAAAGGAAAAGGGTCTGTGTTTCTAAAAGATAAGGTGAAGGCTAATGATGTCATGTATGTGGATGGATTAAGGCATAACTTGTTAATTGTAAGTCAAATGTGTGATCAAGGAACTGAAGTTCTCTTTAGTTCAAAATAATGTGTTGTTCGTGATCTTGATACAGGTAAAACAATCATAAAAGGAAAAAGAACTCCAAGCAACCTATATGTATTGAAGAACTGCAAAGAACAATGTTACTTGAGTAAATCTTCAGAAAACTGGCTATGGCATAGAAGGTTGGGACATCTAAGCTTCTCTCAAATCAACAAATAAAGTAGACTTAATGTTGTTCATGGTCTTCCCAATATTACTCTACCTGAAAGTATCATATGCAAATCTTGCCAATTCGGTAAGCAGACTAGAGTGCAATTTAATGCCAAGGAAGGATCACCAAGTAGGCCTCTTGAACTCATTCATACTGACATATGTGGACCTATGAGGAAAAAGTCACCTCGTGGTGAACAATACTATATCTTATTTATTGATGATTTCTCTAGAATGTGTTGGATTGGGTTGCTGAAGCACAAAGATGAAGCATTTGAGAAATTTCAGATCTTCAAGGCGCTGGTTGAAAATGAAGTAGATCTAAAACTCAAATGTCTTAGATCAGATCGAGGAGGAGAATATACTTCAAATGAATTTCTTGAATTTTTTGAACAACATGGCATAAAAATACAATTTTCTATAGCTGGAACTCCACAACAAAATGGCGTAGCAGAAATAATGAATAGAACAGTTCAACAAATGGCTAGAGCTATGCTTGATGATTCTGGAACACCTGAAAAATTTTGGGGAGAAGCAGCACATACAGCGGTGAATATTCTCAACAAGGCACATGTTCGTGTAAATAGTGACAAAACTCCATATGAACTCTGGTATGGAAATTCTCCATCTATGAAGAATTTTAGAGTTTTTGGAAGTAAATGCTTTATCAAAAATAATGATGAAAAACTTGGCAAGTTTCAACCTAGAGAAGATGAAGGAATACTTCTTGGTTACTCCTCTATGAGTAGAGCATATAAATGTTACAATAAAAGACTTCAGAAGATTGTTGAATGTATTGATGTTGTTATTGATGAGTCTCCTGCAGCCCCAAAGGAAGAGAAACAGATAACAAATGAAGACGATGGTGACTTATGTCCTTCTACATCAAATAGCAATGATATAGATAGTGAACCCAATGAAGAACCTGAAGATGATTTATTTGAAAAGGCTCCATCTAGATATGTTCAAAAGAATCATCCAGAATCTCAAATTTTGGCAGATAAGGAATCAGGTGTACAAACAAGAAGGACTCTTGTGGGATCTTTTAGCTATCTGGCATTTCTATCTACTATTGAACCTCACAATGTCAATCAAGCTAGCAAAGATGAATGTTGGGTTCAAGCCATGAATGAGGAGCTTGATCAAATTGAAAAGAATCACACTTGGGAATTAGTACCAAGACCTCATAACAAAAATGTCATTGGAACTAAATGGATATTCAAAAACAAGTTAAATGAGAATGGGGATGTTGTAAGAAACAAGGCTAGACTTGTTTGCAAGGGGTATACTCAACAAGAAGGTATAGAATTTGAAGAAACTTTTGCTCCTGTAGCTAGACTTGAAGCCATAAGAATGTTTCTTGCCTTTTCAAGCTTTCAACAAATCAAAGTTTATCAAATGGATGTTAAATCTGCATTTCTCAATGGTGATCTAGAAGAAGAAGTTTATATAGAACAACCATAAGGATTCATTTTAGGAAATGATGAAAATCTTGTTTGTAGACTTAAAAAGGCTCTATATGGTCTCAAACAAGCTCCAAGGGCATGGTATTATCGTCTTGACAAATATCTTCACCAACAAGGATTTTCAAAGGGGTCTGCTGATAGCAGCTTATACACAAAAATTGAAAATGATAAACTTTTTATTGTGGTTGTGTATGTTGATGATATCATTTTTAGAAGTAATGAAGAATCTATGAGTTAGAAATTTGCTTCTATCATGCAGCAAGAATTTGAAATGTCTTTACTTGGGGAACTAACATTCTTTCTTGGTTTGCAAGTGCATCAAACTACTGATGGTATATTCTTATCACAAGAAAAATACCTTAAGAAAATTATGAAGAAGTATGGCATGGAAGAATGCAAACCTGTAAGTACACCAATGATAACCGAATGTAATCTCAGTTCTCATGATGATTCCCCCATGGTGAATCAACCAGAATACAGATCTATGATAGGAAGTCTAATTTATCTCACTGGGACTAGACCGGACATTATGAATGCTATTGGGATTGTTGGACGATTCCAAGCTAATCCAAGAGAGTCTCATCTTCAGGCTGTCAAAAGAATATTCAAATATCTACAAGGAACTCAAGACTTTGGACTATGGTATCCAAAGAATGCTGATCTTACTCTTCATGCTTACACTGATGCAGATTGGGCTGGAAATGTTGATGATCGGAAAAGCACTAGTGGTGGAGCATTCTATATGGGGCCCCGGTTAGTATCTTGGTTCAGCAAGAAGCAAAAATCTATTGCCTTATCTACAAAAGAAGCAAAATATGTGGCTGCCGCATCATGTTGCACACAACTTCTTTGGATGATGCAAACCTTACAAGACTTTCAAATCAAGTGCACACCTCCTGTCTCCATTATGTGTGATAATACAAGTGCCATAAGTATTTCAAAGAATCCCGTTATGCATTCCAAGACCAAGCACATTCCCATCAAGTATCACTTCTTACGTGAACAAGTGCTTGAACAAAAGGTGAAGTTGGAGTATGTTCCCTCCAAAGAACAAGTTGCTGATATATTTACCAAACCTCTGCCCAGGGAAGCGTTCGAATATCTCAGATAGAAGCTGGGATTAGTCTCTGCCTTGCAAAAAATCAAAACTACTTAAATTCAGAAGATTAAATTGGATACGCGGGTTTCCTGAACGAAAGTCGCGTATATACGCGAGTTTGTGCAGAGAAAACCGCGTATGGTTAGTTGCTGACAAATTTTACTTGGGGTCAGCATTCTTCAGCACAGCTGTAGTGCTGTTTGGTATCTCTGGTGGTGTTCCAGTTTTCATAATTCTGTTTCATTCTCTAATGTCTCTTGATAAAGATGCCTTGATGATTTGCTGTTGAAAGGGTTCAGGATGCACAAGCTAAGGGGGAGCACTGGTCATGTGGAAATGATGCATTGGATGCACAGTTTCAGGGGGAGCATTAGCATTGCTGAATGTAATGCATTGTTGGCATTATGATGGTTCTGAAATATGATCTCTCTTAAAGTCTTTTTGGTCTTGGTTATAAAAAGTCATATTTTTATTTGATGAAAAGGTTATGTTGAGACCTATGATGTAAATTGTAATATTCAGTATTGTAAAGGGCTTGTTCAAATTTGTAAACCCACTTGGTTGGGTAGTTAAGTCAAAATGTGTAAACCCACTTGGTTGGGTACTTGTGTCACATATGTAAATCCACTTGGTTGGATCATTTATGTAATTATGAGTCCTTGGTGATAGGAAAGGTCATAGAGTCATGTACTTCGTTGAATATTATGTTGAAGACTCAGCATGAACTTAGGGGGAGCATGGTAACTTCAATGCACATCAGATCTACAGAGCTCTTCTTTCTACATGAGGAGAAAAACATTGTCTTGGCTTTGATCCACCCTTTGCCCTTGATGTCAAAGGGGGAGAGTAGCATGGTGTTTGCATAATGGTTATATTCAATGTATCTATCGTGGTGATCAAACACCATCATGGTTGCCATCAAGTCCAAAGGGGGAGATTGTTGGCATGTGTTGTCCTTGATGGAAACCTACTTGATGAAATAAGACTGTCGACGATATGATGCAATGTGTTGTCCTTGATGGCAACCTATTTGATGAAGTTGTTCTTGATGAGTTGCCTATGATAAACAACCTATGTGTTAAATATGTAAGGATGATGTATCTGTGTGTTAAAAGGAAGGATGATGTATCTACAGATCAGCTCAGAAGGAACAGAAGAAAGGAAGTGACATAAAAATGATAAATATGATGTGTCACAAAGCATATGTGAGTTTGTTAAGGTGAAGTAGCGTATGCACGCGGAAAAGTACGTGCCAAGTCGCGTATGCCCTTTTGCGCTCCAAATTTAGAATACCAAGGGGTGTTACCATGGTATTGACCCATTGTATTGAGTGCTTGATTATCTATGTGGTCCCGTCCAGGAATACCATCGGAAGTGGTGTGGTTTTGACTCATGGTATTGATAAAGGCTAAACCTATATAAGGAGAAGAAGATCATTGTGCAAGGGTGTGCATGTGTCTGGGTATTGAATGAATACTTTACTTTGAAGTATATCTGCATGATTGAACTTTGTTCTTGATTGATAAATCTGAATCTATGATGCACCCATGGATGTTTCTAAAGCCTTAGATCTGATGATGATGAATCTCTAAGATGATCTACAGAAGAAGAACTGGTGAAGATCTGGCGCAAAGTCTGCTGAAGGTAATGAAGAAATCTGGGTAAGCTTATAGATCTGGTCTGTTTTTCAAAGCTTTCATTTACAGATCTATACACGAGTTTTTTGTGGAAAAAGTGCATGTATACGCGGATCTGATCTGATAAAAGCGCGTATGGGAAGTTAGGGTTTACTGAAAAATGCACAAATGTATACGCGGGTTAGTCTAATGAAAAGAGCGTGTATACGTGGGTCTATTTAAATAAAAGCGCGTATGGAATTTGAACTAAAGGTTGCTCATGGTTGAATGTGTTTTTGAATATCTATTCTGAAGTCTGGGTAATCTCTGATATTCTGGTTACAGTGGTTTCACTGCTTTGTTTGAAGCATTGGGGAAGGTATGATTGTTGAAAAATGAAGGGTTGAGTTGAAGCTGTTTGATCCAGTTTGAAAATTGATGAAACATGGTCTGCAGTGGTGTTGAGGGTTGAAGCCTTGAGTAAGGGGGTAGTAGCTCCTTTCCAGTGATAGCTGGTAAACGAGAGCAGGGGGTAGTAGCTCCCTTCCAGGAGAGGCTGGTAAACGAGAGCAGGGGGTTGTAGCTCCCTTCCAGGAGAGGCTGGTAAACGAGAGAAGGTTGTAGCCCTCTACAGGTGAATGCCTGCATGCTGGTATGAGTCTGCACCAGTACATAGTTGTAAGATGTTTTCCTTTATAATAAATATTGAAGACTGAGACGACGACATCGGTGGTTTTCTCCCGAATTGGGTTTCCACCTAAAATCTTGGTGTTCATGTGTGATGCTTATGTGTGTTGATTTATTCTGTTCTTACTGTACATGTTTACTACTTACTAAAATCTAATAAGTGAATGATGCAATAATCTAAGATAAGAATTATCAGCATAATAAGAGATTTGAGCATACACGAGTTTCCTTAAGGATATCCGCGTATATACGCTAGTTTTGTTCTGTAAAGTAGCGTATGGGTTTTTGAGGAAAAAAAAGTAAAAATTTGATTGACAGATCAAGATACTGATTCACCCCCCCCCTGTCAGTATCTTTCCCAACAATAAGCACTTCAAATTTCTTATGAAACACCAAATATATTAGAGGAAGGTGTCTTAGGGTTCACATACTATTTTAAAGCCATTTGAAGAAATTTGTGAGGAAATAAAAGCTTGCTGGAGGTTGTGAAATCCTTTGAAACCATGCCTGAGCAAATGCACAACGTCCTGGAGGAACGCGCAGTGATCAAGGGTAAACACGCAACACCTATGTTATTTCGTCAGCAGTTGTCGGGCAAATGTGCAGGTCATGAGGGTAAACGTGCAACATCTAGGAAAACACGCAACATCTATTTTATTTCATTAGCAGTTGTCGGGCAAACGCGCAGGTCCTGAGGGTAAACACACAACATCTAGGAAAAAGGATAACGACCCTGAAATTTGACTCAAAATGCTTGAAAAGCTTGAAATTTCTCCTTTGTTAGAAACTCCTGATGGATGAATGGAGGAAATGACTTGCTTTGAGGTGTTTTAATGAATTTATAGCTTAGTGGTTTTGAATTTTCAATTTGAATTACCCACTTTTCCTATGTTTAGTTTTTCCTTTGGACTTTGGCACTGAACTCTTTATCTTTCTGACTTTTTGGAATTTTGCGGTTTGATCAAGTCATAGAGTTTAGCTTTGTTTGCTCCATTTAGGCTGGAAATGATTGCATTGACATCTTGGGATTGAATTTATTATATATGAGAACATAAAATTACATTTGGAAAAATAGAAATAAAATACATATTTGAATTTTATATCAAAATGACATTTTGATATAAAATTCATTAAACTCAAAAACTACAACTCTGAAAATATGATAATTACATCATGATGATCTTCTACATAGGAAAACAAAATTTCTTATTTAGTCCCTCTCATATATTTGTTGACTTCATTTGAAATGGAGGAGTGACCTTGAAAAATAAAAAACCTAATGACCTCATGGAACTTCTTTAGACCTGGCTTTCATGAATGGGATTTGAAAGACTTCCTGATGAAAAGAGCATTTCTATAGGTGTTGTTATGTTCAAGGAGACATGAGAATGAGTCAGAAATGTGAATCTCGGAGGGAGAGTGAAGTTTATTGACAAGGACAACCACCAGTGGAATAATTTTATATCATGACCTAATGGAATGATTGAAAATTTATTTAGAGTGGAACACCTAAGATGCACATGAAAAATGTGCTTTGATCCTTGGTGGAAGTATGCAAATACTGACACTAACACCTTGTAGAGTAAAGAGGCATTGAACCACCCCTTTTTCACCCCCTTTAAAGTAGCTGCAAGGTAATATAGATGCTTACAATGTTACAACATGGTGTACCTTGTAGAGTCAAGAGGCATTGAACCACCCCGTTTGAAAAAGGAAAAAAGAAAGAAAGGAGTTGTCCAGTAATATAAATGTGTATAATGTTACACCATGTTCATAAGTTTAGATATGATATGTGAATTCTTAGATAAGAGACATGAATAAAATGTTACACTATTTAATAATTTTTAAACTCTTTTTAAAAAGGATATATATGATAGAGAGAAGTTAATTATATATGCAAATTAAAAATTGAAATTAGATAATTGTAATAATATCAAATATATTATGTTTTTTAATACACATTTTATTTAAATTTTATCATGTGGGAATATTTAGATATGAATTTTTATTTAGTATTTTTAAAATGAAATATATATGTGAATTAGAAATTGAAATTAGATAATTTGTTTTTAAGTTAATTTGTATTATCTTAAAAAAGTAAAACACATCATTTTATCCATTATAGATCAACATAGTTCAATATGATACATTTATTGCGGTTATGGTTTCATAGCTTAGGATTGATCATAGGTTTTTCCCTTATTCCTTTTCTCTTATGAACATCAATCAATTCCAGGGATTTATCAAGAAAAAATGAAAAATATTATTGCATTTATTTGAGACAATTCGATTGTGAGGGGTTTGATAATATTTGTTGTTTCCTTATCGCTATCTGAGTTATTTGATTCATGGAAATTTTTGTGCCCATTCATTGACGAAGCCATTATTATGGCGAAGTCCCTTTCGTTTCTAGTCGAGTGGTGGACCTCCTCATCTAAGTGATGAGATGTCACAACATGTGGATGAACTGAGTTTTAAGGATTCAATTTGGCAGTAGGAGTCTATAATGTCCCCTGGTAAACATGTAATTTTTTTTTTTGTTGTTTAAAAAAAAAAAAAATTGGTGGGCCAAGTGAAGGCCAGTCATATTTGTTCTTTAATTAAATTATTCGATTTGATGAAGTGGTGTGTGTAGCGTAATAAAAGTTATAATGAGAAATAATACAAAGTGAGCTTGCATTCATGTGGTTATAGGTAGTTATGGTAGTTAGCAAACCAAAAAAAAATCTTTGGAAAAGCTGATAGGTTCGAGGAGACTTGAGGTAGAGAGGGGGAAAAAGGGAAAATGGAAAATAATTCTAGAGCCATTTTAGCCAGTAGAATTATGAATCAAGCCTAATATAGAGGCTAAAAAAGAAGGCTAAGTCTAGTTGGGACCAGATAGCGTCATAATAATGACTGTCTAAATCGAGTTAGAATGAATGTGAAGCTGACTAGGGGGGAGACGTAGTGAATACTGGTCTCATTAGAAGTGTGGAGTACTATTATTCAGTAACTAATACATGATAACAACTCTGAATAAGTAATTACTATTAAATTTTTTTGTCTAAATATTGAAACTGTAGAATTGAAGTTAAATGCTAAATAGATGTGTTCTAGACTTGGTTTTCACTCAAGTATGTGCTCCGTATCTTTATTTGATTGCGAAACTAGTTGGTTATTTCTATTATAAAAACTTACAATACCCTGTGACATGAAATAAGGGTAAACCGGAAATTCTGTGACTAGAAAGTGTTGAGATGGGTGAACTCACCACTATTTTAGATAACATTTAAGTGAAAGTGAAAGAAAATATTTTCATGCTTCAGTGGCATTGAAACCCATAAATATAACAAGAAGGGTATGATGTTCAAACAAGAACATGTAAATTTTCATGTAAAGGTACTACAACCAGTAATGCTAAGGTAGGAGTATTTACCTACACAATTTTAAACAAACAATGAGCCAATTAGTGAGAGAAACATGGGCCGGGTCGAAGTCTAAAGAGGAATGAAAAACTGTGAAAACCCATTCACACACCTGAGAAATTTTCTTATGGTAGGGTTCTGCAACTCTTGTTGAAACTGTAAATAAAATCCCAACTATTAACTCTGGTGTTGGGCACTACAAGAACCAATATTCTTGTACAAAAATATTATCTGTCGACTAATAAGCCTAACATTTTCCTAAGCATTAATTTTGTCCTGAAGATGGTAAAATCCTGTAAAGGAAAAACTTATGGCATCAACCAAATCGAACATATAAACTCATACAACCTTCTTGTGTTACGATGAGGAGAAAAATAAATACACAAAACCTAGTTTAAGTACTTACCAATGAAAACAAAACAAGCGTAGTACCAACAAGTATGACACAACTGAACTCATATTCTCCTAGGGTTTATTCATAGTATAAGAGCTCTTTTGCTGAAAGCCAAGAGGAAAATGAGGCAGATTTGCGAGAAAAGTGTTGAACATTTCTCCTTGAACCGCCCTAATGGAGCTCTCACCGTCTGATTTGAGACTCAAGGATCGATGGTCATCACTTACACACATCGCGTCCTAATCATGCCACTTGTTGACTCAAGAAATGAACCGAGGACGGTCGAGAACATTCTCAGGCATAGCCAACAAGCAAATATTAATTTGAGATACAAATTAATATCAAGGGAAATTCCAATTATCGATGGTGAAATAATGAGACATGATGCCAACAATAAATTAAAACAGAACCTTTGAAAGATGTTAATATATCTTTTCTTGAGGTCTCATAATTAATATACATATATATGCGACTTGTATCATGTATCGAAGTAACTTATGACAAATAATTTATATCTGTGCAATAAACTATATTGTAGCACCATGGAAAGACATGCATATATATGTATATTTATAGCAATTTTCTATTTTCTTTATTACTTTTCATTTTGTGTTGGATCATTAACCATGAAGGAGATGTTCCACGTCGTATCATAGCATAGTTGTGACACTGTGACCTTTTGGGTGAAAGAATGTTCAAACAAAGAGTAAGAGTGAAACATAATGAGGAGAGTTGGGAAACGACAACCAGTACGACCATCATTTGGAACTAGCCCAATACCTACTATGTAATCTAATCCAAAATTGTGGGTTTTGCTAGGAGTAGAATTGTGGAACACTAATGATGCATTGTTCGAAACAATGCAAAAGTTGGAGAGTGAGATGGAAAGTTTGCAAGCTGAGAATGAGAGATTGATGCAATAACGAGAATAGATTATGAAGAACCTTTTTGACAGACAAAACCACAAACATTCTAATCCCAGTTCTGATCAAGAAACTAGAGCAGGGGCACACAAACATTGAGATGAGAACCAAGAATATGAAGGTGATCAAGAAAATAATGAAGAAGAATTTGATAATGTTTTTGGTCATAGAGGAACCAAGAGACATAAAGTTGAATTGTAGGTTGAGTTTAAGAAAATTAAACCCGCAACATTTGATAGTGAACATGAGGAAGTTGCAAAATACTGGCCATTAACATGAACAAATATTTCCAAATTTATGAATATGATCACAATCTGAAGGCTAGGTTGGAAATTTACCAATTGTAAGGCAAGTCCACATTATGATGGGAGGAAGTAAAGACAATACAAAAAATTGATGAATAGGAGGTCATCTTGGAAGATTTTCAGAATCACTTTACAGAAAAATATTTAACTAAACATTTTTATGATGAAAAAGAAAAAGAATTTAACGATCTTAGATTTGGGTTTAACGATCTTAGATTGGGATTTAATGATCTTAGATTGATACATTCATAACCAAGTTTGCATGCTTGTTAAGATATGTTCCTTATATATGTGAAGAAAAGACGAAGGCTCAACATGTTATCACCTAAAAAATGATCACCTATCCATTTATAACTAGGTGGATTGAAATACACCATGTAGTATTAATTTTTCCATACTAAAATCACTTTCGCTATAGGAAATAATTTAGTAAATCATTTTTATTAAATTATTTCTCATTATAATTAAGAAACCTCATGAGAATAACTAAATAAATAATTATTTATTTAATTTTCTTTAGAAATAATTATTAAATAATTTTTTGATAATTATTCCTTGTCACATTTGACTAAATCACCTAGGAATAATTAAATAAGTCACTATTTATTTATTATTCCTTAATTCTATTTTTGGAATAATTATTAAACCATTATTTAATAATTAATTCAATTTCACACATCTCTTAATCCTCATGAAGTGATTAATAAATCATTTTATTTTTTAATTTACTTCTAAATAAATATATTTGACATTTTGAATATATTTTCCCTCTCAAAAAAATATAATAAAGTATTCCCAATGGTCAGATCTTGATTTGGTCCATAATATTTTATTATTTCCCATTTCTGATATTGACCAAATATTTTTTTTATAAATAAGAGGGGTTTCCATTCATTCTTCACCATGATTACGATCATCATCACCATTATCGTCTTCTCACATTCAATCTCCCACTTGAGTTCTATTTTATTTTTTGGGTGTTCTACATATTGAGAGAGAGAAAATATTATTGAAGCACAAGGACATCAAAGGACCCATCCCATAGAGGGGGATTTGTAGATCCATGTTATAAACCTCCTTCACTAGGTGTTTTCTAATAAATTTATTATTCATTCAAAGGCTTCTTCTATTCGGTTATTGCATCAAATACTTCTTGTTGTTTCATGTTTTGGATCATATACAATCTTTTTGTTGCAAGCTTTTATTGATTTTTTATTGTAGATCTGAAGCACAAACAACCTAATTTTGTTCTTAAGGTCACTTGTCACACCTTTCATAGATAAAATCATTGATGAGTCTGTGGGAATGAGGTTCTTCCCTTTATGGATGGATTCTCTGGATATAACTAGATACATATCCATTATGTTGATCAACTTTAAATGGACTTCACTAATCTGTGGGGAAATTTTGCATATAGGGTCATGCCTTTCTGTTTAAAGAATTATAGGACCATTTTTTAGCATGCCATGTCCTAATGCTTTCATGAACTGGCTCATATTATCCTTGTGTATCAATACAATCGCACTGCTCATTCCAAGCTTCATTCACACCATCTTCATGATTTTTGCACCATCTTCCTTCGATGTCATAAGTATAACATTCACCTCAATCCCCTCAAGAGCATCTTTTGTGTTCTTGTCGACTAACTATTGGGATTCATTGTGTCCAAATATGGTATCACTCTTGACCCTCTCAAAGTTCAAGCCATTCTCAAACTTCCCCTCCTCATACCCTTCACTAGTTATAAAGCCTCCAAGGAAAAGGCAATTTTCTTCGTCGGTTTATTCCTGATTATGCCATCACTGCACATGGGTTTCTTATACTCCTTTGATCTAACACTCCATTTGTTTGGGATGACCAAGCTAAAATGTTTTTTGATGCCCTCAAATATGCTCTCACTTCCACTCGCATGATCAGTCCACCTAGATTTGAAAGGGATTTCATCCTATATATCTCAACCTCCACCTATTCAGTCGTCAAGGTCTTAATATAGGAAGATGGTTCTGGAAATGAGCATGTAATTTGTTATGTCAGTAAGAACCTTAACGATCCCCCTACAACCTATTGCTATGAATAAAAGTTGGTGTTGGATATTTAGTTCTCTATTCAAAAGCTTCATCATTATATCCTTACGCATACCACCAAAGTGTTGACCAATTCCAACCCCATGGCTTTCCTGTTGAGTTGATGGATCATAAATGGGAAGTAAACCCATTGGATCGTTATCCTTTAAGATTCAATCTAGAAATTTTCACACCTAAGAGTAAAAAAAGGTTTGTTCCTTTTTGAATTAATTTATGAATTTTCTATTGGTGCGCTTGATTCGTCGGTAAATGATGACCTTCTAGACGAACACATGTTTGCCATAACCTTGGATGATCCTTGGTATAGTGACATCCTTACCTATTTGTGAACCTAGAAACTTGCCCCCATCTCAACCATGATGATTGACAACACATTCGACATCAAGCCCCTCGCTATCTCCTTATCGGTGACGACTTTTATCATCGCAGTGTTGATATTGTCCTTCGTCAGTGTCTCATACATGTTGAAGCTGAGCAAGTTCTCAATGCCTATCACGATGGCGCTTGTGGTGGTCACCTCTCCAGAATGGATAGTGCGCAAAAAATCATGTGTGCTGATTACTTTTGGCCTTCTCTCTTTAGTGATTGCATTGAGGAAGTCAAACGTTGTCCCAATTGTCAATTATTTTCCCTTAAGGCTCAAGCTCCACCTGCTCCCCTCCATCTTGTCATCTTAGTCGGTCCTTTATGTAAATAGACTATTGAATTTATGAAGTGTCAACCCCCATATATTCGCCCGAAATTTATAGTATAAAATTATTTTACCTTAAAAATCGCTAAAATTTTATATATTGTATATAAAATCATTGGAAATTTGAATATTTTTACAAAACTATCACCAAATATTTCACAATATGCATGTTAGGGATTAATAAGATTCACTAAGGTTTTTAAACTTTAAGATAATTTTCCATCCTTAAAATTTTTCTTGATTGAAGTCGTCGACTATTTCACCAAATGGGTTGAAGCCATTCCTATGTTCAATATCACCTTATCTATTGCAACCTTCTTCTTCTTTAACCATTTTATCACTCGAATCATTGTTCTGAAACAATTGGTTTTCGACCATGGTCGACACTTTGAAGATGATATATGGCATGAGATATCCTCTCTATTGGGATTTGAACACCAATATTCATCGTCTTATTACCCCCGAGGAAATGGCCAAATTGAATCTACCTTAAAGCTATGCTTCAAAAGATGATGAATAATCAAAAGACCAACTGGCATCTTATGCTCTTCCCTAGTTTGTGGGCCTATAGAACCTTTGTCAAAACCTCCACTGGGTTCACTCCTTTCCACCTTTTTTTTGGATAGGAGGTAGTCTTACCAATCGAGTGTGCAATCCCCTCCCTCCACCTTGTTATCGAACTCTTCCTGGAAACCCAACCTCTAAAACAAAGATTTATCATGTTACAACATGCTAATGAAGACCACCGTGTTGCATTGCAAACCATTGAAGCGGCCAAAAAACATACTAAAGCTTTGTATGACCATAAATTCCACCCTCGTACCTTTCATGAAGGCGACCTTGTTCTTGTCTATGACCAAGGTCATAATTTCCTGGGGCATGGGAAGTTTGAACCATTATGGCTTGGTCCTTACATCATTTGTAAGTGTTTGGGAAATGGGGCATATATTTTAGAGGGTCCAGAAGAAGAAATCCTTCCTAACCCTTAGAATGCATTCTACCTGAAGAAATTTTACCCATAGCATTTCCCATTGAAATGTGTGTATCTTTTTCTTTTCTGCATTTATGTAGGTTGCATTCCCCATCATCTCATTTTTTGTCTTCTTGCGTCTTTCAGATGGATCCATCATGTACACCTCATATTGGTTATGTCGATGGTGTGAATCACTTCTCCAGGAATCTAGCCTCGAGATCTTGGGCCATTCTCACCCCTTTGCATTCATTAGTTCACTCCATTTGTAGAAAATCTAACAACTGGATTCAATATAATCTTATAATGTACTAAAAAAAGACACTGAATCCTTATACAATTTTGCGGAAACAAAACACGATCACATAATCACATAACAAGTAAAATAAAGAGACAATCAATCGCACAACACATGATGTATCTGGGGAAATAATGCTGCCTAAAACCCTGCTATATTTATATTGTATAAAATAAAGGATCATGAAACAACACAATGATTTCTCTCTCAAGAGGACTCCTGCACTCTACCAATTATCGCACACTGATCTAGGAAAATTCGGACAAATACTTAGCCAATTCTCTGCCTCTACTTAGCCTGCCTTTCTCACGCATTCCTTGAGGAACTAAATCCATATTAAATAGGAAAATACCTTTCCTTGATTGTGCAATCCTTCCTAGGCCTCCAAATAACTCTATAAATGACCCGTACAATTTTATAATTGTAAAATTGATAGTTATCATCCCTTTAACCTCAGTATCAACTAGGTCTTCCTCAGAACTGACATGCAAAAACTATTTATAGTGAATTATCAGTTAATTGATTAATCAGTCATTGTGAATTAAATCATATTTAATTCACTGGACCTATCTCTAGCTCATCACTCTGTTAGAAATAATTAAATTGATTCTAACTCAATTAATTGAGTTAACTAATTAAAACTCATGTATAACTGCAACTGGACCCCCTTGAATCATGGAATCACCCTACATGCCTCCTCTCTGACCCTAAACTCAAATTTCATAAGACAAGTTAGTAATTCTAACTTTTTTAACTATTTGAAGTTGTTATGAGATGAAAATACAATTTCTCTTCCAATTTAATGAAGGGAAAATTAAATTAGAAGCCCCCAATGGGTGCCATTTCAACACTCTCTCTCAACAAGAAAGGGATTATCTACTACCCCGATCTTGTCTCTGTGGAATTTGAATTTACTTCTTGCCAGCGCCTTCATCAAGATGTTTGCATCCTGCTCCTCTGTGACAATGTACTCTAATGACACAATCCTCTTCTGAACACAATATTTGAGATGGTGATACTATATATCAATATGATTGGACCTGTCATGGAATACTGAATTAAACAAGAGTTTGATGCAACTCTAGTTATCAAAATGTATCATTGTTGGTTCCATTGTTGACCAAACAAAACCACAAGTATATTCCTCATTTAGATGGCCTCACATGCTGCCTAAGTGGCCGCCATGTTCTCTACCTCTATTGAACTTAGTGAAACTGATATCTGTTTCCTATTGTACCAAGAAACTGTTGCCGGTCCTATGTTGAATATGCCTCCTGATGTGCTCTTCCTTTCAGATGGACTCCCTGCGCAATCTCCATCAGTGAAGCCTTGAAGCTTCACTTCATTTGTTTGTATGTACCATAATCCATACTTTGTAGTTCCCCTGATATATCTCAACACATGCTTCCCTACCTTCCAAAAGAGCTTCGCCAACTTAACCATAGCTTAGCTCAGCTGTTTAATTGTGTAGCATATGTCGGTTCATGTGTTCACCAAATAGATGAGTGAACCCACAAGATGCTTGTAAACAATAACATCCACTACTTTGCCTGAAGTAGCATCATGCTTCCTCTAGTTTCCTACAAGAGGAGTCTCCATGGGTTTGCTTCCCTCCATGTCGAAATTCCTCAGAATCTCCTTGGCATACTTTCCATGAGATACAAATAGCCCCTTATCTCTTTTCCATATTTCCAATCCAAGGAAATAGTGCAAGAGCCCCATGTCCATCTCAAATTCTCTTAAAAGATCATCTTTGCAAGACTTTATGAGCTTCTCATCACCTGTTAATATTATATCATCAACATAAATCACAATAAGCAAAAAATTACCATCAACCACAATATGATATAGGTTCACATCCGCTTCAATCTTGGTTAAGTTGATCCAGGTGGATATTGGTGGCCACCCGCATATTTCACCTAGACAGTTTAATTAGTTTTCTTATTTACTATTTTTAGCAATTTTTAGGTCATGAACTTCCAGAGAAATTTTGATCCCCTAAACAACATTTTTTTGAGATCCACTGCAATCCCATATCCAAATTTAGGGGACTTTGGAAAAACCTGTAGTCCTCAAAGACATCTTTCCAATGAGTTATCATACATGCCAAATAGAGATAATATGACCAAGTTACAACCCAAGGAATTTGGCTGCCCAACTAACCCCAATGGGGCCCATATACTCTTGGTGTTACATCTCCTCGGGTTAGGGTTTTGGTTGTTTAGGGTTTTCTCTTATTGTTCAATAATGAAAAGGCCCTTGAGCCTCATTCTAACACAGTTTTGAGGCATGTAGCCATCACATCTCTTCTCAGAGATAAGCTGCCATCGCATGGGCTAGTTTCTTTCAATTATGTCTATAAGCATTTTCAGTTTTTGATATTAATGAAATGAAATAGTATTTCTATTGCATCTCTTTATTTGTGATTATATATTTATTCTATTTCGTTCCTTATCAAATTTGGATCAGTGGTATCATGCAAGTTTGCTCTTTTTCTATTTTTTTCTTTGAATGTCCCCAATGAGGTCAAGGTATAAGGAGTTAGGGCTCGATCTGGTTGAACCCTTGCAAGATCAACATCAGAAACCCTGACAACCTCCCATAGCGAGCGAAAAGAAATATGAGGGAGCAGGAGATCCTATCAAAATATTTGTCGAAGAATCCCTCGAGCGATAGAGGAACGAAATGATAGACAAATTTTCTCAAATCCTGTGGTTGATGCCCACGGGCGACACATATTCATATGACAGTCACTCTGAAGGCATCACTCCCTTCAAGTAACAAGTCAAATTTTTTATTATTGTATTTGAAGGCCAGATAGATGCAAACACCATAGATAGATGGTTTAATTTGATGGAAGGGTATTTTCAGTCCATGATTTCTCCAATGGTCAAAATATTACCTTTGCACTCTTCAAAGCCAACCCCCATGTCAAAGATTGGTGGGAAACCTACAGTGAACAAAGGGATGTGGAATAACCCTCACTTTTTTCGGCCGCACCCACTTGGAATTCATTCTGGGACGACATCAAGGAACGATATTACCCTGTGGGGAGCTATGGGGACAAGTACATCCAATGGATCGGACTGTGACAGTAAAGGGATCAAGATGTGCACGAGCTGACGAATTTGTTCCATACCCTATGCACAATATGGTATTAATTATTTAGAGAAACACTTGGTGCTCAAGTACCATATATATTTGCATAGATACATTTAGGAGGAAATGAAGTTCCTCTACATTACCTGGCTTAGTGTGACATATCGATATGCTGCCAAGATCGAGCATAAATTTAAGCAGAAGAAGCAAGACTTTGGATCTGCCAATACGAAGCTAGGAAAAGGCACCCCCAAATTGTAGAATAAGGGGAAAAGTCAAAGCGAGGCGACTCAGGACAACCTGTTGAAGCAACAAGTGAAGAACAACACCAAAAAGCCAAAGAAGGACACTAGGAAGTGGTGTGAATTTCATAAAAGCTCCACTCACAACACAAGTGAGTGTTGGGCCAAATAGTGGTTGGTGGCTGTGTTGAAGGCATTTGAATCATATGCATGTTCTTATTATGATTCAAAACTATACAAGGGGAATGACAAAGGGAAGCAAATCATTGATGCAGAACCTAGTGCTACCACTGCCACCACCAAGATCTAGAAGGGGGAACCCAAAGATCCAGATGAGGGGGAGCGCCTCTTAAATTCCCATATGTGGATGAAGGGTTCTCCATTGCAATTCATTGTCGATAATGAAAGCCAAAAGAACCTCATTTCAGCGGAGGTCGTGAAGCAGCTTGGCCTACCGACCACAACACACCGACATTGTATACCATCCGATGTCTTCACCAAGGAAGAGATCTTCAGGTTTGCCAACATTTCTGACTTCCATACAACATCAATCCCTTCATAGATGATGTACTATGTGATGTTTCTCCTCATGAAGTTTTTGATATATCACTAGGCCAACCATACTTGTGGAGGCGTCATGCTGTGTATGAGTCTAGGCATTGTTATGTTATTATTACTTTTGGAAATAATTTGTACAGGATATTGGTGTTGATCAGCGGTTGTCATTGATGTCAACCCAAGCAGCACCAGGGGCTAACCAAATATTGCATGGGAATTTTGACCTACCAAATTAATATATTCTAGGTCAATAAGGCTTTTTATGGTTTCTACTTGTCGAGATGTTTCCGTTGATATATGGCACGCCATGTAATTCTTCACGATTTGAGAGATATTCATGTTTGAAGTTTGTACCCCTAGTCAGTGGGCTAAAACCCCATGGGGTTGTCGCATGGGTCATTGAAAAGTAATAATTAATATTTTTTAAGCTCTTAAAATCCCTCCCACGTTCACTTTTTGAAGCCCCTCTCAACGTAAGCATTTATATAAATTGTGATCCTCATATCCTCCTCATGCAAGGGATTTCGTTATCTGAAACAGGTTATCGTGGAATTTTCGCTCTAAATTTTTTTCTAAGAAGGTTCAGAAGATACAATTTTTATGAGGCAAAGCTAAAATCCTGAGGAAGCTTCTGTGAAAATTTCAGATCAAGGTGTGCAATATTTTCGGAGATATGATCTGTGGAAGTCAGTGTTTTTGCAGGCTCCTGAAATTCATCTCAAAGAAGTGACCTTGGGAAAATCATCATAACTCTCTCTAAGTATTGGATTGGAATTCCATAAAAAGTGATAGATAGTTCATAGTTGGTAGTTTTCACTCTATCAATGTCAGAGCCAAATGAAGAAACAGTGACACGTGGCACGCCGTACAAGTTCGCTCTAATGAAATATTCCATAATTAGGGCATTGTGCGATATTGGGTATAAATCTCTCTTGAAGAATCCAAATTGGGTCAGATCTGTGGCATTGGAAATATGACTCATAGGAATACTACAGTACCGAAAATCAGATATTGGGGATCTGAAATAACAGAGATACATAGATTCAATATCGAGCTCCTAGAAGGCAAAGAAAAAGCTAGATCATGTGTTGTCAAGGGATGCAAAGGACCAGAATTTCTAGGGAAGAAAAGCAAAGAAAGATGCAGCAGAGGTTAGCATGACAAGAGAAAAAACCAAGGTACATAACAATAGAAAGAAGTTCATCACATGAAGTCTTCAAGTGGGCATCACTGCATACAATCATTGTAAAGGTATCATTGTACTAAGTCATGGTAAATACATTATTGTACAAATTGTACTAGTGTCTATCTGCCAAGATTTGAAGAGGTAGTGTCAGGTGGTATAGGATCATCATTATGTGTTTGTGTCATAGTTGGGGCTATGTTCTAGTGTGTCTTCTTATTCTACATCATTCTATATCATTGTAAACTGGACCATTTTCCCTGATATGGGAGTCCATTCTTCTTTGATTCTTCTACAGGGTGGTAGGGTGGTGCTAGGGTGAGTTGTAGCTCATTGGGTGTTGGGGCGTCCATTCAGTTGACTGCTAAAGAATCTAGGGCATTGGAGCGTACATCCAGTGGAAGCTGGATAAAAATGCTTTCTATATTCTAGGAAGTTGGAGCTTTATTTTCAATTGGAGTTGAATATTAAAGAATTATTAGAAAAGCATTAGGTGGTTTTTGTCCTGGAGTGGGTTTCCACCTTAAAAACTATGTGCATTTGTGTTACTCTTGTTTGCTGCTATCATTGCACAAACACTGATAATAATTGAAGATTAACTAATGCTCTAATTGAAAAGAATACTGATTCACCCCCCCTCTCAGTATTTCCAACAATTGGAGGTAGTACCGCCTTCCACCATCTCTTTTATTACTACAAATAAATGCAGTAAGATTATTTCCCAAACCAGGAAATTTGTTTTTATTATGATTCACTCATAGATAAAGAAGAATATTGTGGCCAAAACCTCCAAACATGCCTCCCCTACACAAAAAAAACAAGTGGAAAAAGTCATGGAGGAATAGAAGGACATTTTCTCCTCAACCACAGGGGTTCCTCTACACTGTTACGTCAAGCAGTCCATTGATCTAATCCTAGGCATGTTGCTGCGTAATGGGTAGATCTATCGACGCTCTATTCTAGAGAATGTTGAAATCACTGAGGCAGATCCAAGATTTTTTGTAGAAAGGGCACATCAGGTCAAGCTCCTCACCCCGTGGGAGCCCGATTGTGTTGGTGTAGAAGAAGGATGACACCTGGAGACTCTGTATTGATTATCAGATACTGAACAAGATCACTGTCTAGAATAAGTATCCAATCCCACAGATCGATGAAATCCTAGACCAGCTCAGGGGGGACAAATATTTCAACAAAATTGATTTGAATTCTGGCTATCACCAGGTACGAATTGAGCCCTCTGATGTATGGAGTATTTCCTTCAAGTTTGAGGAGGGCATCTTTGAATGGTTGGTCATGCCTTTCGGGTTGAAAAATGCCCCTGCAACATTCATGAGGTTCATGGAGAATAACTTGGGACCTTTTGCCAACTCATTTGTGGTGGTGTATTTGGATGACATCCTGTTCTTTAGTATGACTTGGGAGGAACACCTCCACCACATTTGATAATTCCTCCAAACAATGCAACAACATAAGTTGTGTGCCATTTTGGAAAAATGCACTTTTGGTATGACAGGTTCAATACTTGGGGTACATCATTGATGAGTGAGGTGTGCATGTGGAACCAACCAAGTTACAAGTCATTCGGGATTGGCCAGACCCAACATCTCTAACAGAGCTTTGTAGCTTTCTGGGACTTGCCAACTTCTACTATAGGTTCGTGTTGGGATTCTCCCATATCACTTGGCCCTTGCATGAAGTCACCAAAGGAGGAGTATATCACAGTGAGACACTTTCCGATACAGTTCAAAAGTATCTCACTTATGACAAAGAGATTTATTCTATTGTGTAGGCTTGATGACAATATAAGAATTACGTTTTGGGAAAGAAAATGGTCATCCACACAGACCACCAACCCCTACAGTTCATACAGACAAAAGGGAAGCTGCAAAATGATTTCAATCAGAAGTGGTCCACATACCTATAAAAGTTTCATTAGAAAATCAAGTACAAGAAGGGAAACACCAATAGTGTTGCAGACTACCTCGGCCAACCACCGATCATGGCACTAACCACTGTGCTCAACTCTTGTGGGCACGAGACTTCTATTTGGAAACTTCTCTACAAAAGTGATCCAGCATTCAGCCGCACATACAAGAGGCTCTTAGAGGGTAAGAAAGTTCCATATTTTCACCTCCAGGATGCACTTCTATGTCACCTGGGACACCTTTGTGTTCCTTCAAGCAAACATGCTGAGATGAATTGGGAAGCACACTACAGTATGGTCGCTGGGCATTTTGGAGTCGAGAAAATAGTGTAAATACTGCAGAAGTATTTCTATTAGCCAAACTTTCGACAAGGTGTCAGTTAGTACATCAAGTCTTGCACTTCCTACGCCATTTCAAAACTGATCATCAAGAGGCAAGGTCTCTATACTTCGCTTCCTACCCCTAGTTGACCCTGGTAATCTATATCTATGGATTACATGTCGGGCCTTACTTCTACTAAGCATGGAAATGACTGTGTTTTTGTGGTCGTCGACAGATTCTCGAAGATGGATATTATGGCGGACTGTAAGAAGAATATCAAAGCAGAAGCCAATGATAAAATTTTCTTTGAATGAGCGTGGGTACACTTTTGGATCCCATAGTATATCATCTTAGATCGTGAAAACATGTTCCTCAGTAGATTTTGGCCCAACCTCTGGTCAATGTTGGACACCAAGCTCACCAAGTCCACAACTTTTCATCCCCAAACTGATGGCCAGACACAAATCATCAGCACGATGATCGCACACATTATGCGCATGTACAACTCAAAGCATCCATGCACATGGGATGAAAGCCACCACTATGTACACTACACTTATAACTGGGCTCTCCACATCTCAACAGACCGCAACCCCTTTCAGGTGGGCTTGGAATTCCAGCCACTATGTCCCATTGTCGTAGTCATGCCATTTAAAGCTACTACGGCAGGTTTGGATCATGTATAGTCTGAAGTTTACAAGGCGCGAAACTTCATTGAGCACATTCAACACATTCGTTAAAATTTTCATGAAATATTGGATAGAGCCAGTGCTAAGTAAAAGCATCGACATGATCAGCATTGGGTGTCACAAAAATTCAAGGTGGGAGAAAAAGTGTGGCTACATTTGTAGAAGGAGCGCTTCGTTGGACCCCACAGTTGGCTTCTCCAGCTATGATATTGGCCATACACCACCACCAAGGTTATAGGAGACAATTCCTTCGAGCTCAATATTCCCCCATTACTTGGCCTGCACCCACTGTTCAATTGCCTTCTACCCTACTTTCCACCTCTATTGGACACATCTGACATCACAAAACAACTCACCCAACCAAGTTAAACCATGACTTCATGGAACAAGCCAAAACTGATCATATCATGGAAAAACAGATCAAGAACATCCTCCAATATAGGATCTAGACATATTGAGTTTCCAAAGTAGTCCAAATCCTTTACCGAGGAAAGTGGTTCACCAAGGACCAAGTTCAATAGAAATTTCCCCACCTCATGGAGGCTCTGCACGCAATGGGGACCAATAATTTCTAAGGGGGGAGGAATGACCTAGGTGGATATTGGTGGCCACTTGCCTATTCCACTCAAACAATTTATTTAGTTTTCTTATTAACCAATTTTAGCAATTTTCGGGTGTTGAACTTCGGGAGAAATTTTTACCCCCTAAACGAAGTTTTTTTGATGTCCCGTGCAGTCCCATATCCACATTAAGGGGACTGTAGAAAAACCTATAGTCCTAAGATAAATATTTCCAACGAGGTATCATATGTGCCAAACAGAGATAATATGACCAAGTTACGACCCTGGCAAGTTGGCTGCCCAACTAACCCCAACGAGGCCCTTAAACGCTTGGTGTTAAATATCCTCGGGTTAGGGTTTTGGTTGTTTAGGATTTTATTTGATTTTTCAATAATAAAAATGCCCTTGTGTCTCATTGTAACACAGTTTTGAGGCATGTAGCCATGACATCTCTTCTCAGAGATAAGCTACCATCACCAGAGCTAGTTTCTTTCAATTCTGTCTATAAGGATTTTTAGTTTTTAATATTAATGAAATGAAATATTATTTTTGTTGCATCTCTATATTTGTGATTATATCTGTATTATTTTTCATTCCTTATTAAATCCAGATTAGTGGTATCAAAGTAGTATGCTCTTTCTCTATTTTTTTTTTGCATGTTCCCAACGAGATCATGTTGATTAGTGGTTGTCGTTCATGTCAACCCAATCAGCACCAGGGGCTACCCAGATCTTGCATGGGACTTTTTTCCTACCAAATTACTATATTTCGAGTCAAAGATATTTTTTATGGTTTCTAATTTTTGAGATGTTTCTATTGATATATGGCACGCCACGTAATTCTTTACGGTTTGAGAGATATTCATGTTTGAAGTTAATAACCCCAATTAGTGGGCGAAAACCCCATGGGGTTGTGGTATGACACTAATAATTGGTTGTGGTCATTTAATAGTAAATAATTAATAATTTTTAAACTCCTAAAATCCCTCCCACTTTCACTAGTTTAAGTCCCTCTCAACCTAAGCATTTATAAAAATTGTGATCTTCATATCCTCCTCGTGAAGGGATTTCGCTACTTGAAACAGATCATCGTGGAATTTTCGCTATAACATTTTTTATACAAAGGTTCTAAAGATGAAATTTTTATGAGGCAAATCATAAATCTAGAGGAAGCGTGTGAAAAATTGTAGATCATGGTGTGCAATATTTTCAGAGATATGATCTGTGGAAGTTAGGGTTTTTGCAGGCTCTTCAACTTCATATCAAAGAGGTGACCTTGGGAAAATTTTCATAACTCTCTAACTCCGAGTATCAGATTAGAATTCTATAAAAAGTGGCAGATAGTTCACGGACTGTAGTTTTCTGTGTATCAATTCCAGATCCTAATGAGAAAATAGTGACACGTGGCACGCCGTACAAGTTTTCTCTTCTTAACTAGTCCATAATCAGGTCATTGTGAGAGATGGGGCATAAATTTTCCTTGAAGAATCCAAATTGGGTTAGATATGTGGCATTGGAAATAAGACTCAGAGGACTACTACAGAACCAAAATTTCATATTGGGGGATCTCAAATAACAGAGATACACTAGCTTTAATATCGAGCTCCTAGAAGGAAAGAAAAAGCTAGATCATTTGCTGTCAAGGGTTGCAAAGGACCAACATTTATAGGGCAGCAAAGCAAAGCAAGGTGCAGTAGAGGTAACCTACATGTAAGTATATTTTGTGTATGCATTTTAATCTACGAATTGCATTAGGTTATTTATATTCTTATTTGTTTTTTTTTGTTTAGCACTGACATATGCTCTGCAGGATGAGGTAAGTTTTGCTATTATCATGTCATGGGTATTTCCTTGAAGAATTTTTACAGGTATTATATATTCATCAAGATAAGACTCAATGCATGATATAATGTTTTGAAGAGTGAGAAAGGGTTGCATGACAAGAGCAACAATCAAGGTGAGAACAACAACAAGAAGTTCACCATATGAAGTCTTCACATGGGCAGCACTGCATACAGTCATTGTAAAGGTATCATTGTACTGAGTCATTGTAAAAGCATCATTGTAAAAATTTTACAAGTGTCTATCTACCAAGAATTGAAGAGGCAGTGTCGGGAGGTCTAGGATCATCATTAGGTATTTGTGTCATAGTTGGGGTTATGGTCTAGTGTGTCTTCTTCTTCTACATCATTCTATATCATTGTAAAGTGGACCATTTTCCCTGGTACGAGAGTCCATTCTTCTATTATTATTCTATAGGGTGGTAGGGTGGTGCTAGGCTGGTGCATGAAGTCACTAACATGTTCAAGCCTGTGAAAACTTCAGGGTGGTTGGGTGGTGCTAGGGTGAGTTGTAGCTCATTGGGTGTTGGGGCATCTGTTCAGTTGACTAGTGAATAATCTTGGGCGTTGGAGCATCCATCTAGCGGGGGATGGAGAAGAATTATTTTCTATATTCTAGGAAGTTGGAGGTTTCCTTTCAATTGGAGTTGAATATTAAAGAATTATTAGAAAATCATTCAGGTTGTTTTTGTCCCGGAGGGGGTTTCCACCTTCAAAGCTGTGTGCATTTGTGTTCATTTTGTTTACTGCTATCTTTGTACAAACACTGATAATAATTGACAATTAACTAATTCTCTGAAAGATTAATAATAATACTAATTGAAAGGAATATTGATTCAGCCCCCCCTCTCAGTATGTCCAAAAATTGGTATCAGAGCTTGGTTCCTTCAATAACAGTTTTGTAGCTGGAAGGAGGTGATGGAGCATACCAAGAATGGTGTACCTCTGTCCAATGAAAATAATTGTGCAATATGGAAAGGAATAATGGAGGTCTATCTCTTGGCACAAGGTTATGAAGTATGGGACACTGTTCAAAATGGATTTACACCAACCACGGATGAACAAGGTAAGAAGAATTTGGTAAATTATGCAAAAGTAAAGAATATTATTATCAGTGGACTTATTGAATCTGCTTATCATAAGGTGTTGGGTTGTAAAACTGCCAAAATTGTATAGGAAAAGCTTGAGAATATATATGCAAGTGACTCAAATGTCAAAGAAGTAAAGCTTCAAATCTACAGAGCAAAATTTGAGCAACTCAGAATGAAAGAAGATGGAAACATTGTTTCATACTTCCAACAAGTTGATGAAATAACCAACACTCTGGAAGGATTGGGAGAGCCTGCTGACGAGAAGACTATTATACGAAATATTCTTAGAAAGTTACTAGGGAGATTCAACCCAAAGGTATCTATCTTAAAATACAATGCAAATCTGGACAAACTCAACAGAGAGGAATTACATGGAGTTCTCATAGCATATGAAATGAGACTTGATGAAGAAGAGGGTACTTCACATCTAGAAATTGCATTCGTTGCATCTAAGAAAACCAATAAGGACAAACAACCTTCAAAGGAAAATACCTGCACCTACAAGTGTGAAGAAAAGGAAGATGATGAAGACGGTCTTTTAGATGGAGAATATGCTTGCTTTACGAGAAAACTAAAAATTGATAAGGGAAAATTCAAAGGTAAACTTTCATTGATATGTTTTGACTGTGGTGAGGTTGGGCATTTCGCAGCAAAATGTCTGAACATAAGTGATGGCAACTCAAAAGGAAAGAAAGGCTTTAAGAAATTCAACAAGCAAGGAAGAAATAAAGGATTCAAAAAGAACCTTCTCTCTAAAGAATATATCTCATCATCCGATGAAGACAATGACAACGAAGAAGGAAACGAGAGAGTATTGTTTATGGCCAAGCACAATAAACAAGAGGTATCAAACAACGAAGAAGAAGGGTTGACCATAAAAGAATTTTCTAAGGATGCAATCAGGCTTATAAAAGAGCTCAAGGCCGAGAAGATCCATTCCAATACTCTTGAAGAACAAGTTCAAGGTATCAAAATTGAAGTTGAAGAACACAAATGTATTGAAGAGTCACTTCAAAAGAATTTGGAAGAAAGAAACCAATAAAGGGAAGCATTAGAAGTTGAAGTAGTCTCGCTGTGTAAGGAAGTGAAGAGGGGAAAAACTATCCAAAACTATGCCAACAGCTCAAGGGAATTGGAAGAACTCATCAACCATCAAAAATCTTACAACAACAGAACTGGCCTCAGTTACAAAGAAGAAGAAGAAGGACCTTATACAACAAAATACAATGAACCTATGAGATCTGACGTGCATGTAGACTTCAGTGGACAAGATTCACAAGAACAGCCTTGGAAGACAATTCCTCGGTGAATATTTCCATCTAGGTACCAACATATGTTTCATGGATATTGTTATTCATGTGGAAAATTTGGTCCTAAAATTGTAGAATGTTGCACGTACCCTAGGAACCAATACAATTCCAGGAGATCTGTCAAATATGAACCTCCTAGGGCTCAACGAAACATCAATCGATTTGAACATTTAAGAAATAATATGGAATGTTACAAATGTCGAAACTTTGGACACATAGCCAGAGATTGCAGACTTGAAAATCCTCCAGAAGAATCTTCGAAGCCATAGAACGAACAAACATGGAAGAAGAAGACGACCGATAATTGTTCTCTCACTCTCGAGGCTCAAAACAACAAATATGTGTGGTATGTTGATAACGGTTTCTCAACGCATATGACTGGATATAGAAAGAAATTTGTATCTCTGAAAGAGAAGAGGGATGAAATTGTATCCTTTGGAAATGATGGATCTTCAAATGTTATAGGATCAGGTACTGTCACTCTCGGAAGAAAAGATGTTCTAGCCAAGAATGTTCTATTATTTGAAAACATGAATCACAATCTGCTCAGTGTTGGACAAATGTGTGATCAAGGACACACAATGCTATTCAACTCCACAAAATGTGAAATCAGGAAAGGCAGGTATGGTAAAATTGTGGCTACAGCAAGTTGAGCTCCAAATGACATATATGTTCTGGATGAAGCAACTAAAGTGTGTCTACTAGATAAAGAAGATGAAAGCTGGTTATGGCACAAACGAATGGGTCACATAAACTTTGACAATCTTGTCAAGATAAGAAAAAAGGAATCAATATGAGAAATTCCAAAAATCTCAAAACATTCCAACACACTGTGTGAGGCCTGTTGGCACGGCAAGTAGAAAAAAGTCGAATTTAAAACAAAAGAGCTCTTTGCATCACATCCATTAGAATTGATACATACTGATCTATGTGGTCATGTGAGAACAAAAGTCTTAGATGGAGAATTATATTTCATGTTAATGATAGATGAATATATTAGGATGACAACTATCAATTTCCTAAAGAAAACATTTGAAGCATTTGAGTGATTTAAGATCTACCAAGAGTTGGTAAAAAATGAAACTGATTTGAAAATAAAATGTCTAAGATCAGATAATGGAAGATAATACACTTCCAGATTATTTTAGCAAAATTGTGACGAAAATGGAATAAAAAGACAATTTTCAACAGCACGAACACCTGAGCAAAATGGAGTCGCTGAAAGAAAGAATAGAACCATACAGGAAATGGGTAGAACAATGTTGAAGGACTCAAAATTGGATGAAAATTTCGGGTTCAAGAAATTGATACGACAATCTTCATTATCAGCCGAAGTCTTCTAAAAAATAATTGCAACAAGACCCCATATGAATTATGGAAAGGAAATCCTGCTAATGTAAAATATTTTAGAACCTTTTGAAGAAAATGTTATATCAAAAGAGAAGATCAAAAGTTGGGTAAGTTTGAATCATGTGTTGACGAAGGTATCTTTGTTGGTCACTCACGCAAAAGAAAGGCCTATAAATTCTATAATCTAAGAAGAAAATAGATAATGGAGAGCATAAATGTTACATTTGACAAAGATGGTGTTCTAACAAATAATGATGAGGATCTATAATATTTGAAACTTGAGACAGAGGCTGAAAAAGACACAAAGAAAATTCTAGAACAAGAAGCAACTATCAACCAAGAAGAAGTAAATAATGATCATCAAGATATACTGGAACAACAACAATAAGCTCATCCAAAGTGAAGAAAATAATGGATTCAAAAGAGCCATCCATCAAATTAAATCATTGGTGACATAAATGAAGCTCGAGAACTTCGTTCATCACAACAAGATCACATTGCTTTTCTAGCAACATTTGAGCCTAGTAGTTTTGAGGAAGCCATGGAAAAATGAACATTGGGTAGCAACTATAAATGAAGAATTGGATCAAATCGAGAAGAATAACAACTGGGAATTAGTTTGATGAACAAAAGATAAAAATGTCATTGTGACTAAATGGGTGTCCAGGAACAAATTGAATGAAGATGGACAGGTTACCATAAAAAAAGCAAGATTGGTTTGCAAAGGCTATGCACAAGTGGAAGGAATTGATTTCGATGAAACATTTGCACCAGTTCCCAGATTGGAAGCCACCCGAATGTTTCTTGCTGATGGATGTTCAAGAAAAATCAAAGTCTACCAAATGGATGTTAAGTCAGCATTTCTGAATGGTGAATTAGAAGAAGAAGTTTACATCGAACAACCTGAAGGTTTTCTACTATGAGAAAAATAAGACTATGTTTGCAGGTTAAAGAAGGCTCTATATGGTCTCAAGCAGGCTCCCAGAGCATGGTATGCTCATCTTGATGGATATATATGTCAACACGGGTTCATGAAAGGTACTACTGATAGCAATCTTTATGCACAAATAGATAAAGATAATTTAACAATCGTTGAGGTATATGTGGATGGTATAGTATTTGGTAGCAATGATGATCGACTAAGTAAGAAATTTTCTACAAAGATGCAAAGTGAGTTTGAGATGTCTTTCCTTGGTGAGCTTACATACTTCTTAGAGCTTCAAATATCTCAGTAAGAGAAAGGAATATTTATATGTCAATCCAAGTACATCAAGGAAATTCTTAAGAAATTCAAAATGGAATATTGCAAACCCGTCCTTACTTTGATGGTAACAAGTTGTACATTGAGCATAGATGACTCATCTAAGGATGTGGATCAGAGGTTATACAAATCTATGTTTGGTAGTCTTCTATATGTAACAGCCTCCTGACCGGATGTTATGCAAGTAGTTGGACAAGTATCAATATTTCAAGCAGCACCAAAAGAATCACATATTATTGCCGTCAAAATAATTCTTCGATATCTAAAGGGAAAAATAGAATATGGCTTGTGGTATCCCAAGGGTAACAATCTCATTATTCAAGCCTTTACAGATGAAGATTGGGCAGGAAGCATTGATGATCATAAGAGAACTAGTGGAGAAACATTCTATCTAGGTGGTTGTATCATATCATGGTTGAAAAAAATCAAACCTCAAACTGGTTATCTACAGGGGAAGCAAAATACATTACAGCGTCAACTTGTTGTACTCAAGTCCTTTGGATGAAACAAACTTTTCAAGATATTTAAGTACAATTTAGTGAGCCTATTCCCATATTCTGTGATAACACCAGTGCCATCAACATCTCCAAGAATCCTATCATGCAGTAAAAAAAAAAACACATTTTGATAAAATATCATTCTTTTAGAGAACAAGTCGTTGAAAAGAATATCAAACTGGAATATGATGGTACAAAAGAACAAATCGCTGATATCTTCACTAAAACTTTACCTCGTGAAGCATTTGAATATCTTCACCAGAAGCTTGGGATTCTTCCAAGTTCTCATTAAATTTTCCTTATTCAGAAAATAAGGGGGAGTGGAAGTGTGTACAGGTCCGCATGATGGTTGTGTGTCAGGGGGAGTTACCCTTTGCCATTGATGTCAAAGGGGGAGAGAATGTTGTAGGAAGAGGTTTCATGATTGCAGGGGGAGTACTTGTGTTGCCATCAATACCAAAGGGGGAGATTGTTGATCAGTGGTTGTCATTGATTTCAACCCAAGCAGCACCAAGGGCTACCCTAATATTGCATGGCAATTTTGACCTATCAAATTAATATATTCCAAGTCAAGGATATTTTTGATAGTTTCTAATTTTTGAGATGTTTCCTTTGATATATGTCACACCACGTAATTATTCACGGTTTGAGATATATTCGTCTTTGAAGTTAGTAAGCCCACTCAGTGGGCTAAAACCCCATGTGGTTGCGACATGACACTAATAATTGGTTGTGGGAATTGAATAATTAATAATTAATAATTTGTAAGCTCCTAAAATCCCCCCGACAGTCACTTGTTGAAGTCCCTCTCAACCTAAGCTTTTATATAATTTGTGATCCTCATATCCTCCTCATGAAGCGATTTCGCTACTTGAAACAGGTCATCATGGAATTTTCGCTATAACATTTTTTATACGAAGGTTCAAAAGCTGAAATTTTTATGAGGCAAAACTAAAATTGTGAGGAAGTTTTTGTAAAAATTGCAGATCATGGTGCGCAATATTTTCAGAGATATGATCTATGGAAGTTATGGTTTTTGCAGGTTCTTGAACTTCATCTCAAAGAGGTGACCTTGGGAAAATCGTCATAACTCTCTCTCTGAGTATCATATTGGAATTCCATAGAAAGTGGCGGATAGTGCACATACGGTAGTTTTCCATGTATCAATTTGAGATATGAATGAGTAAACAGTGACACGTGGCATGTCGTACAAGTTCACTCTACTGAACCAATCCATAATCAGGTGATTGTGAGAGATTGGGCATAACTTTGTCTTGAAGAATCAAAATTGGGTCAGACCCATGGCATTGGAAAGAAGACTCAGAGGACTACTACAGAATCAAAAATTTTATATTGGGGATTTGAAGTAACAGAGATACACCTGATTCAATATCGAGCTCCTAGAAGGAAATACAAAGCTAGATCATGTGTTGTCATGGGCTGCAAAGGACCAAACTTTCTAGGGCAGCAAAGAAAAACAAGGTGCAGCAGAGGTAAGGCCCATGTAAGTATATTCTGTATATGCATATTCATCTCTTAATTGCATTAGGTTCTTTGTATTCTAATTTTTTTGTTGGTTTGTTTAGCACTGACATATGCTCTGCAGGATGAGGTAAGTTTTGCTATTATCATGTCATGGGTATTTCCTTGAAGAATTTTTGCAGGTATTATATATTCATCAAGATAAGACTCAATGCATGATCTAATGTTCTAAAGAGTGAGAAAGGGTAGCATGACAAGAGAACTAATCAAGGTGCAAAACAACAACAAGAAGTTCACCACATGAAGTCTTCACATGGGCAACACTGCATACAGACATTGTAAAGGTATCATTGTACTTAGTCATTGTAAAATTTTTACAAGTGTCTATTTGTCAAGAATTGAAGAGGCGGTGTCGGGAAGTATAGGATCATCATTAGGTATTTGTGTCATAGTTGGGGTTATGGTCTAGTGTGTCTTCTTCTTCTACATCATTCTATATCATTTTAAAGTGGACCATTACCCCCTAGGCTGGTGAATGAAGTAACCAACAGGTTTAAGCTTGTGAAAAATTCAGGGTGATAGGGTGGTGCTAGGGTGAGTTGTAGCTCATTAGGTGTTGGGGCATCCATTTAGTTGACTACTGAAGAATCTCGGGCGTTGGAGCATCCATCCAGTGGGAGCTGGAGAAGAATGCTTTTCTAGATTCTAGGAATTTGGAGCTTTATTTTCAATTAGAGTTGACTATTAAAGAATTA
This sequence comes from Pinus albicaulis, assembly GCA_034641835.2. Classification (NCBI taxonomy): domain Eukaryota; kingdom Viridiplantae; phylum Streptophyta; class Pinopsida; order Pinales; family Pinaceae; genus Pinus; species Pinus albicaulis. The sequence continues at coordinate 35,202,111 of CM076571.1, read as the reverse complement.
TTAGAAAACCATTTAGGTGGTTTTTGTCACGGAGAGGGTTTCCACCTTAAAAAATGTGTGCATTTGTGTTCATTTTGTTTACTGCTATCATTGTACAAACACTGATAATAATTGAAGATTAAATAATGCTCTGAAATATTAATAATAATACTAATTGAAAGGCATACTGATTCACCCACCCTCTCAGTATTTCCAACAGATCAGGCATAAGGAGTTAGGGGTCAATCTAATTGAACTGTTGCAAGATCAGCATCACAAACCCCAACGGCCTCCCATGGTGGGCGAAACGAAAGAAGAGGGAGAAGGAGGTCCTATCAAAATATTGCTCGAAGAAGCCCTCGAGTGATAGAATAACGAAATGATAGACAAGTTTCTTTGATCCTATGGCAGATGCCCATGGGTCACGCATCTTCATCCGAAAGTCACCCTGGAGGTGCCACTACCTTCAAGGTATAAGTCAACTTCGACATTCCAATATTTGAAGGCCAGATAGATGTAGACATTCTGGATAGATGGTTGAATTTTCTGGAAGGGTATTTTCCAGTCCATGATTTATATGATCGAGAAAATATTACCTTTGTGCTCCTCAAAGCCGCCCCCTATTTCAAATATTGGTGGGAAGCCTACTCGGAACAGTGTGATGAGGAAGAACCCTCACTTTTTTAGCCGCACCCACTTGGAATTTATTCTGAGATGGCATCAAGGAATAATATTACCCCATGGGGAGCTATGAGGACAAGTACATCCAATGGACCAGGCTGCAGCAACAAAGGGATCAATATGTGCACAAGCTGACGAATTTGTTCCATACCCTATGCACACTATTGGGTATTAAAGGTTCAGAGAAACACTTGGTGCTCAAGTACCACAACTGTTTTTACAAATACATTTAGGAGGTAATTTAGTTCCTTGACATTACCTCACTTGGCACAGCATATCGATATGCTGCCAAGATTGTAAAGAAATTTAAGCAAAAGAAGCGAGACTTTGGATTCGTGAATCCGATTCTAGGGAAAGGCGCCCCTAAACCGCAGAACAAGGGGAAAAGACAAAGTGAGGCAACTCAGGACAACTTGCCAAAGAATAATGTGAAGAGAAACATGAAAAAGAAAAAGAAGGACATGGGGAAATGGTGTAAATTTCATAAAATATCCACTCACAACATAAGTGAGTGTCGGGCCAAATAGTCGCTAGTAGCCGAGATGAAGGCATCTGAATCAGATGCATGTTCTGATTCTGAGTCAGAACTAAACAAGGGGAATGAAAAAGGGAAGAAAATCATTATGGAACCCAGTTCCACCATTACTACCACCAAGATCCAGAAGGAGGAACACGAATATCTAGAGGAGGGGGAGCAACTCTTCTATTCTCAGATGTGGGCGAAGGGTTCTCCGCTACAGAATTTATTTTTTGATAGAAGAAGCTAAAAGAACCTAAGTTTAATAGAGGTCATGAAGTGGCTCAGCCTATCGACCACAACACACCTGCAGTCGTATACCATCGGGTGGCTTTTCCAAGGAAGATATCTTCGCGTCAGCCAATAGTGCCCCCTTCCCTACAACATCAATCCCTTCACGGATGAGGTAATGTATGATGTTTCTCCTCTTGAAGTTTCTGATGTATTATTAGGCCAACCATATTTTTGGAAGCGACATGATGTGTATGAGTCTAGGCCTTGTTATTTTATTATTATTTTGGGAAATAAGTTGTACAAGATACTAGAGGTAGTACTGCCTTCCGCCATCTCTTTGATTACTGCAAAGAAATGCAGTAAGATTATTTCCAAAACCAAGAATTTTTTTTTCATTACGGTTCTCCAACAAGGAAAGAAGAATATTGTGGCCACATCCTCCAAACAGGGCTCACTTGCGCGACCAAAAAAAATGGACAAAGTTTTGGAGGAATAAAAGGACATTTTATCCTCACCCATAGAAGTTCCTCTACACTGTCAGGTCAAGCACTCCATTGATCTTACCCTAGGAATGCCGCTACATAATGGGATAATAAATCGAATCTCTATTATGGAGAATGATGAAATCAAGAGGTAGATTCAAGAGATGTTGCAGAAAGGGCACATCAGGCCAAGATCCTCACCCTGTGGGAGCCTGACTATGTTGGTACAAAATAAGGATGGCACTTAGAGAATCTATATTGACTATTAGGTGCCCAACAATATCACTATCCGGAATAGGTATCCAATCCCACAAATCGATGACCTCCTGGACCAACTTAGGGGGGGGAAATATTTCAGAAACATTGACTTGAATTATGGCTATCACCACGTACCAATCAAACCCTCAGATGCATGGAATATTGTTCTAAGGAGGACCTCTTGAAATGGTTGTCCATGCTTTTCGGGTTAATGAATTCCCCCAAAAAATCCATGAGGTTGATGGATGACATCTTCCAACCTTTTACCAACTCATTTGTGGTAGTGTACTTGGATGACATCTTGATATTTAGTCAGAGTTGGGAGGAACACCTCCAACACATTCGACATGCCCTCCAAACACTGCAAAAACACAAGTTGTGTGGAAATTTTGAAAAATGAACTTTTGGTATGACCCAGGTTCAATACACGGGGTACATCATTGATGAGTGAGGTGGGCATGTGGACGCAACCAAGACACAAGTCATTCAGGATTGGCCAGCCCCAACCACTCTAATAGAGCTTCACAAATTTCAAGGACTTGCCAACTTCTACCGCAGGTTTGTGTTGGGATTCGCCCATATCACTTGGCCCTTGGGTCAAGTCATCAAAGGAGGAGAAAAAGAAAAATTATTCTGGTATTAATCCCAACAGAAGGAATTTTCTGAATTGAAGCATTGTGTTTTCTCTACACCTATGATCACATTAATAGACCTGCAACAATGATTTGAGATTGAGACAAATGCCTCTGACTATGCTATTGGGGGAGTTCTTACTCAAAAGGGGAATCAAGTGGCATATTATAGTGAGAAACTTTCTGATATAGTCCGAAAGTATCCCACTTATGACAAAGAGATGTATTCCATTGTGTAGGCTTGCCGACAATGGAAGTATTACATTTTTGGGAAGGAAATAGTAATCCACACGGACCACCAACCACTCCACTTCATGCAGACACAAGGCAGGTTGCAGAACGATCACCATTAGAAGTGGTCCACATACCTGCAACAGTTTCATTTGAACACCAATTACAAGAAGGGTAACACCAATAATGTTGCAGAATGCCTCAGATGACCACTGATCATGGCGCTAATCACCGTGTTGAGCTCTTATGGGCACGAGACTCTCGATTGGCAGCTACTCTACAAAAGTGATCCTTAATTTAGCCACACATACAAGACACACTGCTATGTCACCTGAGACACCTTTTTGTTCCTTCAAGTGAGCATGCCAAGATGATTTGAGAAGCGCACTACAACCAGTTTGCTGGAAATTTGGGGGTTGAAAAAAAAATGGGAGTACTGAAAAATTATTTCTATTGGCCCAACCTTTGACAAGATGTCAGGAAATTCATTAGGTCCTGCACTGTCTCCGCCATTTCCAAACTGACCATCAAGAATCAAGGCCTTTATACTACGCTGCCTACCCCTAGTCAACCTTGGGAATCTATCTCCATAGATTACATGTTGGGCCTTCCTTCTAATAAGAATTCCAATGACTCTGTTTTTGTGGTCGTCGACAGATTCTCGAAGATGGCCATTATGGCAGCCTGCAAGAAGAATATCACAGTAGAAGCCACTGCTAAAATATTCTTTGAACGAGTGTGGGTACACTTTGGGATCCCACAGTCTATCATCTCAGATCAAGACAGTAGGTTCCTCAGTACATTTTTGACTAGCCACTGGTTGATGTTGGACCCCAAGCTCACTAAGTTCACAAATTTCCACCCCCAAACTGATGGCTAGATACATGTCGTCAACAGGATGATCGTGCACATTCTGCACATGTACAACTAAAAGAATCCACACACATGGAATGAGAGCCTCCCCTATGTACAACACAGTTATAATCAGGCTGTCCACAACTCAACCGACCACAAACCATTTCAGGTGTAATTGGGATTCCAACCACTATGTCCCATTGACCTAGCTATGTAATTTGCGACTACTCAGGTAGGTTTGGCTCATGTGCAGTATGAATATGACAAGGTAGACAACTTCATTGAGCACATTCAACACATTTTCCAACAAGTTCATGACATATTGGACAGAGCCAGTGCTAAGTAAAAGAAGCGACATGATCAACATCGGGTGCCACACAACTTCCAGGTGAGCGACAAAGTGTGGCTACATTTGCAGAACGAGCACCTCACTGGGCCCCACCACAAGCTTTACCCACTCTGATATGGGCCATACACCGTCACCAAGGCTATAGGGGACAATGCCTTCAGGGTCAGTATTCCACCATTCCTTGGTCTGCACCCAATGTTCAATGTGGACAACCTTCGGCCCTACTTTCCACATCTATTGGACACATCCAACATGGAATAACAACTCACACCAACTGAGTTAAACCGAGACTGCATGGAACAAGCCACAATTTATTGGGTCATGGACACACAGATCAAGAACACCTTTCAATAGAGGATATAGATATATCAAGATGTCAAAGTAGGCCAACTCCTTCGCCATGGCAAGTGGTTCACCAAGGACCAGGTTCAACAAAAATTTCCCCACCTCACAGAGGCTCTGCACGCAATGGGGACCATTGATTCTTAAGGGGGGTGGAATGATCTAGGTGGATATTGGTGGCCACCCACCTATTCCACCTAGAGAGTTTCATCAATTTTCTTATTTACTATTTTTAGCATTTTTTGGGTCTTGAACTTCCAAAGCAATTTTGACCTCCTAAACGAAATTTGTTTAGATCTGTTGTAGTCTCAAAACCGGAGGCAGTTGACTGAGGAAAAAACTGTAGTCCTTAGAGAGATATTTCCAACAAGGTATCATGCACACCAAACGAAGATAATATGACCAAGTTATGACCCCGGGAAGTTGGTTTCCCAACTAACAACAACGAGGCCCATAAAATCTTGGTGGTACATCTCCTTGGGTTAGGGTTTTGGTTGTTTATGGTTTTCTCTTATTGTTTACTAATAAAAATTCCCTTGAGCCTCATTGTAACACATTTCTAAGGAATTTAGCTGCCACATCTCTTCTCAGAGATAAGATACCATCGCCAAATCTAGTTTCCTTCAATTATTTCTATAAGAATTTTCAATTTTTGATATTAATGAAATGATATATTATTTCTATTGCATCTATGTATTTGTGATTATATCTGTATTATGTTTTGTTCCTTATTAAACTTGGATTATTGGTATCAGAGTGGTCTACTCTTTCTCTATTTTTTTCTTTGCATGTCCCCAATGAGATCAGGATATAAGGAGTTAGGGCTCGATCTGGTTTAACCCTTTCAAGATCAACATCGTAAACCCTGATGACTTCCCATGATGAGTGAAAAGAAAGACGAGGGAACCAGATATCCTATCAAAATATTGCTTGAATAAGCCCTCAAGTGACAGAGGAACTAAATGATAGAAAAATTTGCTAAGATCCTGCAGTGGATTCCCACGGGCGACGCATATTCATCTGGTAGTCACTCTGGAGGTGCCATTCCCTTCAGGGTACAAGTCAAATTCGACATTCCTGTATTTGAAGGCAAGATAGATGTATACATCGTAGATAGATGGTTGAATTTTCTGGAAGGGTATTTTTCAGTCCATTATTTCTCTAATCGAGAAAATACTACCTTTCTGCTCCTCAAAGCCACCACCCATGTTAAATATCGGTAGGAAACCTACTGTGAATAGAGGGATGAGGAAGAACCCTCATTGTTTTTAGCCACACCCACTTGGAATTCATTCCAAGATGACATCAAGGAACAACATTACCCCATGGGGAGCTATGAGGAAAAGTACATAAAATGGACCACACTACGGCAGCAAAGAGATTAAGATGTGTACGAGATGACAAATTTGTTCCATACCCCACACACAAATTTGGGTATTAAAGATTCGGAGAAATACTTGGTTCTTAAATATTGCAGTTTTTTGAACATATACACTTAGGAGGAAATGAAGTTCCTTGACATTACCTCACTTGGCGCGACATATCGATATGCTGCCAAGATTGAGAATAAATTTAAGCAGGAGAAGTGAGACTTTGGATCCGCGAATCCAAAGCCAGGGAAAGGTGCCCCAAAATCACAGAACAAGGGGAAAATCCAAAGCGAGGTGACTTAGGAAAACCCACTGAAGCAGCAAGTGAAGAACAACACCACAAAGGAAAAGAAATACATGGGGAATTGGTGTGAATTTCATAAAAGCTCCACTCACAACACAAGTGAGAGTCGAGCCAAATAGTCACTAGTGGCCGAGCTAAAGGCATCCAAATCATATGCATGTTCTAATTCTAAGTTAGAACCGGTCAAGGGGAATGAAAAGGGAAGAAAATCATGGATGCAGAACCTAGTGTCACCGTTTCCACCACCAAGATCCAAAAGGAGGAACCCAAAGATCGAGAGGAGGGGGAGTGCCACCCGAAGATCGAGAGGAGGAGGAGCGCCTCTTCTATTCCTAGATGTGGGTGAAGGATTATCCATTGCAATTCATTATCGATAGTGGAAAACAAAAGAATCGAATTTCAGCAAAGTTCATGAAATGGCTCGGCCTACCAACCACAACACACCCGTAGTCGTATACCATCGTGTGGCTTCACCAAGGAAGAGATCTTCGTGTCAGCCAATAGTACTGCCTTCCCTACAACATCAAGCCCTTGATGGATGAGGTATTATGTGATGTTTCTCCTCTTGAAGTTTTTGATGTATTATTAGGTTAACCATACTTGTAGAAGCGAGATGTTGTGTATGATTCTAGGCCTCATTATATTATTATTACTTTGGGAAATAAGTTGTACATGATGCAGTGTACCACCTTCCACCATCTCTTTGATTCTTTTACCAAAGAAATGTAAGTAAGGTCATTTCCCAAACTAGGAAATTTGTTTTCATTACGATTGGCCTACAGGGAAAAAAGAATATTGTGGCCTCAATCTCCAAACAGGGATCCCCTGCATGACAACAATACATGGACAAAGTTGTGGAGAAATATAAGGACATTTTCTCCTCACTCACATGGGTTCCTTTAAATTGTCAGGTGAAACACTCCATTGATCTGACCCCAAGTGCACCACTGCCTAATTGGTTGATCTATTGATGCTCTGTCATTGAGAATGATGAAATCAAGAGGCAGCTCCAAGAGATGTTGTAGAAAGGGCACATCAAGCCAAGCTCATACCCTTGTGGGAACCCGATCGTGTTGGTACAAAAGAAGGATGACACTTGGAGACTTTTTATTGACTATCAGGCACTAAAATATATTGCTGCCTGGAATAGGTATCCAATCCCATGGATCGATGACCTCCTGGAATAGCTCAGGGGGAAAAAATATTCAGAAAAATTGACTTGAATTTTGGTTATCACCAGGTCTCAATTGAACCCTCTGATGTATGGAAGTTTGCCTTCAAATCTAAGGACAACCTCTTCAAATGGTTGGTCATGCCTTTCGGGTTCACGAATGTGCCCACAAACTTCATGAGGTTGATGGATGACATCTTGCATCCTTTTACCAACTCATTCATGGTGGTGTATTTGGATGACATCCTGTTCTTTAGTTAGAGTTGGGAGGAACACATGCACAACATTCGAGAGGCCCTCAAAACACTGCGACAAGTTTGGAAAAATGCACTTTTGGTATGAACTAGGTTCAATACCTGGGGTACATCATTGATGAGTGAGGTGTGCATGTGGACCCAAACAAGATACAAGTCTTTTGGGAATGGCCAACCCCAACCACTCTAACAGAGCTCCGCAAATATTTGGGACTCTACAACTTCTACCGCAGGTCTGTCTTAGGATTCTCCCATATCACTTGGCCCCTAAGTCAAGTCACCAAAGAAGGAGAAAAAGAAAAATTCTTCTGAATCCCAACAGAAGGCATTTTCCAAATTGAAGCATAGCCTTTTCTTAACACTTGTGCTCAAATTACCAAACCTGCAAAAACCATTTGAGATCAAGACATATGCCTCTGACTATGCTATTGGGGCAGTTCTTACTCAATAGGGGTGTCCAGTGGCATATCACAGTGAGACACTTTCCATTACGGTCTGGAAGTATCCCACTTATGACAAAGAGATGTATTCCATCGTGCAGGCTTGCCAACAATGGAAGCATTACATTTTGGGGAAGGAAACAATTATCCACACAGATGACCGACCCCTCGAGTTCATATAGACACAAGGAAAGTTGTAGAATGATCGCCATCATAAGTGGTCTGCATACTTGTAACAATTTCATTTGAACATCAAGTACAAGAAGGGAAACACCAATAATGTTTCAGACTACCTCAGTCGACCAACGATCATGTGTCTAACTACCGTGCTCATCTCTTGTGGACAAAAGACTTTTGATTGGTTGCTTCTCTACAAAATTGATCCAAAATTCGGCCACACATACAAGACGCTCTTGGAGGGTAAGAGAGTTCCAGATTTTCACCTCTAGGATGCACTGATATCTCACCTGGGACACCTTTATGTTCCTTTAAGCGAGATTGAAAAGATGATTTGGGAAGAGCACTAGAGTTGGGTCGCTGGGCATTTCGGGGTCGACAAAATAGTGGCAGTACTGTAAAATTATTTCTATTGGTCAAACCTTCGATAAGATGTCAGGAAGTACACAAGGTCATGCACTTCCTGCACAATTTCCAAACTTACCATCAAGAAGAAAGGCCACTATCCTTTGATACCTACCCCTAGTCGACCTTGGGAATCTATCTCCATGGATTACATGTTGGGCCTTCCTTCTACTAAGCATGGCAACGAATTTGTTTCTATGTTCGTCAAAAGATTTTCGAAGATCGCCATTATGGTGGCCTGCAAGAAGAATATCACAACCGAAGCCATTACTAAACTATTCTTTGAATGAGTGTGGGTACACTTTAAGATCCCACAGTATATCATCTCAGTTTGGGACATCAGGTTCTTCAGTGCATTTTGGTCCAACCTCTGGTCGATGTTGGACACCAAGCTCACTAAGTCCACAACTTTCCATCCCCAAACTGATGGCCAGATAGAATTCATCAATAGGATGATTGTACACATTATGCGCATGTACAACTCAAAGAATCCATGCACATGGGGTGAGAGCCTCCCCTATGTACAAAAAAGTTATAACTAGGCTCTCCACATCTCAATTGGCCGCAACCCCTTTCAGGTGGGCTTGGGATTCCAACCAATATGTCCCATTGACGTAGCCATGCCATTTGCGGCTACTCAGGCAGGTTCGGCTCTAAAGCTAATAAGGAACTTAGCTTCATTGAGTGCATTCAACACATCCTCCAATAGGTTCATCGAATTTTGGATAGAGACAATGCTAAGTACAAGAAATGACATGGTCAACATCTAGTGCCACACAACTTCCAGGTGGGTGACAAAGTGTGGCTACATTTGCAAGAGGAGTGCCTCGCTGGACCCCACTGCAAGCTTCACCTACTTCGATATGGGCCATACACCATCACCAAGGCAGTAGGGGAAAATGCCTTCGACCTCAAGTTTTCCACCATTCCTTGGTCTGCACCCACTATGCAATGTAGAGCGCCTTCGGCCCTACTTTCCCGCTCTACTAAACACATCCGACATGGTAGAAAAAATCACACCAACCGAGTTAAACCTAGAATTCATGGAACAAGCCACAAATGATAAGATCATGGACATAGATATCAAGAACACCCGCCAGTGGAGGATTCAACTATATCTAGTTGTCAAAGCAGGCCAACTCCTTCACCAAGGCAAGTGGTTCACCAAGGACCAGCTTCAACAAAAATTTCTCCACCTCATGGAGGTTCTACACCCAATGGGGACCATTGATTCCTAAGTTGGGAGGAATGGTCTAGGTGGATATTGGCGGCCACCCACCTATTCTACCTATACTGTCTCATCATTGTTCTTATTTACTATTTTTAGCAATTTTTGGGTCTTGGACATCTAGAGCAATTTTGACCCCTATACAACATTTTTCTAATGACCACTGTAGTCTCATAGCCAAAGGTAGGGGACATCAACAAAAAATTTACTCCTCGGAGAGATATTTCCAACAAGGTATCATATGCACCAAACGAAGATAATATGACCAAGTTACGACCTTAGGAAGTTGGCTGCCCAACTAACCCCAACGGGGCCCATAAACTCTTGGTGTTACATCTCCTCGGGTTAGGGTTTTGGTTGTTTAGGGTTTTGTCTTATTGTTTAGAAGTAATAAGGCCCTTGAGCCTCATTGTAACATAGTTCTGAGGCATGTAGTTTCCACATCGCTTCTCAGAGATAAGCTACCATCGCCATAGCTAGTTTATTTCAATTCTTTCTGTAAGCATTTTTAGTTTTTGATATTAATGAAATGAAATATTATTTCTGTTGCATCTCTATATTTGTGATTATATATGTATTATCTTTCATTCCTTATTAAATTTGGATTAGAAGCCCAACCCGGTGAAATAGTTGTCAATCCTAGTGTACCAAGCATGAGGTGCTTTCTTCAGCCCATACAATTCTCTCTTGAGTCTGCACACATGCGACCCCCTATCTAAGGTGTAAAAACCTTATGGTTGCTCAATGTACACTTATTCCTCAATAAATCCATTAAGAAATAGTACCTTTACATCCATCTGGTGTATCTTCCATCTGACATGCGTTGAGAGTGGAAGGATGGATCTAATAGATGAATACCTTGCGACCGGTGAAAAATTATTATCATAGTTAATCTCCTCCACCTGAGAGAACCCTCTAGCCAAAAATATAGCCTTATTCCTATCCACACTCACATACGCTACCTACTTCACCTTTTAGACTCATCTGGATCCTACGATTGACATCCCCACTAGTCTTGGGACCACTTCCCATGCACTATTTCTCATAATGGAGTCATACTCCTCAACCATGGCATCAACCCACAGTGGATGCTGCATTGCTTCCTCAAAAGAGGATGGTTCTATATCAATACCTCTGCTCATTAGAGCCATGTATCTTATGTACCTCTATGGGGACCTTCTTTTCCTGCGTTTTGATGTGGGTGCTCCCATATTCTCTCTCACATCCAACAATAATCTGTCAGCCTCTCTGGTGCGCTTCTTTCCATCTCTCGTGGATGGCTCTGCATGAGTGGTTTCTATCGCTCTCTGTTCCTCTGCTTGTGGCTGCTCCACATCTTGAGGTTCATCCTTCGGAGCTAAGAGCTCCTCAACTGCATGAAACTCAAGCTCCCTCTCAATAGATAATCACAAGGCTTTGTATTCATCAAAATTCACATATCTTCTTACCACTGCCATCCTATGTGCTGGAAAGTACACCCAATAGTTGTGAGGTGTATCAGTGTACCCCACAAATATCCCCAAATTTGATGTTGTCTCTAGCTTCTTCCTGGTATCTTTGGTCACATGGAAAGAAATAGATGAAACAAAAATTTCAAAATATGACACATCCGATATCTTACCTGAAAATTCCTCCTCTAGTGTACTCATACCAAGTATCCGATGAGGACTTCTGTTCTACACAAATATTGTTGTATTGCATACTTCCATCCATAGATGCAACAATAGGACCTAATCATGAAACATAGCTCATGATGCTCCCACAATAGTTCTATTCTTTCTTTCTGCAATGCCATTATGTTGTGGGTTATGAGGTGCAATCAATTCTCTTAGAATTCCTTCTGAGGCACAAAAATTCTTGAATTCATTATAGATGTAATCTCCACCATTTTCACTCCTTAGAGCCTTCACCTTCTTCCCTGTATCTTTCTTGACAAGTGCCTTGAAATCAGAAAACTTGGATAACGTCTGATATTTCTTTTGCAAGAAGAAAATCCATCACTTTCTTGCAAAATCATTAAAAAAAATCACATAATACCTATGCTTTTCTGTGGAAGCCGTTGAGAACGGTCCACACATGTTTGAGTGAACTCTCTCAAGGATTTTCGTTGCTCAGGTTTCCTTATCATGAAAGGTGGCCTTTTTATACTTCCCCATAGTACACCCTGTGTATGTATCTCTTTGCACAAGTGTACCCTGTGGTAGCCCTGTCGAAACCTATTGCATGATCCTCAAAGCATTGTGGTGTAGATGTGCAACCTCCTGTGCCATAAATCACCAATGTATCGACTTTCCACCTTCTCTGATTTACTGCTCAATGTAACACGGTCATCTACAAAAATTCTGTAGAGGTTCTTTACTCAAACCCCAATAATTTTCCCTAGTTGCGTGGCTTTGTGAGGAAGGAACGCCTTTAAATTCTTGAAAATCACATTATATCCACGATATTCCAACACGGCGATGGAAAACCAAATTATTATTTAAACTAGGTACATGCATGACATATTTTAGTATGAGGTGTTTACCTGACTCTCTCTGAAAGGTAACTGTACCAATATCGATAGCGCTAGACCTCTCGTCATCACCCATTTTGATGCGCATCTGGAGATCCTTCTCCTCCAAGCTACTAAAGAATTCTTTGTTGTCAGTCATGTGGAATGAAGCTCCACTATCCAAGTACCACACATAACTCATCACTGATGACACCATGCATGTGATGAGGGTGAAGTCCAACTCGAAATGTGAAGCCAATGCTTCACCTGCTGCTCCTCCTGAGACCTTCTTGTTGTTCTTCTTTTGTGCACAATTTGTGGCATAGTGTCCATGCTCATGACAGTTGAAACATATTACATTTGACAAGTCTCGCTTCTTTCCTACCTTGTCGGTCTCGGATTTGGAATGGGACGCCTTCCCTTTTCCTTTCTTCGCCTTGCCAGCCAAGGCACAGTTCTCCTCGTCATCAATCTTTGATGAGGATCCAACTATGTTGCTCCGCCGAATTTCTTCTAGTGCCAAATCAGACCATAGTCGCTCCCAATCCGGCAGCTTCTCCCTCCCATTAACAGAGTCCTTGTAGCTAAGCCAGCGCTTGGGAAGGCATAGAAGAGCTAGGCTCACCAAATCATCCAAGGCAACAGTGATCCCAACGCTTCCAAGCTCATGTCGACACTGAGTGAACTTTGTCAAGATTTTGGATCATGTCGCCCTTCTCCATTTTGATCTTACTGATCTTGTCTTTCAGCGCCATCTTCTTGTGGTCGTTGTTATTTTGATATGGATCTGTCAAGGCTTTCCACATTGCATATGGAGTCGCCTTCCCATGGAGACTCGAGACAATATGGTCTCGAACTCCCTCTAACAAGATCCTTCTCGTCTTTGCTGCATTCTTCTTCCATGCATCAAGAAGTTGAGCATCTGTGCTTTGCGGAGTTGGGGAATATTAGTATCAATGATTCCTTGATCTTATTGTCCTCGAGGAGCACTTCCTCCATCCCCTATCCCTTCCATGCAATATAATTCGAATGTACCTCGAGTGCATATTCAAGTCTCAAGCATGAAATACATCTTGATATTTTGTTGGATAACGAAGAATAAATATGCAAATTTGAACATGATCAAAACAAAATTTGTTCCTCTTCTTATTTTGATCCATGGTGCTCTGATACCATGTAGAAAATATAAAACAGGATTCAAACTAATCTTATAATGTACTATAACAAGATACTGAATCCTTGTACAATTTTGTAGAAACAAAAAATGATCGCACAATCACATAACAAGTATGAGAAAGAGACAATCAATCACACAACACAAGATGTACCTAGGGAAATCACACTGTCTAAAACACCACTATCTATATATTTTATAAATTCAAGGATCATGAAACAATACAATGCTTTCCCTCCCAAGAGAACTCCTGCACTCTATTAACTATCTCACACTAACCTAGACAAAATCAGACAAATACTTAGTCAATTCTCCGCCTCTGATCAGCCTGCCTTGCTCATGCATTCCTTGAGGAATTAAATCCCTATTAAATAGGAAAATACCTTGCCTTGTTTGCACACTCCTTCCTATGTCTCCAACTGAATCTTAATTGACCTGTACAATTTTCTAATTATAGAGCTGATAGTTGTTATCCCTTTAACTTCAGTCTCAACTGGGTCTTCCTCAAAACTGACATGCAACAATTATTTATAGTGAATTATCAATTAAATTTTTGATCACTCATTGTGAATTAAATCATATTTAATTCACTAGACCTATCTCTAGCTCATCATTCAGTTAGAACTAGTTAAACTGATTTTAACTCAATTAATTGAGTTAACTAATTAAAACTCATTCATAGCTGCAATTGGACCCCCTTAAATCATGGAATCACTCCACATGCCTCCTCTCTAACCCCCAACTCGAATTTCCTAAGCTAACTTAGTCATTCTGACTTAGTTAACTAATAGAATTTGTTATGAGATGAAAGTACAATTTCTCTTCCAATTTAATTAAGGGAAAATGAAATCAGAAGTCCCCAATGTGTGCCATTTCTTGGTTCCATTTCCACACCAATGGCATATGAATTAGAGATTCCACCAATAACCAAGCTGAATATGATGTAATGATAGGTTTTTTAGTCGATAAAATTGATCACCACACCCTTCATCTTCATGTTTTCCTTGATTCCTTTCTACTTTTCATGCAATCGAACGACGTTTATATTGTGCGTAATCTTGTCCTGTTTAGAAAATATCTATGAGTTAAGCTCTTGGCATGTGAATTTGAATCCACTACATTCAATGATTTTCCTAGAACAAAAAACCACAATGTAAAAACCATTGCAAATAAAATTCTAGATTGGCATTTATCACATGCATATACAAGAAGGTAACCATAGCATAAACAAATGGAGAACCACAATCATCACAACAGATGCATAACCATATTATGTATCATAATATCCAACATATCGTGTTTGGAGTCCTCTAATATAACTAAATCCGACATGCCCATAGCATGTTAGAAGAACAAAATAGGGGCACAAATTTCCTTATGCCTAGTCACTATCATCTAGAAGCTCTCGAGCCAATGGCTCTGTACCACTAGCCTGTAAGTCAAGAAATGTTTGACCGACCATAGCTATGCACCTCATGATGCCTCACCATTTTGAGGGAATACCAATGCACTCATTCATATGTCGATCTTCTACATCATGCCATCTGTGCTCTATTACCCAAGTCAGTAGCATGTTGAACCTATGACGACGATTCTCCAATAGTGCATCACTATCTGATCTCTGTTGTGATGTCGAGGCACACTAATTTCAACCCTAGGTGCTGCAACTCGGCTTGTATACCTTGCCGAATTCACTGATGCTATATCAACTGTAATATTCCCAAATGGGAAATGCAACAATAATAAACAGTTATGCAGAGAAATAACGTAGATCATCTAAGCAAGGAAAATTTTAAGGATGGAAATTTATCTTCAAGTTTAGAAACTTTGGCGAATCTTGTAGCCCATCATATGCAATCTATAAATTTTTTAACAATATTTTTGTAAAAATATTCAAATTTCTAATAATTTTATACATTCTCTATATAAAATTTTGGCGATTTTTAAGGTGAAATAATTTCAGACTATAAAATTTGGGCGAATCACTTTTAGAAAAAAATTGGAAATTAGCAAAACGTTTTTTTGGAAAAAGCATGGAAAATTAGCCCACCTACGAATATTAGCCCCTAAAATTTTCCCTGCATCTAAGTAAGAGCATCATGCCAATATGGAGGCTCTTTATTTACATTTACATCAGCAAAATACATGCATAAGAAAGCCCATGTGATTTACAACAGGAAATAGAAGACTTTATTGGAAGAAAACCCTCAAAATGAGGTGTTGCAACCATATATTAAAACTGAAAAGAGCTTGACAATGTTATTTTATTGGCTGCAACTGCTGTAGATTACACTTCAGATCTAGAGCATATCTGTGTATAAAAATTTAGATCTATATCAGATCCATACACTAGATAGGCTCTTCTTCAAATCCCCCTTGGGGTTTTTAGCAAAACATGAAGTACAAGGAGTAGATATGAAATCTAATGCTGCAGATCTGTAAAAATATTTAGAAATATATGAAAATTTAGATCTAATATGATATATGCAATATGATGATCCCCTCCAATTAGATCTCAAATGTGAGGGCAGATCCCCAACACATGAAAACGACTTCTCCAAAAAGTGTGCCAAAAGACCCTGCAAAAATACCCACACAAATAACGTAGTTCTGGAAGAAAGACTGCGTTGTAGGCTTTAGAACATGTTTGGCCTGAATCCAAGATCTGAAAATGTAGCTCCAATCATTCAATACTCTCTTGCGAATGGGATAGAAGCCTTCCCCACTGAAAAGTTGCACTAGAATGGCCTAGATTTGAGTAGATATAGCCTCCACTTGCTGCAGCTTTTAAAGACAACCAAACCCTCAACACGATCTGCGTTGTAGTTGGAAGAAGAAGCTTGGAATTTAGCCAGATAGTGGACAAGAAATGAAATGCTCTTCCAATAGGCCTCTCAAGGAAAGAGGTGGGATTCCCGAACAGGAACACCCTGTGCTAAACAACACTATTCTCAACTAAACAACAAGAGAATGATATATGTCTAAAGAGACAATATATTCAGAAATAACATAACCATCAACAACCTTCTCATGCTGCCATCCTCTTCCTTTTATAAGTCGAGAGCTTGGAAACCCTAAACCACCTTCATTGAGATAACTTCTTTCACACCTAGCATCTCCATCTAAAACTGCGTTGTGCCTCATTGATGGCCACTCCTCCATGACAACGCTGTAGATTTGGTCAAGGTTGACCTAGTCAATATGTCCACCTTTCACACCTAAGGGTGCTTGATTTTGCAGCCGAGATTTAGCCTTTTTCACATTTGGTTCTGATTTATTCTTTATTAGGAGTTTTATGAACCTCCTTTACACTTTTATTCTTTAAACAAGGAAAGAAAAAAAAATTGAATATTCCAATTAGCTTAGGAATAATTAGGAATATTACATAAACATACCATAAGTTTGAAAATCAGTACCACATACACACATTTTCTAAACTCTATATTCAACCAAAATATAACAACTTCCACTTACCATCTTTACCCCATTCTCATCTTGGTAGAAGTGGTAATTGAGGACCCCCCTGATAGTTCATTCCAGTACATGGATAGTCATCTATGAATAGTGTAATATGGTCCCAATAAGTAAATAAATAATGTAGTAACACTCGTTTGACTCCCTCTCCTCCACCTCTATGCATTAGTTTCCCCCAACGACACATCCTGGGCTCTTGCGGGACCCCATCACAGATCTGTACATGTGGTCGGATGGTCAGGATATTTTCAAATAAGAATGAGCACATAAGTATCCAAAATGAAGAGTTATCATTAGTTCATCATTTTCATAGACTCAAATTTCATTTCAATGACAACAACATCATTTGGGCCCACCCATAGTAGGTCCCTGCCAATACACCCTCCACAAGCATCATATGCCCCCCATTGATGTGATGAAAGGCATGAGTACCCAAAATCTGCACCACTACTATGACTATAGCTCATGTCTCGAGTCTCTCTAATTCACTGATATGGATAATTTTACACTTTGAAAGAACACCTAGTAGAGAATGACGATCCACAAACTCCCTTATATTCCTCCCACGAGGTAGCATGAGATATATCTCCCCCACCACCCCCAGAGGGGGAATCCTGTAAAAACGTATATCTCCTAGATAGTGATCTCAATCTATGCCTATGTACCAAAAAGGCTTCTTGCTCTAGATCCCAATAACTCACAATCCTGGATAGCAGTGGCTCACCCTCATCAATGGGTTCACCAAGAACTTTAGTACCCCATATTGTGCTAGAACCCCTCTAACTTCTTGGTTCTCTTGAATCTCAACAAGAATAGTTTCCAAATATCACTCTCGCCACACCAAATTTAGATCTTCCATACCTACAAAATACTACTATGTTTTGTTAGTTCAAAGTCAAAGGCATTCACTTCTCAACAGAGAACCCCAAACTTGTTTTTCCCTTCAGCCCAAAACTTAGTATTTTCCTTCAAAATGCGTTGGACACATTTATTGACCTAGTTTCTATGTTCCAAAATGCATAACAGGCTCCAAAAAGTGTGTTGCGACCATAAGGATGAGCAGGGGTTTCCCCCAACATACTAAAGCCGTAATATGAAAGTATAATCCACCAAATTTGATGAGTAATATTAGGCCACCTACCTCCAATTCATAGAGATGAATTCCGACGGTCAGTTTTTCCCCTACTATGTTGACAAGATTTAGGGCCTTCTCCTCCTATCCAAATATTCCAACAACTCACTTTGAAAATGAATTGTATTGGGGGAAAGAAACACTTTTATATGAAAAAATCTATTTTTTCTGTCGCTCATTGCGATGAAACTATAGCCCAGTTTGACGAACCATCAACACCGTTGGAAAGATCTCATCGAGTTCTATAATGGGTATCCATTTTTTTTTGGTAATTTGACACTTCACCAGGACTCCATTTTTCCCATGAGGTTTCACTTTACCACAGATTCAAATCTAATTTCTTCATATGAGCCACCTATACACTCGTAACACTTTACCTTTATACTTTTTGAATCATGTGTCAATGTTCGTCATGAGTATCCATTATTTACTCATGTTTTTATTGCCCCCATGGGCCTCGCCCATGTGACAACACCATCGAGTCACCCTTGTTCAGAGTATCTGTGATGAGTCACCCTTGCACCCATGGAGTCTATTACAAGTCTCATTGTGTGTCATCCTCTTTGGAATCAATTCAGTCGATGCTAGGTCAACCATGCATATCATGCTATAATAAGGGAATTTGTCAGTTCTCCACCCATATTATTTCCCTCCATATTCATCCTTGGTGTCACTTTATCAATCACATTACTATGATCCCTCGTGCCTTTGTTTAGGATTCCGCATTGCCTCAACTTTGGCATGCCCTCTTTTGTCGACTTCAGCACATTTATTCCAAGAGAGGGGTCTAGAGGGTGGTGTACCTTGGTTCCAACTTTCATCATTATCAAGTGCGCCAGATCAAGAAAAGGGAACCATTATTTCCCTTTGACTTGGTTGTTTCCCGCGTGCTTGGCTCCAACTCATTATCACACGATAGAGAATTGTACACTTGATGGTCGAGTGATCCAATAGATTGTACCCGTATTTCCTAGGTGTTTGTTAGATGTTCCAGACCTCATGAATGAGTGGCCCTTCAGGTAGTCCCCCACATGCCTAGATGCCAGCCGATTATGATCCAACCTCAAATGTAGTTCCACATTTTTGATGGGTTCGGTTTTAGTCTCTTGCAGCACCCACAAAATGCATGTCTCCTTCAAATGAACCATTCAGATCTTCAGACTCCTTTCATATTTAGCATGAATTCTTTAGTTATGATTCCCCCTGACCATGTCAGCTTGATGGGTTTTATTTCTCATGTACCTAGATCAAAAGATGTTATTTATCCCTATCCTATGTTTTTCCAGGCGCATTATGTATATGGGACCCATTGTATTATTGTATCACATCCTGTCCCATTGATGCCAACATATCATGTATCGTGTACTTTGTAGCTCAATCCCACATTTTTGGGCTCACCATTATTATTTTTACTCAGTTATCTTACCAGGTAAGAGTATGTCTCCCCCACCTCATTTGAGGTCATGTACTCCAAAATAAAAAAAGATACTTATATCATCTTAGTAGGTCTCGCCCACTCTATTCCTTCGTCCTTAATTATACTGCTTCAGCTAGATCTGTCTCTCTCTCTCTCTCTTGCTCTCTAACTCCCCTTTGGTGTCTCATGGAAGTGTAACCTACAACGTATTTCAGTCATACGATTTGATTCTAACATTCATATAATGGGACAAAATCTATTATCACCTAAAAAATGACCACCTAGCCATTTCTAACTAGGTGGATCGAAATACACCATGTAGGATATATTTTTCCATAATAAAATCACTTTCACTATAGAAAATAATTTAGTAAATCATTTTTATTAAATTATTTCTGATTAAAATTAAGAAACCCACGAGAATAATTGAATAAATCATTATTTATTTAATTTTCTCTAGGAATAATTATTAAATCATTATTTGATAATTATTCCTTGTCACATTTGATTAAATCACCAAGGAAAAATTAAATAAATCACTATTTATTTATTATTCCTTAATTCTATTTATGGAATAATTATTAAACCATTATTTAATTTCACACCTTTCTTAATCCTCATGAAGTGATTAATAAATCATTTTATTTGTTAATTAATTTTAAATAAATATATTTGACCATTTTGAATATCATTTCCCTCTCCAAAATATATAATAAAGTATTCCTAATGGTTAGATATTGATTTGGTCAATAATATTTTATTATTTTCTATTTTCATGATTAACCTAATACTTTGTTATAAATAAGAGGGTTTTCCATTCATTCTTCACTATGATCACTATCATCGTCACCATTATCGTCTTCTCACATTCGAGCTCCCACTTGAGTTCTATTTTCAGTTTTGGGTTTTCTATATACTAAGAGAGAGAAAATATTATTGAAGCACAAGGACATCAAAGGACCCATCCCATGGAGGGGGATTTGCAGATCCATGTTGTAAACCTATTTCACTAGGTGTTTTCTAATAAAATTATTATTCATTTAAAGGCTTCTTCTATTGGATTATTACATCATATATTTCTTGTCGCTTCATGTTTTGGATCATATACAATCTTTTTGTTGCAAGGTTTTCCATTTTTTTATTGTAGATTTGAAGCGTAAACATCCATATTTTGTTTTTAGGGTCAATTTTCATCAGTGACTTAAGTGAAGCATTTTTGGTACACCTTCCCAAAATATTTACACTAACACAACAATTTATCATCAACCTACCTGTATTTATGAAGGAACGCTTAGAATTTTACAATCTTAAAACTATGGACGAGGATATCGGGAAGGATCATATATGTTACCAGTAGATGAATTTGAGAGGGGATACCAACAAGAAGTGGTTGGAACAAAAAGGAAAAATAGTTCACAAAATGTTAAAGGGGCGAAATTTGTGAGTTTCAAGGGTTCCTATAAAAATCAACAAAGTAGGAACTTAGGAAGAATCCAACAAAATTCCAATATCTCAAGTGAATTGAAAACTGAAGAAAAATACAAAAAAGCTGAGTTGGAACAAGTAGCTAGACCTTCATTATAGTGTTGGGGATGCGGGGGACCACATTATGTTAAAAATTTTCCATATCATAAGGGAATGGGGCAGATAACACAAATTCAAGAAGCTTCTATAGCAAGGAGCTTACCTAAAATCCATGTTACGTTGGAGGATCACTAGGAAAAATATCAATCAACCATGGTGGATTTTTAAGGTAAAATATTTAACCATGTTGTGTCCATTTTGATAGATCTAGAGGCTAGCTTGAGTTATATGAGTCCTAAGATAGTGGAAAAATGTCATTTTCAGGCAGTCAAGTTGAAGAGTCCATGGTTTGTATAGCTAGCCATGGAGGCAAAAATAAGAGTGACAACCAAAGTGGATAGTTGTCTCATAACGTTGGAAAACTAGCCAATCATAGAAAACTTAAATATTTTAGCACTATGATCATATGCCATCCTAATTGGCATGGATTGATTGGGGAAACACTGGTCTCTTATAAATTGCAAAGAAAAAACCATTAGTTATTTGGACGAAGAGGATAAAATACAAGAAGTGCTGGGAGTGAAAAGACCTCTAAAAATGACATTGATTACATCTTCCCACCTAGTAAAATGTATTAGGAAGGGGTGGCAGATCTATGTAGTGTAGGTGGGGTATACCAATTCTAAAGAAAAAACTTCACTTTTAGGAAACATACCTATTGTGCAATATTTTGTTGATGTGTTTCCATAAAATATTCCTTGTTTACCCCCTAAACATGACATATATTTTAGTATTGAGCTCATTCCAGGAGGTTCCCCTGTATCGAAATCTCCATATCGCATAAGTATTCTAGAGTTAACTGCACTAAAAATGCAATTGTAGGAGTTGTTAGATAAGAACTATAGTCATCCTAGTGCGTCACCTTGTGGGGGGGGGGGGGGGGGGATATTTTTTCCCTGGAAGAAGGATGGAATCTTGCAATTATGCATTGACTATAGATAGTTAAATAAATTGAATGTTAAAAATAAGCACCCCTTACCAGACATTGCTGATTTATTTGACCAAGTGAAAGAGGCCACTATATTCTCGAAAATTGACATACGATTGACAAGATACCATCAAATAAGAATTAAAGAGGAGGAAATATATAAAAAAAACTTTTAGAACCCATTATGGACATTATAAATTTGTGGTTATACCTTTTTGATTGACCAATTCTCTAGCAACATTTATGTGTCTTATGAACAACATATTCCATTAGTACTTGGATAAATTTGTACTAATTTTTATAAACGATATTTTGGTATATTCCATGAATATGTAGGAACATAAGAAGCACCTGCAGATTATTTTCAAAACCTTAAGGGAGCACCAATTTTATGCCAAAAACAATAAATGTGAGTTTTATAGGGAAGAGATTCAATACTTAGGACGTGTGATTACAAAAGATGCAATAGTTGTTGATCCAGAAAATATAATTTAAACTATAATGGAATGGCCAGTGCCAAATAATGTTGCAGATATAAGATATTTTATGGGGTTGGATGGGTATTACCGATGGTTTATTGATGAATTTTCAAAGGCGGATTATCCCATTACCTCATTACAAAATAAAGGGAAGCCTTTCAAGTGGATTGCAGAATGTCAAACTAGTTTTGACCATTTAAAGTAACTATTAACCACCGCCCCTATCCCGAAACTTCATACAGATAAGGAATTTACCATTTGTACAGATGCCTGTAAGGAGGGATTAGGGGGAATGTTGATGCAGGGAGGTAGGGTGATAGCCTAGGAGTCTCGGAAGCTAAAAAATCAAGAAAAAAAGCATTTGTGTTACGATTTGGAATTTACCGTTGTGGTTCATGGTTTAAAAATGTGGCAACATTGCCTACTTGGGAAAATATTCAAACCGATGACATATCACAACAACCTAACTCATTAATTTAATCATCCTAATTTGAATGCTCAACAAGCATGGTGGAATGATTTTCTGAGCAAGTTTGAATTTGAGATCAAACATTTAAAAGGTAAATAAAATCGAGTAGCGGATTATTTGAGTAGGAAGTTGAATTTCATTTATGATATTTTACTTAGTGAAGGGAAAATTTCCTTTAAAGAGAAAATTAAGGAGGTTTCTCAGAAACATTCTGAATATCAATACTTGCGGCAACATGCAAGGGAATTAAACAACAGAGAAATAAAATTGGGATATGAGGTAAATGATGATAATATGTTTATTTTTAAGAACAAAATGTATGTCCCTAATCAGTTAGACATTAAGCAATTGATTTTAAATGAATTTCATAGAATTCCATATCATTGCTCATACCGGGCAGCAAATATTAATTACTACCTTAAGGAAGGACTACTTTTAGCCAAGCATGAAAAGGGAAGTGGCTAAATATTTAAAAAAGTGTTTATAAGAAGTGAAGAGAGAGGATCAACACCCACCTGGATTACTCCATCCGTTACATGTTCCCTAATGGAAATGGGAAATTATAACAATTGAATTCATTACTGGTCTACCTAAGTCTAAGAAATATAATGCTTCCATTATGGTGGTAGTTGATAAACTAAGCAAAGTTTCTCATTTCATTCCCCTGCAGTCAACCTAAAAAACAGTTCAAATTCCTAACATATTTATGAAATAAATTTTTAGATTGCACAATATACCAAAAATGGTAATTTCTGACAGAGATGTCAAATTCACATTTTCATTTTGGAAGGCCCTGTTTAACGAGTTAGGAAATCAGATACAATTTAGTACCACATATCACCCGTAAACAGACGAGCGAAATGAGCATGTAAATCAAGTACTCGAAGACATGCTGAGAATGTATGTGATGGAACATCCATCCTAGTGGGAAGATTATATTCACTTGGTGGAATTTTCTTACAATAATAGCTATCATGCTTCTCTAAATATGAGTCCACTCGAAGTCCTATATGGACGCGGATGTAAAACACCTATTAATTGGAGAGGGCCCAAGGGTAAACTGATGTTAGGGCAATATACGTTGAAAGAAATGGAGGAGACACTGAGAAAGGTGAGAATGAATCTAAATTATACCCAAGATAGGAAGAAAATTTATGCTAATAAGAAGTGGATCTACCAATAATTTTAGGTATGTGATCATGTGTATGTGTGGGTAAAACCAAAAAGGAAGACGTTACAATGGGGAGGTTATACCAAATTAGCCCCCCAATTTTGTGGCCCTTTCCATATTTTAGCGTGAATTTGTCTTCTAGCATATTAACTAGATTTACCCAGCCACATAAGTGCGTGTAATGTGTTTCATGTCTCAGTATTAAAGAAATATATTTATGACCCTGAACATGTGATTAATTGATAGGATATAGAGGTAACATAATGAGAAGATGATATGCATGTTTATACATGTTATGTGTTGGCTATAAAAAAAAAACTAACAAGAAACTTAATTCCTATGGTTATAGGTCGAACCAGATGAGGGGTTTTTGGTCGAGTCCCTACGTATACTAGGTCAAAGAGAAGTAATATTTCAGAAACAAGTTATCACCCAAGTTAAAGTGCAGTGGAAGTACTTTAGCCTGGAAGAGGCTTCCTAGCAAGATGAAAAATTTATGAGAGAAGCATACCCCAACCTATTTCATGGTTTTAGAAAACAATGAAATGGTGTTTTTATGAAGGGAAAGAATATGTAACGCCCCCTGGTAGACATGTAAATATTTATTTTTACTCTTGTTAAAAAAAATACTTTTGTGGTGGGTCAAGTAAAGGACATAAATATTTTTTCTTTAATTAAATTATTATTTTTGATGAAATGGTGTGTGGAGCCTAATAAAAGTTATACTAAGAAATAATACAAAGTGAGCTCACATTCAAATGGTTAGAGGAATTTATGGTAGTTACTAGCCCAAAAATACCTTAGGAAAAGCCGATAGGGTCAAGGGGACCTAAGCCAGAGAGGGGTGTGAAATGGGAAAAGTAAAAGATCTGGAAAATAATTCTAGATCTAGTTTAGTGAGTGGAATTATGAATTAAGACTAATATAGAGGTTGTGGAAATAGGCTAGGTCTAGTTGGGACCAGTAGCCTCAAAAAAACGACTGTCTGGAATGAGTTAGTATGAATGTGAAGCTAGATCGAGGGGGTATGTAGTGAAGTCTGACCTCATTGGAAGGGTGGAGTATTATTTCTAAGTAACTTGCATAGGCTAGAAGCTTCGGACAAATAAGTATTATTTATTTTTTTTGTCTAAAGATTGAAACTGTAGACTTGAAGTTAAATGTTGAATAGATGTTGTGTTATGGAATTGGTTTTTACTGGAATTATGTGCTTTCCATCTTTATTTGATTGGGAAACTAATGGTTATTTCTATTATAAAAAATTACGATACCCTATGACATGAAAGAAGGGTAAACCAAAAATTCTGTGATTAGAAAGGGTTGAGATAGGTTAAATGACCATTATTTTAGATACCCTATAATAGGGTAGCCATGAAAGATAGAACCAAAAGCATAACTTGTTAGGCCAGAAAGATGTAATGCGCAAGAAAATACTAGTAGAATATGATTGATTAAGGTCTCTATGGTTTTTTCTGTTAAAAGGAAATTATGTCAACGTTTCCTAACAGGGAAGGAATGAGCGAGAAAATTATGGTTAGGGTTATGTAAACTCGACTATATGCTAAAATATTTAAAATACATAGTAATCAATGAGTGATTGTGGGAAAGACCTGGGTTAGTTTCCAGACCCAGCTATCTGAATTTAAGTCCGGTACAATCCTCATATTTTCTCCTATAGAGATGAGTATACAGTCTTCCATAATGAAACTAAGTCAGTAAACCAACTTTCCATAGAGTAAAATAGTGCAAGAACAATGTACCAACATGTTGAACAATGTAAGAAACAAGTACCATCATTTTGAAAATAGAGTGAGAAATGAAATAGTGAAATAAAATGTACTTAATAATATAGAGAAAGTTACATATTATTCATTCATTCTGAGTCAAGGGTTAATTAAATCCCTAAAAATACATCTCAGAACAAATATACAGGCTTTTTATGACAATTAAAGAGGGAATTCATTAAAACACATGAATTAAAAATATGTTCTTAGGGAGCCGAGGTCCTAATCAAATTCTAACCCTAGAAGAAGCTAGCAAGATAAAGTCCCTTAGCAACTAAGAACACCTCTGCGTGCATCGGTGGTGTCAAAACCCTAAAATATAACAAGAAGGGTACGATGTTCAAAGAAAAATCGAGAAATTCACATTCAAAGGTGTTGCAACTAGTAACGCTTAGGTAGGAGTCTTTACCTAAAAAAGTTTAAAGGAAAAACGAGCCAATTAGTGAGAGAAACCTCAGAGGTGTCTAAGTCTAAAGAGGAATGAAAAACCATGAAAACCATTCACGCACCTAAGCAGTTTTCCTGCGGTAGGGTTTTGCAAATATTCTTGAAACTGGAAACAAAAGCCCACCTATTAACTATGTTGTTGGGCACTAATGAGAACCAACATTTTTGTACAAAACTATTACCTGCCAAAGGATGAGCCTAACATTTTTCTGAGCATGACAGTTGTCTTGACGATGGAAAAATCCTGTGAAGGAAAACATTATGGCATCAACCACATCGAACATATAAACTTATACGACCTTCTTGTGTTACCATGAGGAAAAAAATAAATACATATAACCTAGTGTAAGTACTTACCAGTGAAAACAAAACAAGCGAGGCCACAGTAAGTATGGCGTGTTGGACCCTTAGTTAAACTGAGAGGGGGGGGGGGTGAATCAATTTAACATGTTCATGGTCTTTTAATACTTTCTTTTACACTTAATTACATATTCATTTCATGATCAACTTAATATATAATGAAACAACAATATTAATATGTGTACAATAGTATTAAGCAGATAAATTACGAAGCTGTTGGAATCACGATTTCCATTAGACCATAACCCTCGGGCCTTAGTCTTCGCTACAATCGCCAGATTTAGGATCCACAAGAGGTGGTTAGTCCATGTCACGAAACACACAGGGAGAATTGAACCTAATTTCCAACAATCTCCCCCACAACGTGAGCCGGGTGAGTTTAGAACTCGAGACCTGTCACTCTGATACCAATTGTTGAATCTTTAATTAAACTGAGAGGAGTGGGGGGGTGAATCAGTTTAATACATACATAGGCCTTTTCAAATTTTGACCAAACTTATTCACCAAACTTATTTACAGCTTAATATGTGAACAGTCTTAAAATGTTACAGCCAGTATTAAATTAATGTGACACCATACTTATGTTGAGAGCAGCAAACAATTACGCAGATTGAAAGAATCACATCAACACATAATAAACACACATAGGGACAACAGATGTAAGTGGAAACCCAAAAGAGGGAGAAAACCACATCTTATTATTGTTGTGATGCAAAGGCAAGCTCCAACTTCCTCTCACCACTATTTTCTGCAGGCACCAACCTACAGGAGGCTCTATCCTCAATTCTGCAAGCTACAACTTGCAAGGAAGCACCAACTCCCTTCAATTTTCTGCAGGCACCAACCTATAGGAGGCTCCAACCTCAGTCAGCTACAACTGACAGCTATCAAGTTGCAACTTGATAGGGAAGCTCCAACTTCCTCAATTTATCAAACTAAATGTTTGCTGATTTACCTCAGATATCAGCTTTGTTCTGTAGCTTTTCTTTCTGCTCTTCTTTTCTTAATCTTCTCTGCCTCACACTTCTACACTATGCCTTCTCTTTATTTACTCTCTCTAACTTCTCTTGTGCATATCAATGTGATATTATATATAGAGTTCCTCACATGACTGTTTGTATTTCATAAAGAATTTGGAATGAACAGTCATGACTCTTTGGCTTCTGTCTTCTTATTCCTTTATCCAACTCATTTTTAAAATTACAACAATATGTACAAATTTCCATGCTACAGTGGGATTTTGTATTTTCTTTAGGATACTTGCCTTTGCATCACAAACAATATAAACAAAAATATTTACATTTTTAGTTATGCATTTCAATATCACTCACCTCTCTTTCTGAACTTTGGCTTTACTGGATTTGTCTTTTCTGCTGTTGTTGAGTGACTGCTCTGTATATTTCTGTTCATCATGCCTGTAAAAATTCCCTGTGACTTTTTCAGTTCTTACATTCTTGTTTACCTCTGTTAGTCCCACATTTTCATCTCTTCTCTTTGGCATATAAAGTGCATACACTGAATTTCTGTGCGTGATACAACTGTATTTAGATTTTCACTTCACAATTCTGGCAATCTCACACTTCTCTTATTCTACGCTGGCAAGTTCAAACAAATAAGTCTGGACTATTTTAATATCTTAATTCAAGGAATTGAGATATTAATTCAACATTCCTCTATAGTTGTAGCCCAACTGTCTATTCCGTATACATATGCGCTCACTTATATATATATATATATATGTGTGTGTGTGTGTGTGTGTGTGTGTGCTCTATATCAATACATATATTACGACGTTCTTTAATTGCCGGAAACATTATAACAAAGTCCAACAATACTCGGTGTCCTTTTATTAACCCGCAACCTTGATATATATCAATATATGGTCACACCTCCGTTCAACGTTAGAGCATCCTGATATGGTTAACACCACATATATTTCATATGGCGCTAACTTTACAACTGTATTTATCTTTGCCAATGCGACGATTTTCACATACCTTATTAACTCGTAAACCTTAATATATATTTGATTTGGGCCCACACTCACAACACATTGCCAACGTGGGGTTAACACAGCCGAATCGTACCTTCGATAAATCCACGCGCCCATGTAATATAACTTTTAAATTCCACGGGGGTTGATGACTAACTCTTGAACCAATATACGAGGCCTCCAGAATTATAGACTTCTGGTATGGTTATTAAACCCAAGGTATTACTTTACCGTCACCATATAACATTATAACCAAAATTCAATAAACATTACCACGGTTGATCGCGCCTGGCTTATCTCACCTTCTTATCCGACGGCTGCTATTGCGTTGCCCGATCCAACGGATATCGCTTGGATTAACTGCATGGATGTTAACGCACGATGAAATACGGAAAGGTGGTTTTCCCTGGGCCCACATTTGCCACGCGTTGACAGTTCTATGGAATCGCTCCCGATTCCAAAATACTGCTTGCCTGACGATGGGTGGTGCGATGAAAACCACCGTTCATCTCCAAACTGCCACTACTGTTCATCCACAAGGTTTTGTTCCTCTTACCTCGGGGTTATGCACCATTCAACACTCTATTCGGACCTTCGCAAGGTTAAACGCTCCTTATAGTCAACTCAACTTCCGCTCTCCCATTGATGACTCGCCTAGATACTCAGCTTTACTTATTGGGTGAAAATCTCTGGCGTTTGAACTAGATGCTCTGGTTTCAAAAGCATTGATTCATTCTGAACCGATGCTTCGGCTTATATGTCAGTTCTCCTCACACAATTCCACGACTGCAAATATCCAACTAAGCCAGTTCTTCATCACAAGAAGATCTCTACCTGGAATTTAAATCCTACCACCATGATTTCTCAACAGGGTTTCACTTTTATACGCAAAGATTCATAAAATTCATGACAGACCAGATATTCAGACCATTTCCCTCCTATTCTATTGCTGAAGAGGTTCTATAGCTTTAACTCCCTCTGACTCTCTACCATTCTCTGTCTCTTTTGCCTTATGACGTTGTTTTAGGTGTTGCTCCTTTGCCATCCTCTTTGCCATCAATGACAACATTTCCAACAGTCTCCCCCTTTGGCATTGATGGCAGCATATCCGCCAATAATCTAATACTTACTCTGCCTATCTTCTTTTCCTCCCCCTTTGACATCAATGGAAAATGGTTTCTCATTTCCTAGTTTGCTTTTTTCATTTCCTCTCTCTCAGTTATGTTTAGGCCCTCTTCTGCTGACTTTGTACCATGCTGCTCCAGAATGATTTATAAGACTTGTTGAGGGAACACTTTTAGTATTATCGAATTTGAATATACACTGTAAACTGATACAGCTCAAACGCATAGACTTCTTTCACTTGTATAGAGCTAAAAGTGAGAATAATGATACTTCATAGAATACATTGTATCATCTTTATGTATGATTGGATTCAAACTGATGCTTTTGCTCTGTAATTGACCTTTTCATGCTTGAATAATGCAGACAACTCTAGGATAATAACTTGGTGTTCTTTTTCCTTAATCCTTTGATCCTAAGGACATGATTCATGCTTTTCTTGCTGGCTGATCTCCCCCTGGAATGATATTATCATTTCTGTTCTCCCCCTGAGACTGTGCTTTCTCTTTATATCAGAGAGTAGAATCTATAGATACTACCCCTAGTTTACCTCTCAAATATTGAAATGGTTCTTTAGTAAGCAGTTTAGTAAATATATCTGTTGTCTGTTCTTTTGTTGGTACATACTCCAGTTTTACTATCTTCTGAGCCACTTGTTCTCAGAGAAAATGATACTTGATTGGAATATGTTTGGTTTTTGAGTGAAGCACATGATTTTTAGATATACTTATAGCACTTGTATTATCACATTTTATTGAGATAGGTTCTTCGATGCTTACCTTCATGTCTTGAAGAGTTTGCTTCATCCACATGATTTTGTACAACATGCTGCTGCTATATATTCTGCTTCTGCTGTAGACAGAGAGATAGATGTTTGTTTCTTGCTTAACCATGCTACCAGACTTTTTCCTAGATAGAAATCACCTCCACTTGTACTTTTCCTGTCATCCATACAGCTAGCCCAATATGCATCTGTGTATGCTGTCAAAGTGAAGCTTTTTCCTTTAGGATACCAAATCCCATACTGTGTAGTTCCTTGTAGATATCTGAATATTATTTTGACTGCAAGAAGGTGATTTTGTTTAGGTGCTGATTGATATCTAGCCACTAGTCCTACTGCTAGCATGATGCTCACAGTGTGATACGATGGATACAATAGACTTCCAATCATGGATCTGTAGAGTTTTTGATCTATATCAGCAGACCCATCATCAACACACAGCTTGCAACCTATGGTCATGGGAGTTGACACAGGTTTGCAGTCCTCCATTTTGAAAATTTTCAGCATTTCTTTTAAGTATTTTTCCTGAGAGATGAAGGTGCCTGTGTTCTTTTGTTGAATTTGCAGTCCCAAGTAGAAACTGAGCTCTCCAATCATAGACATTTCAAACTTTGTTTTCATCTCATCAACAAACCCTTTTGCTAGTTCATCTTTGTTGCTTCCAAACATAATGTCATCAACATACACTACAACAATCAGGAGTTCATTTTCATGGGCTTTTATGTATAGATTGTTGTCTACTCCACCTCTCTTAAAACCCTTTTTTTGCAAATATTTATCCAGTCTTGAGTACCAAGCACGAGGAGCCTGTTTCAGTCCATATAGGGCCTTCTTCAGTCTGCATACATAGTCTTCTTTGTCTGTCAATGAGAAGCCTTCTGGTTGTTCCATGTAGACTTCTTCTTCTAAGTCTCCATTCAGAAATGCAGATTTTACATCCATTTGATATACTTTGAAGTTTTGGTAGCATGCAAATGCCAGGAACATTCTGATAGCTTCCATTCTGGCTACAGGGGCAAATGTTTCATCGTAATCAAGTCCTTCAATTTGTGAGTATCCTTTGCAGACAAGTCTTGCTTTATTCCTGATTACCTGTCCTTCCTCATTCATTTTATTTTTGAATACCCATTTTGATCCTATGACATTTTTCTCAGTAGGTCTAGGAACTAGTTCCCAGGTATTGTTCTTCTCAATTTGGTCCAATTCTTCATTCATAGCATTCACCCAATACTTGTCTTTGCTGGCTTCTTCAAATCTCTTTGGCTCTATTTGTGATAACATGGCTATGTATACCTCTTCTGTCTGTTCAGTTAGCTGCCTTCTTGTTTGCACTCCTACCTTCTTGTCTCCAATGATTTGATCTTCTGGATGGTTCTTTTGAGTGTATCTTGAGGGGGTTTTCGAGTTCAGTTCAATATCTTCTGATGTCTTGCTTGTTTCATCATCATCTTGGTCCTCTTCTTCATGATTTTCTGAATAGCTGCTGCAGTCTATATCTCTTGTCTTGTTTGGGAGTTCTTCATCAAATCTTACATCAATACTTTCTACAATTTTTCGAAGAGTCTTGTTGTAGCATCTATATCCTTTACTCTTGGATGCATATCCTAAGAATATTCCTTCATCTTCTCTTGCATCAAACTTCCCCAGATTTTCATCATTATTTTTTATATAGCACTTGCTGCCAAAAACTCTAAAGTGCTTGATTGATGCTGGTTTACCATGCCATAGTTCATAAGGGGTCTTGTCACTGTTAGGTCTTAAATGAGCCTTGTTTAGAATATGTACTGTTGTGTGTACATCTTCTGCCCAAAAGGTTTGAGTAATGTTTCTCTCTTGCATCATAGCTCTGGCCATTTGTTGTACATACCTGTTTTGTCTCTCTGCTACTCCATTATGCTGAGGTGTCCCTGCAATGGTAAATTGTTGCTTTATCCTATGTTCATTACATAGGTCTTCAAAGTCATAATCTATGAATTCACCTCCTCTGTCTGATCTGATACATTTTAGTTTGCATCCAGTTTGATTTTTTGCTAATGCTTTGAATATCTTAAATTTTTCCAGTGCTTCTGATTTGTTCTTGAGAAAAGAAACCCATGTCGTTCTGGAGAAATCATATATTATTAGCATGAAGTAGGATTCTCCACTTGGTGTCTTAGTTCTAGCAGGTCCACACAGATTCATGTATACAAGCTGGAGTGGTCTTCTAGTTGATAGCTCATCTTTAGATTTAAAGGATGTGCGAGTCTGTTTCCCCAATTGACAGGATTTGCATATGGTATTTGAAGGTCTTTTTATTTTTCGCATATTTCTGACAGCTTTCTTCTTGCTCAGTCTGATGATATGTTTGAAACTGAGATGTCCCAATCTCCTATGCCATAACCATGACTCCTCAAGTTTGCTAAGATGGCAGGCTTCATCCTCCTCTTTCACTATGTACGCATTACTCTCTGTTTGAACACCTTTGAGTAGAGTCTTTCTTGTTGTGCTTGACCTGACTGCACAATCTTGTGCTCTAAAAAGAACTTCACAGCCTCTGTCACACATATGACTGACACTCAGTAAATTTTCTTTCAGCCCATCTACAAATAGTACATCTTGGGCCTTTCCTTTGCCATTGTTTATGCTGACTGAGCCTTTTCCTTTGATCTTTCCTGATTTATTATTGCCAAATTTCTTTTCAACAAGAGTTATAAATTTTCTTTTGTCTCCAGTCATGTGTTTTAAGCAGCCACTGTCTAGGTACCACTTGCTTTTCAGGTCTTGAGCAGTTAAAGCCAAGTCACATTTATTCACCTTCTTTATCCACTGGAGGCACCCTTTTGTTTGGTATCTTTTGTGAGGTGATGAACTACATCTTCTTAGAGGACATTTGGAAGGTATATGTCCAACTTGATTGCATACACAACATTTTATCATAATTTTTGTAGAATTATGAGTATGAACAAAATTTCTTTGATTCATAAACCTCCTTGAGGTGTTAAACATCAATCTTTGTCCATACTTTCTACACTCAATGATTTTATGGCCAAATTCCTTACAATAAAAATAGTAACCATAGAAACTATTTGCATACCTGGTGTAAGGTTGTCTTTTCCATTTGTTTGCTTGAGGCAGTCTCTTCAATGTTTGCATCTTTTGCTGGTTTGAATTACTCCTCCTTGCATGACAATATGCAGCAATGTGTCCTAGCTTGTGGCAGACATAACAGGTGGCATTCTTCATTGGAGGGAAGAATCTCCTTTGATGGTTTCCAAATTTTACATATTCAGGGGTCTTAGTATTTATTACATTCTTTGCTACTAGTGGTTTCTTCTGATCTTTGTCTTCCTTATTGCAGATTTCTTCTTTTGTAGGAATTGTTTGAGCTGCTTCATCATTCTTCTTTGCTTTTACAAAAATAATTTCTCTGTCAACCTTTTCTTTTCCTTTACTTGATTCTCCTTCATAGCCTATTCCAGTATTTATCATAGGGGATCTTTGAGCAACCAGAATTTCATTCAACTTACCAGAGTTTTTTGTTTGAGAAGAGTTTATATACACTTTCTTTTGAGTACTTTCTAATTTCTTCCTCAGACATACAACTTATTCTTCCAACTTCTCTTGTTCTTGAGTTTTATCCTTGATTTGCTGAAGTAACATATCTTCTATCTTCTTGGCTTCTTCAAGCTTTACCTTCAGCTGCATGAGGACTTCTGAATTTTGTTCTTATTTCACACATTTGAGGAGAATCTCTTTTTGTTTTCTGCATTTTAGTTTGAGTCTGTCAATCTCCTCCAGAGCACTTCTTAGCTCCCCCTCAAGGTCGACTTCCCCTTCTTCTTCTTCATCTTCTAGTAAGAGTACTTCAAGATCTTCTATGGCCATCAGTAAAAATTCAGAGGTTCCCTCTTCTCCAGAGGATTCATCTGAGTCTTCAGATGTACTGCTGTCTTGTTGAGCATAGAAGGATTTTCTGCTGAATTTCTTTCCTTTCTGCTAGTTCTTTGAAGTGTTTTTCTCTGATTCTTGAGCCTGATTTCTTACTTTCTTGTGAGGGCACTTAGCAGCATAATGTCCAACTCTTCCACAGTTAAATAATTTGAAGGGAAGTTTACCTTTGTATCTACCTGAGCCTCTATCCAGTTTCTTGAAAAATTTAGCCTCTTCTTCATCAGAGCACGAGCATATGTATTCTTTTTCTTCTTTCTTATTTTCTGTTTTAAAAGATGCTTCCCTCGTACTTGGCTTCTTCTGTGGGAGCCTCATCTCATATGCTGTTAGATTTCCAAGTAGTTGGTTCATGGTCAAGGTCTCCCAATCAGCTGTTTCTTCTATAACAGACACCTTGGGATTAAATCTGGATGGAAGAGATCTTAGAATATTTTGCACAGTTATACTTTCTGGCATGGTTTCTCCAAGAGCTTTCATATTGTTAACAATTTCTGCAAATTTTAAGAAGAAGCTGCCAACATCTTCATCATCATTCATTTTTAAATTTTCAAACTGGGCTCTATATACTTGAAGTTTGGCAGTCTTTAACTTTTTATTTCCCTCATGGATATTCTCTAGAGTATCCCACATATCTTTGGCAGTCTTACTATGCATTACTTTGATAAACTCAGCTTCACATATTCCATTTAAGATTGCATTCATTGCTTTTGCATTAGCTACAAAGTTTTGTTTAGCTTCTTTCTCTGAATCAGTTGACTTTGTGGAATATCCAAATTCCACAGCATCCCAAACTTCTAATCCTAAAGACATTATGTATGCTCTCATCCTGATTTTCCAGAAGGCATAATTAGCACCAGTGAAGAAGGGTGCTTTATTGGTTGAGCTTCCTTCTTGACTAGCCATCTTGAGGGCTTAGGAACTCCTTTCAGTTGTTAGACTGATACACAAGGAACCCGCTCTGATACCAATTGTTGAACCCTTAGTTAAACTGAGAGGGGGGGGGGGTGAATCAGTTTAACACATTCATGGTCTTTTAAAATTTTTATTAAACTTACTTATACCTTCATTTCATGTCCAACTTAATATGTGAGTAATCTTAGAATGTGAGCAGCAAATATTAATTTAATATAATAGCAGACTTTAATATGAGAGTAGCATGTATTAAGCAGAAGATATAAATTAGATCAACACATAAACATCATGCACAGAGACACCAGATATAAGTGGAAACCCATAAAGGGAGAAAACCACATCTTATTATTGTTGTGATGCAAAGGCAAGCTCCAACTCCCTCTCACCACTGTTTTATGCAGGCACCAACCTACATGAGGCTCCAACCTCAGTCAGCTAAAACTGACAGCTATCAAGCTGCAACTTGATAGGGAAGCTCCAACTTCCTAAATTTATCAAACTGAATGTTTGCTGATTTACCTCAGATATCAGCTCTGTTTTGTAGCATCTCTTCCTACTCTGCTTCTCTTAATCTTCTCTGTCTCAATCCTCTATACTCTGCATTCTCTATTCTTCTCTCCCCTTTTTTTTCTCTCTCTTTCCTTTTTTTTTTTTTGTGCATATCAATATAATATTATATAGTGTTCATCACATGACTCTTTATATTCCTTAGGGAATTTGAAGTGAATAGCCTTGACCTTTTGACTTCTATCTTCTCATTCCTTTATCAAACTCAATTTAAAATTATAATTATGTGTACAAAATTTCATGCTATAGTGGGATTTTTCTTTTCCTTAGGATACTTGCCTTTGCATCACAAACAATATAAACAAAAATATTTACATTTTTAGTTACACATTTCAATATCACTCAGCTTACTTTCTGAACTTTGGCTTTACTGGATTTGTCTTTTCTGCTGCTGTTGAGTGACTGCTATGTATATTTCTGTTCATCATGCCTGTAAAAATTCCCTGTGACTTTTTCAGTTCTTACATTCTTGTTTACCTCTGTTAGTCCTACATTTTCATCTCTTCTCTCTGGCATATAAAGTGCATACACCGAATTTCCATGCGTGATACAACTGTATTTAGATTTTCACTTCACAATTCTGGCAATCTCACACTTCTCTTATTCTACGCTGGCAAGTTCAAACAAATAATTCTAGACTATTTTAATATCTTAATTCAAGGAATTGAGATATTAATTCAACATTCCTCTATAGCTGTAGCTCGACTGTCTATTCCGTATACATATGCGCCCACTTATATATATATATATATATATATATGTGCTCTATATAAATACATATATTACGACGTTCTTTAATTACCGGAAACGTTATAACAAATTCCAACAATACTCGACGTCCTTTTATTAACCCGCAACCTTAATATATATCAATATATGGTCACACCTCTGTTCAACGTTAGCGCATCCCGATATGGTTAACACCACATATATTTCATACGGTGCTAACTTTACAACTGTATTTATCTTTGCCAATGCGACGATTTGCACATACCTTATTAACTCGTAAACCTTAATATATATTTGATTTGGGCCCACACACACAACACATTGCCAACGTGGGGTTAACATAGCTGAATCGTAGCTTCGATAAATCCACACGCCCATGTAATATAACTTTTAAATTCCACGGGGGTTGATGACTAACTCTTGAACCAATATACGAGGCCTCCGGAATTACAAAATTTTGGTATGGTTATTAAACCCAAGGTATTACTTTACTGTCGCCATATAACATTATAACCAAAATTTAATAAACATTACCACGGTTGATCGCACCTGGCTTATCTCGCCTTCTTATCCGATGGCTGCTATTGCGTTGCCCGATCCAATGGATATCACTTGGATTAACTGCACGGATGTTAAAGCGCGATGAAATATGGAAAGGCGGTTTTCCCTGGGCCCACCTTTGCCACGCGTCGATAGTTCTATGGAATTGCTCCCAATTCCAAAATACCGCTTGCCCGACGATGGGTGGTGCGATGAAAACCACCGTTCATCTCCAAACCGCCAATACTATTCATCCACAAGGTTCCGTTCCTCTTACCTTGGGGTTCCGCACCATTCAACGCTCTATTCGGGCCTTCACAAGGTTAAACACTCCTTATAATCAACTCAGCTTCCGCTCTCCCATTGAAGACTCACCTGGATACCCAGCTTCACTTATTGGGTGAAAATATCTGGCGTTCGAACTAGATGCTCTGGTTTTGAAAGCGTTGATTTATTCCGAAACGATGCTTCGGCTTATATGTCAGTTCTCCTCACACAATTCCATGACTGCAAATATCCAACTAAGACAGTTCTTCATCACAAGAATATCTCTGCCTGGAATTCAAATCCTACCACCATGATTTCTCAATAAGGTTTCACTTTTATACGTAGAGATTCATAAAATTCATGACAGACCAGATATTCAGACCATTTCCCTCCTATTCTGTTGCTGAAGAGGTTCTCTACCTCTAACTCCCTCTGGCAGCTGTTAAGGAGATTCAAGACATTTTCTCATTGCCGCAGGAATTTAATTGTCAGGAACCTCTATATATATATACACACAGAATTTAATTCGATCACTGCACAGATAACCCTGAAACAATTTCTATCTTCACACAATGAGTTTACTTACAGGACTTTCTGGTTCTGGCCAAGTTCTCTACACAGTCCTATGCAGTTCTTTATGCAGGTCTTTTCGCAGGACTGTCCCCGATTAACAGTTTCCAATCTTTCTCTTTGAATAGAGCGAAGTTACATCATTGTGCTCACATCCACATACTTCAAAAGGTGAATCACACGGAGACCCTTATTACAGAGTTTAAACATCACTGGTTCTCGTACAAGTTCTTATTGAAATCAAAGCTCTTTCATATAGAATTTGTTTCATCAACTTCCTAGCCTGCCTCTTTTCCTTGTTTGCTGCTTTCTCTGCTGCCTCTTTGCCAACTCCTTTGCCATCAATGACAACATTTCCAACACTTAGTTTGACTTGGCACTGGCTGATGTTATGAAAGCCAGCAAGCCATTGAAGTTTTGTTACTCCTTTTTTTATTTTAAACAATCAATAACTCTGCAGGAGTTTTAATGCTGAATATTACCCTATTTCATTGCTGAATACTACTTTTATTACCTGCAATTGTTGTTTTCACTAGAGGTAATTCTATATTATTCATTTCCTTCTTCTGTAAAAGCTCACTGCAAGTAAGTGCTGATCATCTTTAAATAATTTCCATCTAGTTTGTTGTTTCACACTTGTAGCAAAAACATTTGACTAAAAGTGGTTGCAAATTATCATTTGTTATTTTGTGTAGGAGTCTCCAGGGTACTCTTTCATGTGGAGTTCTTTTAGTGAGATTGAACTGGCTTAGAATCTCTGAACAAATTGCAGAAGCTTCTTGTATAAATTCTCTGTTACTGGAAGCAGTTTGGAAAGATAAAACTTTGTTCTTCATCAGGTGTTGGAAATTTCAACTCCATGATAAATTTCGGAAAGGCCATAGAAGAATGACAAGCTCAGAAGGTTCTGCACCTGATATGAATTGGTCCTGTGGAGGTAATGCTGTTGCCACTGGGCACAGTGGATCAAATGATGATTTTCAGAAGGATGTTTGCGATATAGATGCCTGTCAAGGAGATGCTCCTTCTTCTCAGAGGGAAGAACACTTGACAAGGCAAATGCAGATGGAGAATTCAGGTTATAAATATTTCTACAACAAAGTCTCCTTACCATGTGGTTTGTTCATTCTTCACTGTCGAGGCAAATTCTGAGGATGACTGAGAGATTGATTGTCTTTATAAGTTTTATGCATCCACTTCGAAGGCATTTTGTTTAACTAATTAACAATTGACGAATTCTGTACTTCTGGAGGACATTGTTTGTTACTGTTCATTATA
Organism: Pinus albicaulis; assembly: GCA_034641835.2. Taxonomy (NCBI): domain Eukaryota; kingdom Viridiplantae; phylum Streptophyta; class Pinopsida; order Pinales; family Pinaceae; genus Pinus; species Pinus albicaulis. Next base: position 35,162,603 of record CM076571.1, on the reverse strand, counting down.
GTGTTGCTGATTTTCATGACAGATGCTTGCAGTTAGAATTTAAACAGTAGATATGATACATTTTCATCATAACCAGAGGCTTGCCATTTTTTATTTTCTGTTTTACTGCTAATGCCTTATAATCTTATTTACATTTTATTGAAAAATATGTCATTGTGCACATATTTACTAGAAATGGTTTTCTAAATACAAGGTCATTCAACTGTTCCCTTAACTTTATGCAGGCATATCGCTAAATATTTCTTGAAATAAACTGAATTGTTGTACAACTTTGGGTTGATGTAGACTTCACTTCGTAGTTCTTGCTATTTTCAGTTAACGGAAGTGTGACCCCAGTCAGCCACTGGCCTATAAACATTAACTTATGGGCTAAGAACCACCTGACAACAAATTGCTTATTGATTCGAAGCTCTGCAAAGCCAGCTGATGCTTCTAACAGTAATTGATAAACTGCCGTAGATGGCTAACAATTAGTCTCATTGGTTGGCCAGTCCAATGAAATAGACATTTGATTATTATCTCAGTTTTAAGCCGATCAACACCCTCAACTGGCCAATGCTACGAGGCATGTTTTGCTTCATGGGGGTGCAGTCTTTTTGGTAAGTTTAGAATAAAAGTGAATAGATTGCGGAGAATGAAGATCATAATAATCAGAATAGTCATCTAAATAATTTTTATTTTAATTAATTCAAAAAACCTAAAAGTAGAAAAAAAATATAAAAATCCAAAAAATATAAGAAATAACCATAAAGGAAAAAATATAAACCGATGAATCTTTTCACCATCTTGTCTAGAATTGATTTGACGGATTACTGTGTGAATCTAGATTTGATTTCTTGGAATTCGTGCCTTATTGAAGATCCAAGAGGCTGGTGGCCCTCTTTATTTTGCATATAAAGCTGGTTTAACATCTTTGTTGAGGGTTTTGAAGGTGATTCTAGCAATCTTATTTTTATCTTCAGAATTTATAGCTTAAAGGTTGGTGAAATCCTTTGCCTTGGGATTTGTTAAAGGTTGATTCTAAACTTTCTAACCCCAAGTAGTATTTCGAAAGTATTTTAATTGAAAATTACTCATCTTTGAAAAAATTTCAGCTGTCCTAACAAATGCAACAGGTTTTACATCGATTGGAACACTTTCATTTTTCACCCCTTGAGGATTGGACCCCCAAAACTGAGTGGCAATTTCCAGATTTCAGTAACTTTCTGAATAGTTGGTGTTTTAAAGTGCTAGTGGGCTCATTGTGTTCATATTCCATTATACCAACATATCCAACTCATAGCCACAAGTTTTTATATCATCTTTAGGCTTGTGGGAGGCCCCAAAGTGGGCTTTTGCTTGATGGTTTTTGCAGACTTCTGCAAGATTACAGGTTTGTAGGCATATAACAGCAAGATAAATCATTATTTCAAGCCCCACAGCAAAGGTAAACTTCAAGATTTCAACCTCCACATTGGGAAGGGCCTTCATACTCAAATTTGACACTTTTCTCAAGGTTATTTCATTCATAAATTTAGTATTTTCTTCACTGATCTGCATTTTTTGCAGTGAATATCATATATGAGATCAGATTTATTAATTCTGTTTAACTTCTAACCTTCATCATGTGAGTGTTTGTAGGCAATGGTTATCCTAAGACCTCTGGTGAAGCTTGTGTAGTTTGAGATAACCCCATGTGTCATTCTAGGAGATGTCCAAAAGTGAGTGGAGATAAGATAAGATAAGATAGTTTTATTAACTTCCCTGGGTGACCAAAAGAGTAGGTCAATGGGACTAAAAGATACATCCTGTGTAAATACAAGACATGTGGGAGTGCAAATGCGACTCCATTGTAGCTCCAAAGCTAAAAAGACTAATATATGATTACAATAAGACAAATGAAATAAAGTTACAATAGAGAATGTATAAAATCACATGAAATGATAAAAAATGAGAAGTACAGAGCTGAAGATGAGGCCAATGAAGTGAAGGGGAGCTGAAGATGAGGCCAATGAGGTCAACATCTCCCAGATTTGATGGCCGATGACGAGGGAGGCGAGCAAGACAATATATCCTTGTCCGGGTCCTCCGGAACTGTCAGGAAATCCAACTGTATGATCCTAGGGGGAGTAGAGGAGTGAGGGCTACTCCTAACACTCAAGGCCGATAGGAAGAAGTTGTTGATTATTCTATGTTTGTTGTGCTATGACTGGGAGGAGGTCTGGTGGGCGGGAGGCACCCTACACTATCTTTGTCTCGAACCATTTCCTCTAACTCTCTGAGGATATGTTGACTAAAGCATGGTATTGTATCTACGGGCTAGTCTCAAAGATACTTGTTTGTCTCGTAAAGGAGGGGGGGGGGGGTTGTGGTGAACCTCGAGGTCTCACCCTTCTCCCATCTGCTGCAACTGAGACTACTTGTCGCTTATTGTTTTGATAAGACGAAACAACTTGGAAGTAGGAGGTAATAGTTCTAGAAATACCAAGGTGAGTCGAGGCGTGCAAGAGTTGAGATTTGTATGTAAATATCTCCCTGATAAAGAGGGCTAGGCATCTCTAGTCCAGGTATTGGAAAAAAGTGGAGAGGGAGCCCGTAGAATCCCTATTGAGATAATGGTAACTTCCTCTGATCTCATAGTAAATCTGGCACTTGAAGATGAGGTGTCACTCAGTCTCTGGCTCCTGTAGATGGCACAACTAACAAATTCTGTCCAACCGAGGAATATGAGTGTCAACCTCAACTCTAAGATGATGCGAGCCTACATGAAGTTGCCCCAGGGGTATCCTGAGTGAGTGCATCCATTGTCGGTGCAAGTAAGGGGGCCGAATGATGAGGCCATCCTGTAGCTCTAAGAGATGCTCCAAATAGAAAGACATCTTTGGACAAAGGCTTGTTGGAGGTGAAATCCATGTGACCTGAGTGTATAACCGATAGATATCCTCTTTGATGGACTAATTAATCACCTAATTAATCGGTAGAAGATGGGTTGGTGCATCAAGAGAGAATCTGAATGGGGAGAAGTGCTGTGGGGAAATGGCCACTGATTGGAGGAGCCAGGATGCCTCAGAGAACCACCTTTGAGCACGACGTGTTGACTGATGTGAAGCTAGGGTCTCTAAGGAGCAAAGTGCTAGGTAGGGGTAACGTTCTCTCCTCACCGCAAAGCTCTGGAGAGATCTAACTCTGTGGAGGAAAGAGAATAGGCAGATGTGACCTTGTTAAATTTGGACAACTAGGTCCAAACTCCATATTAAGATGCTCAGATTAAGAGGCAAATATTTTTGTTGGATTCCTCTTTCTGAGAGGTGTAAAATCCATATAAAATATGTCTTAATCCGATGAGCAGAACTTATATTTTGAATTTATTATTTTCAATAAATTATATGTGCAAGGTCGGCCAGTTTTGTAGTGTAGGCTCGCATGCCCAACAGATGTGTCACACACCCTCATGATGGATATATATACAGGAAAAGTTGGAGAGATTTTCATCATCATCACAACTCTCATATTCCTCTCTCATCTTAGAGTACGAGCTACCAAGAAGGACGAGTTTCAGCCGCACGTGTGAAGGACGAAGAGGACAAACTGTACGGCCAAGCTGAAGTACGGATTTGCTGCTGCTAGGGTTTCGCAGAAACTTTGACCAGCGTTGACTTTGGTCAACGCTTGGTCCAAACAAGCTGAAAACTTGTGGAAGGTTCGATTTATGAAGGCCGTACTACCTGGCACGAAAATCGAGGTCAAAGGGTTGACTGTTTTGCTGCTGCGTTGACTTTTAGCTTGCTGCCCCTGCGTTGACTTTTCATGACAGCGTTGACTTTTGCAGAGTTGACTTGGGTTGACTCATCTACTGATTGGAGGGTTGTTGTGACACATGCTGGGCTGGCTGACCAAAGGAGACTTTGCTGGTTGAAGCATCCTGTTGACCGCCGAAACGAATGCACACATTTTTCCTGTTTCTGATTTGTCTTCTGTAAGATCTACTTATATGTTCTATCTGCATTTTGCTTACCTACTTGTATGATTGCTGAAATAAAAGTGAAATTGCTTCTAGCATAGAACATCTACAAAACTTTACATGGTATCGGAGCGAGGTGAAGACAAACTCAATCTATAGCAATCATCATCGTGGAAATGGGTTCCACTAGTCTTGAATTCAAGGAGAATGACAAGCTGACCGGAAGTGATGACTTCCATCCCTGGAAGATGATATTAGATCTCAAATTAGAAGATCATGATCTCCTGGATCATGTGACAGGGAGGATTCAAGAACCTCAATCCAATGCCTCTGCTGCTGTTAGAAACAAGTATAAGAAGGGAGAAATCAAAGCAAAGCTGCTGATCAGGGAATCCATAAATAAGAGTCTGGTTGCCTACATGTCTGAACTAGGCACATCCAAGGAGATGTATGACAAATTGATACTTATGTTTCAAGTAAACAATGTGAACCAAGTGCTATTCCTCAAGAACAAGTTGAAGAATATGAAGAAGGGCCGAGATGAGTCTGTTCAAACTTTCTTTCTGAAGTTGACCGAAACCAGGAACAATCTGCTAGCTATTGGGGAGATAATAGCTAATCGTGAGATGGTTCTCACCGCACTTGGAGGACTTCCATATGAATGGCAAGTATTCACAACTACCATTCTCAACAATAATACCATTCCTAACTTTGATGAGCTTATGTCTAGATGTATGCAAGAAGAAACAAGGATGAAGGAATTTGATAATGAAAGAAATGCTGCCTATGGTGCTCATTCCCGAAAGAAGAACTTTGGTGGTTCTAAGGACAAAAGAAGGACAAAGACTCAAGAGAAGAAGGGTAAATGTTTCACTTGCCATAGGACTGGACACTATGCTAGAGAATGCCCCTTCAAGAAGGATTCTCCCGATAGTGACGATAACAACATCAACCGAAGAAATGGGAATCGAAGAAATGACAAATCCAAAGAAAAGAGGAAGGCACACTTTGGAGGAAACAATCAACCTTCTAAGAGGTCCAGAAATACCAGGTATGAGGAGTCTAATGTTGTTGATAAAAGAAATGAGTATATTCTGGTATCTGCTCTCTCAGCTGCATCTCCGCCCGACACTATGGATGTCTGGCTAATTGATAGTGGTGCCTCAAGACACATCAACGGATTCAAGGAAGCACTTTCTGACATGGTTGAAAGGGATACTAATCTAGAAATTATCCTTGGGGATAATGCCACTTATCCTGTGAAAGGGACCGGAACTGTGACCCTTCACTTGTCTCAAGGACAAGTCCTCCGTCTACAAGATGTACTCTATGTACCCAAATTGAAGAAGAACCTTGTGTCTGTATCTGCCATGGAAGACAAAGGATTCAATGTAACTTTCTCTGATGGAAAGGTACTCATGTGGAAGAAGAGCTTCGAGGAAGCTATCTCAATTGGTTTTAGAGTTGGTACACTCTACCAGGTTGGAGGGAGTCCGTTGGGAGCTATGACTTGTGATACTGTCCGACAAACCGAACTATGGCACCGAAGATTTGGACACCTTCATTACAAGGCCCTTCCCGAAGCAAGGAAGGTGGTGACAGGGATGCCTGACTTTGGAAATAATCATGAAGGTGTATGTAAGGGCTGTGTTGAAGGAAAACATACAAGGGGACCTTTCCCCTCAAGTGTCACAAAGACATCTGATATATTGCAACTGGTCCATTCTGATCTATCTGGTATGTTGCCCGTAACATCCCTGGGGGGATGCTCTTACTACATGACATTTATTGATGACTTCTCTCGCAAAACCTGGATATACTTCTTGAAGAAGAAGGATGAGGCTTTCATGTGGTTCCGTACCTTCAAAGCCTTGGTGGAAAATATGACCGGAAAGAAGATCAAGTTTTTGAGGACTGACAATGGCACTGAATATGAGTCAAATGAGTTCAAAGACTTTTGCAAAGAAGCTGGCATTAAGAGGGAGACTACCACTGCATATACTCCTGAGCAGAATGGTGTTGCTGAACGCAAGAATAGGACTATTGTGGAAGCTGCCCGTGCCATGCTATGTGACCGGGGTCTACCAAAGTTTCTGTGGGGAGAAGCTGCAAATACTGCTGTGTACATTCAAAACCGATGCCCTCATTCCGCTTTGGACTCCAAAACTCCCGAAGAGGTTTTCTCTGGTAAGAAACTTGATGTCTCACATTTTAGAATTTTTGGATGTCCTGTCTATTTTCATGTGCCGAAAGAAAAGAGAAGTAAGCTGGATGCTACTGGGAAGAAAGGAATGTTTGTGGGCTATAGTGAGACTTCTAAGGCATATAGAGTCTATGTACCTGGTCAAAGGGAAGTAGAGATAAGCCATGATGTCACTTTTGACGAAAATGCTTCCCTGAAGAAAGTTGTAGATCTTCCCAGATCTGAAGAAAATCATGAAGAAAGACCTGGAAATCTGGAAGAACCCCAGGATGAGACTATGCCTGATGTTGAAGGGCCAATGGACCCTATTGATCCTTCCCCTTCTCTAGGAAAGAGACCATCATGGCTCAGGGACACCCTCGAAGATGCTGAGGGTCATGCTACCCCAAGGGGGACATTCCTAGAAAGCAAGAAGCCGTGTAGATACCAAGGGTATCTAGCTGCCATGAGTACTATTGTACAATCTGAACCTGGATCTTTTGAGGAAGCCATCAAGCATCAAATCTGGAAGGATGCTATGCATGAAGAATATGAGTCTATTATGAAGAATGATGTCTGGGATGTGGTCCCGAGACCGAAGGACAAATCTGTTGTCACCGCTAAATGGCTCTACAAAATCAAACATGGATCTGATGGGAGTGCTGAAAAGTTTAAGGCAAGATTTGTTGCCCGTGGTTTCTCTCAAAAGGAAGGAATTGACTATGACGATATATTTGCACCAGTGGCACGATATACCACCATCCGATCCATCATAGCCCTTGCTGCTACGCAAGGATGCTACGCAAGGATGGAGTCTTCATCGGATGGATGTCAAGACCGCTTTTCTGCATGGTGCAATGAAGGAATAGGTGTATGTAGAACAACCTCTGGGGTTTGAAGTCCAGGATCGGGACACCCATGTCTGCAGGTTGAAGAAAGCCCTCTATGGGTTGAAGCAAGCACCCAAAGCTTGGTACGAGAGGATAGATAGCTACTTGATGAAGCTGGGCTTCACTCAAAGTAATGTTGATCCGAACCTTTACTTCAAGGTTGTCCAGGGGAAGCCTCTCATTCTGGTGTTGTATGTGGACAACCTCTTTCTAATAGGTGCTGACCCTCTCATTCATCAATGGAAGAGGGAGCTCGCTGCTGAGTTCGAGATGAAGGACCTAGGACTGATGCACTACTTCCTAGGCCTGGAGGTCTAGCAGAGACCTGGAGAGATTTTCCTTTCTCAAGGAAAATACATTGTGAAACTTACGGAAAGATTTGGGTATGGTGGAGTAAGTCGTGTCAACACCAATGGAACTCAACTTCAAGAAGTTGAGTGGCGTATTCTTGGGCAAATGATGGCAAATCCCTGCGAGTATCGTCAACTGTAGGGGCCACGATGTTCTTAGTGAACAGTCAGATGTTTGCGGTGAACACTTTTGAGTCACGAGATGGTTGAGCCTCATCACTTTCTTTGGTTTGGTGGGGAATCTTCCCGAGATACCTTCGGAGCACGATAAACCATGGGCTGAGATACACTGCCGGGAGCGTGACACTCCTTGTATATATTGATGCCGATTGGGCTGGCAGTGTGGTGGATCGTAAAAGCACATCGGGATGCTGCTTCAATCTTGGTTCTGCTTCGATTTCATGGATGAGTAGGAAGCAGAAGTCGGTGGCTTTGAGCACCGCAGAGGCCGAATACATTGCAGCAAGTATGGCCTGTTGTGAAGCAATTTGGTTGCGAAAGCTCTTTAGTGAGCTATTTGGACATGTGCTAGATACCACCGTGATACTCTGTGATAACCAGAGTGGGATTCGCTTGACCGAGAATCCTGTGTTCCACGACCGATCTAAGGATATTGATATCAGGTACCATTTCATCCGGGATATGGTACAGCGAGGCGCCGTAAGGCTCGATCATATAGGAACTGATGAGCAGGTCGCGGATATTCTCACTAAGCCCTTGGGGAAGGTCAAGTTCCTAACCTTCCGTGAGAGACGTGGTATCGTGGAACGACCCTATGATGTGGGTCTTGTTGGACGATGAGCTCGAGGAGCTCTGGGGGGCTTCAGGGACAGCTTCTCGGAGCTATGAGCAACCACAAGGCTAGGCTTGCCAAACCTTGTTGGTGTGCTTGGACTTAGTTGTGATTATTGAGTTGGTTCACCTCTCATTATCTGTGCCCCGTATGCATCCTACCCATTGAGTTCAGGGCTCATGGGAAGTACCTCTCATTTGGCCAATGAGATGGGAAAAGCTAGAGACCAGTAGCAAAGACTGATGGACGCATCGGAGATTGTCGTACTCTCTATCTAGGATGGCACGATCCAACCACTTGATCTGGGATCAAGTCTAGTGAGGTCTTGGACCTCCGCCTGACTTCGGGTCAGATGAACCAACTTCGGGTTGGTTGGAGACTCTTTGTGAGTCCGATAGAGGTTTTGGACCTCTGGGCTGAATTTGTCAGCCGGGGGATGATGTCTTTGTGACTGACCCACTTCTGTTCTGAAATAAAGAGGCCAACAAAGCAAGTTACGGCGGGATGACGCACGATGTTTGATTGCACTGGTGGATGGAGTTCTCCCTAGTTGAGAGGGAGTGTTAAATTTGGACAACAAGGTCCAAACTCCATCTTGTGATGCTCAGATGAAGATTCCAATATTTGTATTGGATTCCTCTTTCGAAGAGGTGTAAAATCGATATAAAATTGATTTTAATCTGATGAGTAGAACATTTATTTTGAATTTATTATTTATAATAAATTTAAGTGTAGGTCGGCCTTAAGGGTTTTACCCCCAGTAGATGTGTCACACACCTCTCATGATTGGTATTTATAGGGTCAACGTTGGAGCATTTTCCACTCATCTCAACACACATCTCCTCCTTTTATACGAGCATCTAAGGAGCAAGAAGGACGAAGTTTATCGCAGCAATAAGGATGAAGTTTACCGCAGCAAGAAGGACGAAATTTACTGCAACCAGAAATCTGCGGTTAGGGTTTCTGGGGAGGTTGTACTCTTTGGCACAGAAATCGAGGTCAAAGGTTGACCATAAGTTGAGCTGCATTGACTTTTAATGCTGCTGCCCTGCGTTGACTTTTCTGGGTAGCGTTGACTTTTCTAAGGTTGACTTTTGAGTTGACTGTGTGACTGTTTTGAGGACTGTTGTGAACTTGTGACACATGCTGGGTTGGCTGACCGTGAAGTCTTTGTTGGTTGAAGCATCCTGTTGACTGCCGTAACGCACCATCACCTTTATCTGTTTCTGACTTGTCTTCTAAAGGATCACTGGTATGTTCTATCTGCATTTACTTGTAAATTCATGTGATTGCTGTTGATAAAAGTAAAGTTGCATCAAGCATAGAACATCTACAAAATCTTACAATGAGCAAATGAAAACTCTTTTGAGTCTTTTGTAGCTTTGGAGATCACTTTTCAGTTTTGGTGGTCAAGTGGCCCCACCAAGTGTTTTCACCTTTGACTTAAAACTTTGCAGCTTTAGAACCTTTGAGAAACATTTTACATTCATATTTGAAATGAAATTACACTTTAAAAGACCTTATTGAACATTTTTGAATATTACTACTCCTTTAATGCCAGATTTATTGGTGAAATGATAGATTTTTATGATTTTGACCCTAAGACCTAATGGTGACATTTCATGAAATGAGCTGAATGATGACCATGGAGGTGTGACTGAGATGATAATGGAGACATTTCAGTGGTGACTCATCCAACTGAATTATGACAATGACCAAAACATGAATTTTTTGAAAGGAGTAGTAACACACCTAGACACACTAGCCAGTGACCAAATTTTTATTTGAAGGCCTACTGAAACCATAAAAAATTGACTTTAGACCTTAACAAAAACCTTGCAATAGCATATTTGATCACTTGTGACTGGCAGAACTGGTAAACACTAACATTGGCTCCAGTTGGGGATGGAAGCTCCTTAGAGGTGTCAAGAACACCGTAGACCAAGTAGCCTTATCCATTAGGCATGGAGTCAAAAATAAAAAAACCAAACTCAACTGAAAACTGACTGACAAACTGAACTAAATTTGACTGCAACAAAAATGTAATGAACTTACAAATCAACAGCCAATGAAGGAAACCTTATGGCCTTCACCTCGGGCTTCAAGCTTCGATGATTAACTCCTTCACACTTAGGCAGAAAAGTAAAAGGATATGTACAATGATGCTGAGAAACTTCAGAAATTTGATCAAAAGAGGTAGTGCTTGAGAAGCCTACCATTGATTGGTCCTCCTCAATAGTCTTTTCCATTCATTTCCTCGAACAAGTAAGCATGCTTCCCTCTTGAAGCTGAAATCCTGTACGGTCCCTTCCACAAATTCTTGAACTTACTGTGCTTTCTTTTATCTTCATTTCGAGCATCCCAACGAAGGACCACATCACCCATATTGAAGTCATCCGCCTTTGTTTTCCGGTCATACACTTTCTTGATTCTTTCTGGAAGCTTAGAAGTGTTTTGAAACACTTCCTCCTTGGTTTGTTGCAAATGAATCATTTGGTTTATCCACCGCTGAACATCATTCGGTTCACTGCCAACTTCCTGTAATATCTTCATGACTGGAACAACAAGAGTAGAAAAGACTATATCAACCCCATACACTAACTCAAAAGGTGACATGCCTATGGACTTCTTATTACTTACTCTGTCTGCCCACAAGGCATTGATGAGTTTCTTATGCCAATTTTTCTTATTGACCTCCAACATCTTCTTAATAATATTGACCAAAGACTTATTCGAAGACTCTACCAATCCTTTGCCTTGTGGGTAGTATGCAGTTGAATGACCCAACATGATATTGTACTTCTCACAAAATTCCACCATCTTTTTGGACTTAAATGCAACTGCGTTATTTGTGATGATCTTCTGTGGATAACAAAATCTAGACAAGATATTAGATTCCAAAAAATGAATGATAACCAAATCAGTTGCTTGCCTGGTTGTGATTGTCTCAGTCCACTTTGTAAAATAATCTGTAGCTGTCAAAATCCACTTGTGCTGGGCAGATGATGAAGGATGCACCTCACCTATGAAATTGAGATTCCATTGCTTAAATGGTGCCTAGACTGATATGGGTTGCAAAGGCAGCGAGAGCGACTTCCTCTTCCCTTGGAAAATTTGACATTCGTGACAGCTCATCACGGTCTTGTACACATCAGCAAAAAGAGTGGGCCAATAGAAACCAACCCTCAAAAATTTGTTCGCTGTGGCCTTCCAGAATAAATGACCACCACAATCGCCCTTGTGAAAGTCATTCATCACCTCCTTCGCTTCACTTTCAACAAGACACCTCCCGGGTTTTTCCAATACAAAACACTGTCTAAAATACAATATTTTGAAACCTTTCATTTCAATGATCTACCTTTGCTTTTAGACACACCCGACGGTGGATTTAAGTGTTGCAGTACATAAACTATATCAACACACCAAGGGGATGAAATGAAAATTTGAGATAATTGTGTCAACGAGTCATCAACCTCCTCTTGAGAAAGTGCATAAATCAGATTTATGTCCAGCGCATGCAAATTAGATTCTGCCATCAACTTTTCCAAACCCTGTCCCTTGATCAGCTTTGTCGGCTTAATCTCTAGATCTTATTCAAGCATGGCTGCAATCCATTTCCCTAACCTCCCTTCAGGATAAGTTTGCATCAACACATCTTTCACCGTTGCATTCAGAACATAAGTTATGATGTGAGAGTGTAGAATGTATACCCGAAAGTCCTTCAATGCTTTCACCAAGGCCAAAGCTTGTTTTTAAATAATGTTGGATCTTAGCGCCACATCTGTTATAGTCCGGCTGAAAAAGGCAATTGGTTGCTCCGTCTTTGAATCCTTTTTCTGCATTAGTACGACAGCCAAAGAGCGCTCGGAAGCGAATGAGAGGATAATGAAGTCTAAAGTATAATCAAGGTTGATCAATGTGGGAGCACATGTTAAAGCAAATTTCACTGAATTGAATGATTTCTTTGCATTTTCTGACCATCTTACCTCGTTGTCCTTCTTCAGCATATCTGTCATATCTCTAAGGTGCTCAGTGAGATTGGGGATGAATCTCCTCAAAAAAATTATCTTACCGTTGAATGAATGGATCTCCTTTTTGTTCCTTGGGAAGTCCAATTGTTGAATTGCTTCGATCCTGGAGGGATCAATGCGGATGGCATCTTTTGAGATGATGTGCCTAAGTAGTTTTCCTTCCTCCATGGAAAATAAGCTTTTCGTAGGATTCCACAAGATGTCGAATTTTTTGCATTTTTGAAACACTATTCTCAAGTGGTGTAGGTGCTCATCATTTGACTGTGAGAAGACAATAACATCATCAAGGTAAACTACAAGAAATACATCCTTCTTATTTGAGAAAGCAATGTCCATAGCCCGCTGAAATGTAGCCCTGCATTCTTGAGCCCAAATGGCATTTTGGCGTACATGAAGGTACCCCATGGTGTTGTAAATGTTGTTTTCTCTTGGTCATCTTCATGCACCAAAATCCGGTTGTATGCTGAATATCTGTTGAGAAGTGACATCCTTGAAGCTCCAACAACCCTCTGCAAGATGTGGTCCATCTTCGACAAAGGATAATTGTCCTTTAAGGACACCTTGTTCAGATTTCTGAAATCTATGCAAAGACAAATCTCCCTTGTCTTCTTCCTTACCAGCACGAGGTTAGACATCCAGTCTGAAAATCAAATAGGAACTATTATACAAGCTTTGTAAAGTCTATTTACCTTTTTTTAGATCGATGGCAGCAGTTTATGATTGATTCTTCTCAGCTTCTGGTGGAATGGCTTTTGATCCGGCTTGATTGGGATGGTGTGCTGGATGATGTTTTTATTGTACACTTTTAAATCTGAATACTCCCAAGTGAATACATCAGAAAAATCACTCAAGAGAGTTGTATATTTACCTTTCAACTTAGGGGATAAAGACCTCGATAACTTGACCATCTTGGGGTTATTCGTTGTACCAGAACACCTGCTTCTGTGGGGACCATTGTTGGCTTTTTGGCGACATCATCATGATTGAATAACTCCTCCAAGGTACTAAACCTCGTGGAATGTTATTGTCCTTTAGTTGCAACACCTCAACTTTAGCAGTTTGAATTACCTGATCATCTTCATTATACACCTCGTCAATATGGGAGTTAGCAAACTCCTCCTCCATCTGCATAAAGTTGTTCATCTGTTTATCATCCTAAAATACTTGCTTGTATCTCCGATTGTCAGGAACAACCAGGTGATGCTTCACATGAATTTCAAACTTTTTAGTAGCATGAATAGGAATTTTAAAATTGTTGGCCGCTGTGGCAAGTGAATCAACCATAAAATTCTGACTTCTACGAATCATAGACAATGTATATTTTGGAAAAGTTTTAAGAATATCAAGAACAACATTACGATAAGCTCTCATTCTAGGATGTTTGGCATGGTATTCCCCTTTTACCTGTTTTATCACCAACTCAGAGTCACCATATACTGCAATTCTTTTTGCGCCTAACCTTATCAAAATTCGAAGACCGATGATCAAGGCCTCATATTCTGCCTCATTGTTCGAACAGTCAAAAGCTAGCTTATAAGAACGCAATCTTACATTCCGTGGGACATTAGATGATTGATGTATAGGGCTACGGATCCCGATTCCGATACCAGCTCCATCTTTTCCCAAAGCACCATCGAAATCCATCGTCCAAAGACCCTCCTCATCATCGGGAAGCTGAAATTTTGTGGGCTGATTTGTTTTTTCTTTTCGATTCGCTGTTTGAATTGCTCTTTACCTTTGTCTAACTCGATTGATATTTGATTTGATTCTATTGACTTTTGCTTTGAAGTGCTTGGCTGCAAGCTTTCAGAATTCTGATTTCTGTTTTCTGCATTCAAGATTGCTTGGACACTATTTGACAATTCTGAAATTTCTTCACTTCGTACAATTTGACTATCGAAATCATCAGTACCATGATCATTATACAATATGAAGGACTCTAAATCAGTATGTACATAGTGAATTGGGTGATTCTTAGGTTTATCCTTGCTAGTGATCATGTATTTCATTTTCACTTCTCGGTATAGCTTCCTAAGTTGGCCAAATACTGGAATTGTGGCATATGAAACATCAAGTTGTAAAGTACCTCTTAACTTGGCTCCCCAAGACTGTGAAAGCAGCATACCATACCTTGGAGGTATGTTAGCAACTACAACATCCATCAACACATTTTTGGCGGGAATATGATCCAAAGAGACAACTAAGTCTTTGATAAGACCAAGGCATAAGACTCTACCAGAATCAAAAGAATAGAGGTCATGATAGGGCCGTGTTATATCCAGCCCCAACTTATCCATTATAGCCTTCGACATTAAATTATGTGAGGCCCGAAATCCAGCATGGCATTATGGAGAATATAATCATGAATCCTCAAGCTGAGATAAAAGGGAGGGACTTCACTATCTTCAAGATTTCCATCTACGGCTGGGCCAAATAGAAGTTCGGGATGGTCATCACTGACATTGACTATGTCTGACATGTGATCTACTTTCAACATCTTAGCAATTTGAGATTTATATCTATCATTCTTTATAAGCTCAGTGAGGGGAATAAAAACTTTTAACTTAGAAATTTCACTCTCTAAGCTAAACAAGTTAGATTGTTTCTCTACCTCTTTTACAATGGTATCCCGCTTTTCAAGCTGCTCTTTTGCTGAAGATTCCTTTCTTTGTACTTCCTTATCCTTCTTTGATGTACTTGTAGATGGATCACTGTTCTTGCTCTGATTTACAGTAGCAGGTTCCTTCTCCTTATTTGGACTAGGTTGGGAAGTTAGTTTAGGTTGAGTATCTTTTTGCTGAGTTGTCCTCTTTCGTGTAGAAGTATTATGAACATCTCGGTTTCTCAAACTGTACTGTCTCTGCGCTGAGCTGAGAGCATTTAGGTACTCCCTTTGGTAGTCTTCAGATTGGATTGCCAACCCATCATCATTTGTGAGGACATATTCTTGGTCATCCGACACATGTTTCCTCGATATGCTCATCATATTCTATAAGGAAAATAGATCCATGATCTTTTGCAAAGAAATGGTTCTTTTCAACAATATTATCTTCATCTTCAGGCCCTTGGGCATAGTTCTGTTGTACTGGAGTGCGGATTTGTTGTTGAGCTTGCTGGTCTGGAGCTCTCTGTTCTCTCTGCTTAATCCTAAACTGTGGTTGCTGCTGCCTCTTCTCAGAAATTGGGATTCCGGATTTGATTGTCTGGCTGCTTTTCTGAAATGGACATTCTATCTACCGTCTTCTCCATAGTTCTAATCAAACTATCCAGCTTTGCTTCAGATGAGTATGATGGTTCTTCCTTACTTGTAACTCTCTTTTCAACTTTTCTTTTTGATTTCTTGATCAACAGATTGGCTTCAACGCCGACTGCATTTTTTTGCACCTCCTTCAGTGAGGTGGGATTTCTTTTTCTAAGCTGATATGCCATATCAGGGTCAAAGGCATCTGGATAGTGCAACAAGGCCAAATCAGGTGGAGGTTTGATATTGGCAGGAATGGTATTATACATCTTATTGAAGCGGGCAGTATGGTCGTGAACTAATTCATTAGGCCGCCTTTTCAATGAGTTATACTCGGCCAATATCTGGAGAGGATTTTTCTTTTCCTCACACTTAGCGAGGAAAATATCAGTTAACTGCTGTGAATTCTGCACTGAACCAGCTGCCAAAGCTCTGAACCACTTTTTCACTTCTCCTGAGAAACTCTGAGCAATAATTCTCATCTTTGCATTATCATTGTAACACTCTAGAAGCATGCTTGGACAAATGGATATATCTAGTTTATTAGGGAGAGATGAAGCATTTAATGGCGGATGCTTGGGAGGACATCAGGCTGGCCAATGTGTTGATGTCTAGATCCCGAAGAGGGAGAGTGGCATTGGTATTGGAGCTTTGACCTTGGATATGCACCTAGATCCATAGGTTGATGGTTAGCTAGTAAGCCTGATGGTACCTAGAGTGGCTGAAGGCTTGAGTCCATCTAAGTCCCACCTGGATAGATTACCCTGATCAGGAATCTAGTTCGTAGTATTGTGTGCCGAACTCTTCGTAGTTCATTTTGGAGATCTTCCATGTACCTCTATAGATATAGCTAATTATGAATGCCTCCCTAGTTAAGAAGGAGTGTTGAAGAATGTAACTAGTGTCGGTCTTCATAATTGTATTTGAATATATCTATCAAAAGAAAGAAAAATAATTTATTATTATTAAATAAATTGACTTATTAAAACATGGGTTTCATGTTTGGGTCAATTGTTTTTAGGTCAAAGCCTCCATTGAAAGCTTTTAGGGTTTATGTCAAGTGTCCTTGTCCATGTTATAATGTAAAGAACCCTTCTTGGGATTTATTTGTCAAGAAAGAAAATTATTTTAATGTAAAATAAGTCATTTAGGCCTCCTCCACCAATTCGGCCTCAAGAAAGGACAAGTCGGTGTTGAGATTTTGTGTATTGGGGTAGCATCAGTTGTGCTCTAGCTCCCAAATTTTGAGGAAGGACTAGAGTTCACCTGTTCTACAAGACCCAGAAATGGATTTGGGAAATTTCTTCTGGTTTAGGATATACTAAATTAATTAATTATTTTCATGTATTTCCTAAGTTAAAACTTAGGAAAATAAAATAATTAAAGTGAATTTAATTAAACATGTGATGAAATTGTCTTAAGTCACACAGATCAAGCTTTCTTTTAATCTTAGCCATTGATTCAAGATTTGATCATGGCTGTTGATTTGTCAACGAGAAAAGTATAAAGAAAAGGCTTGGGGTCATTTGTAAAGACACATAGAGAGGCAGAGCACTGAAGCTAAGTTGAGATTCTAGGGCAGGGTTGGCTAAGAATACTCAGAAGTGCTTCAGCTGCAGAAGGGGGAATTTAGACCAAGGGGATGATCTGATCCCGGGCTCTAGAATACACAAGAAGCAGAGAAGAGATCAGCTAAAGGACAACGCAGAGAAAAGCAGCAGCAACATCAGCAAGGACAACGTAATTTTCAGGAAACCCTTCAGGGGTAGCGTAGTGACTGCGTCACCAATTCTGCGGTAACACAGTCCCTTCCAGGAGTAGTGCTAAGGGTTTGGAGGCCATCCAAGGCTGACGCAGATGCTTTTAGGGGCATCAGAGGCTGACGCAGTGCATTTTAGGGACAATGCTGGGGTTTCTAGGCCTAGATCTATCTGAGTTCTACAAATCCCGGTTGAGGGCGTGGATCAGTCAATATTTTTGGTCTTAGATCAGCCAGGAGCTGTAGATCTAGAGTTTTCTCTATAGGGTTTTCCAGATCTGGAACCTAGAGTTGTGTATTCAGAAATATTCTTAATAATAGAACCCTCTAGTAGCCAGAGATTGGTTTTCCCACATCAGGTTTTTCCGGGGACTATTTGTCCAGAAATGACTGTCACTTTGTCAATGTGTGCATGTGCTTATTTTAGATCTGAATTGGTAGAGATCTATTATATGTTTTGCTTCGATGTTAACTTGAATTTATTTAGTTGATAACTTATATAAGTAGGAGGAGCTTAACCGGATTTAACAGTAATAATTTCTGCACAAGTGTTAAGATTCAGAAATTTCTACAGTTGACCTCAATAGGGGAATTCGACCTCACCAACTCACTACATATTGGAGCAACTCGACTCGTTTGGAAACATATCTCTCACAAGTTCAAATTTCAATAGTTGGAAAGCAGAAAAATGTAGAAATTTCTGTTACCCAACCCCGGTTTTCAGTTTCTCCTTATTACTCCCATAAAGTTAAATGCCCATTCCCATAGCCATACAGTCAACAAGTTGGAAAAATAATTATTTTTGTGAAAACACAAATTTTGGAAATTTCACAGTGCTGAAATGCAGAAATAAAAACTCAGAAAAATAAATCAGCCACACACATAAATTTGACACGTTGATTTTTGGTCAATGTGACCCTAGAAAAATCCCCGACAACCCTTGGGGAAAACCAGTTCGAAAGCTCTTCTTATTTATGATAAATAGCCTTTACAGTGAGAGAGAAATACTTAGAAAAATTTCAGCAAGTAACAAATACAACTTATCTCGATTTCCGTGCTTAACCACTGCCTCGAAAAATGTGCAAACAACAATAAATGCTGTACGACCTCCTTGAATTTTGTGCCCAGAAATTACAGCATTAAATGCTACTGTACAGACTCCTTGAAAAGCGTGCAAACAACAATAAATGCTATTGTACGAATTCCTCAAACTGCATGCAAAGAAACAACAATAAATGATGTACGATTTTCTGCCTCGGTTTCCATGCACAGGGACAACAACTCACTGTATGGACTGTCTTGAACACCATCCCTCAAAAGCCAGTGAACTGCTCCTCAAAATTTGTGCCAAAACTGATGTACGACCTCCTTGGAATACGTGCCCAAGCTGCTGTATGGTTTTGCCTTGAAACTCGTGCCCAAACTGCCTTGAACTGTGTGCCTCTCCTTGCTGTACGGATTTGCTGAAGTGCTGCCTAGGTATGCGTGCCAAGGTTCTGTTCTCCTCGTCACTGCTCAGAAATCTCCTTTGCTCTCTTCTTCTCCTTCTCTCAATTTGCTCATGAAAGAATGAATGACCTTTTCCTTCCTTTTCCTCCTTTAACCTAATCCCAAGTGACTTTTGGGAAATCCCTAAATCCAATGGCTGAGATAGCTTTAGATCTAGGGCTGAGATTAAATGCTCATTTAAATCTCACTTTCTATTTTTTAATTCACCCTAGTTTAATAAAGACCCACTTAGTCATTTATTTCCAAAGTCACTTTTCACTTTCTAATTTCACATTGACTTTATTAAAGTCACTTTTAAATTAGATTTGACTTTATAGCTTTATAAAGTCACTTTAGGAGAAAAATTAAATTCTTTTGGACACTTTTCCCTAGGCCAAAGATCAAAGCCTTAGGGAACCACTTGTCCTCCGGTAACCAAATTTCAACACTCCCTCTTACCGAGGAAGGTGTTCCTCATCATACCCATCTTGTCTCTGAAGTAGATATGCTTGCCCCGTGGCAAGGCTTTGGTAAGAATATCTGCAACTTGCTCATCAGTGGGAATATACTCAAGCTTCACAGCTCCCTTCTGAACATAGTCTCTGATGAAGTGATATCTGATGCCGATATGCTTTGACCTGTCATGAAAGACTGGATTCTCCGTGAGTTTAATGCAACTCTGATTATCACAGTATCTCACTGATGGTCTCAACGGCTGACCAAATAAGCCAAACAACATCTTGCGAAGCCAGATGGCCTTAGAACTAGCTAGACTGGCTGCCATGTACTCTGCTTCCGCTGAACTCAATGCTACTGACTGCTGCTTTCGGTTGAACCACGACACCACTACCGAACCCAACTCAAAACAACACCCTAAAGTGCTCCTCCTATCAGAAGCACAACCTGCCCAATCAGAGTCAGTGTAACTTGCCATTCTCACTCCATCTCCCTGCCTATAATCCAGACCATACTCCACCGTCCCCTGCAAGTACCGCAAAATGTGTTTTGCAGCAACCCAGTGAACCCTCCTAGGCTCACACATGAACTGGCTCATTGTGTTGACTGTGAAACATATATTTGGTCTGGTGTTGACCAAATACATCAAGGAACCAATCAGCTGTCTATACAAAGTGGGATCCACCAACTCGGAATCTGAAGCGTGAAGCTTCTTCTAGTTGGTGATCATTTGTGTCGACATGGGTCTACAATCCTCCATGTGGAATCTGCCAAGGATGTCCACAATATACTTCCCCTGTCCCAGGGAGAAATGCCCTTCCTCGTGCCACACCTCCAAACCCAAAAAGTAATGCATCAAGCCAATGTCCTTCATCTCGAACTCTGACGCAAGATCTCTCTTGCAGTGCTCTATGAGTCTCTCTGCACCTGCAATGACCAAGTCATCCACATACAACACCTAAATGAGAGGCTCCTCACCTATCACAATAAAGTAAAGGTTTGGATCTGCATCACTCTTTATGAAACCCATCTCCTGCAAGTATGTATCTATCCTGGAGTACCAAGCTCTAGGAGCTTGCTTCAGGCCATAAAGGGCCTTCTTCAGTCTGCACACATGGGACTCCTTCCCATGCACCTCAAAGCCCTGTGGCTGCTCAATGTACACCTCCTCTTGTATGAAGCCATTGAGAAATGCGGTCTTCACATCCATCTGGTGGATCTTCCAACCCATCTCTGCTGCTATCGATATGATGGAGCGAATCGAAGTATATCGAGCCATGGGAGCGAAGGTCTCCTCATAATCTACTCCCTCTACCTGGGAGAACCCTCTAGCCACAAACCTTGCCTTGAATTTCTCAATGCTGCCATCTGCAGCATGCTTTACCTTGTAAAGCCATCTAGAAGTAACCACGGATTTGCCCTCAGGCCTCGGCACCACCTCCCAAACATCATTCTTCATGATAGAAGAATACTCCTCTTGCATGGCCTCTCTCCAGACCTGCTGGCTAGCTGCCTCCTCATAGCTAGAAGGCTCAGAGTCTAAGATGTTGGCAGCCATTGCCATGTAGCTACAAAACCTCTCAGGTGGTCTACTCTCTCTGACCGGCTTCTTAGGCCCAACAACAGATGTGGCCTCTCTCAAGGTATCCTGAAGCCACTTGGGCTTCCTCTTCCCTGAGCACACTTCTCCCATTGGAGAATGAAACTCCTCCTCCTCATCATCAGGAGCCTGAACTCCTGACTGTCTGTCTGTTGTCCTCCTGCCTGAACCTGAACCTGTAGATGCTGAAGTACTGTGTGAACTGTCCATCAGTGGACTCCCTAGTGAATTGCTCTGCGGACTGCTCTGCATGCTGCCCGAAGCACCACCCCTCTGACTCTGTGAGCCACTGCTCACTGATGGACTTGACACCGTAATTGATGTACTTCTAGATCCTCTGGATCCCTGCCCACTGGATCCTTGCGCCTGACTCAGCTACTCCTAAGGGTTTGGTTGATCCAGATACTCTAACTTCCGTGATCTCTTAAAAGCCCTGTCCTCGAATTTCACATCCCGCCTAACAACAACTCTCCTCTGTGCAGGAATATAAATCCGAAAGGCTTTCGAGGTCTCATTGTAGCCCACAAATATACCCTTCTCTGCGGTGGGCTCTAGCTTGGTCCTCTTCTCCTTGGGTACGTAGGAGTATGCAATACACCCAAAGATACGAAAATGACCAATATCAGGCTTCTTCCCAGAAAAAGCCTCCTCCGGAGTCACATGCCCCAAGGCACGATGCGGACTCCTGTTCTACAAATATACAACAGTGTTGCAGGCCTCTGCCCACAAAAACAATGGTAACCCCTGATCATCTAACATAGCTTTGGTAGCCCCAACGATGGATCTATTCTTCCTCTTCGCAACCTCGTTCTGCTGGGGGTTGTAAGGAACTGTGAACTCCCTCCTAATGCCTGCCTCCGCACAATCCTCAACAAACTCACCAAGGGTGTACTCTCCTCTATTGTCCGACCTCAGGGACTTGATCTTCCGACCTGTTTGAGTCTCCACAAGAGCTCTGAACTCCTGAAACTGCTTGAAGACTTCACTCTTGGTCTTCAAGAAATAAATCCAGGTCCTCCTGGAGTGATCATCAATGAATAAAACATAATACTCATATCCACTCAAGGAAACATGAGACATCCGACCGCTCACATCGGTATGAATCAAATCAAGTATCCCAGTCGATCTGCTGTCATTGCTGGGAAAAAGGGATTTGGCAAACTTGCCCATAGCACATCTTTTGCATGTATCAAAGTGATCAGTACTGAAATCTGGCACACCTGTAGTGATCTCCTGCAATGTCCTCAAGGCTCCATGATACATGTGCCTCATCCTGTGGTGCCAAATCTCACACAGCTCTGAACTGCTATCTCTGCTATCGGTACTACTGCTCAATGCAAAAAGGGGCTGAAACGCAAACTTGTACACCTTTGCATGGCGTACACCAATCACTCTAGCTAACTCAGCTGGAGCGCCCCTGGGATATATCAGCACCTGTCCTCTCCTAAACAATATCTCATATCCTCTGTCCTCCAATGCTAAGACAGATATGAGGTTCTTCCTCATCCTTGGCACATATAGAACATCTGACACTTTCAAGGGAGGTTTGGGTTCCCATCAAATGTCAATGTCCCTACACCGACTGCTCTAACAACACTGTCATCTCCGAGTACTACCTCTATATCAGTGCCACTCTCTAAAAGCTCTGAGAAGTATTCACGGACTCTTGTCATATGACGTGAAGCCCCACTGTCAACATACCAGATATCTGAAGATGCTCTGCTAGTGGAGGGAAATGCACACTCCCTCTCAACCTCCATGGCAGGTGATCCCGCACTAGTGGACTCACAAGCAATGAACCCAAACTCCCGGTCAAAGCTATCCGTAAAGTCCTCTATCTCTGCTGATGATGCCATGCTCTGGTTCTTCCCATTCTTCTTCTTCTCCGGACACACAACTGCATAGTGTCCCATCTTCTGACAATTCCAACACTTCACCTTGGAATAGTCTTTCTGCATGTTCCCCTGTTTACCTTTACCTTTGCCTTTGCCCCCACCACCACTTGTGGAAGCTTGCTTCTTTCCCTTGCCTTTCTTGCCTCCTACTAACAGTGCTACATCCTCATCCTGCTCAACTGGTTTGGCTGCCCCAAGCTGGATCTTTCTGATTTCTGTCTGTATGCAATCATCTGAGAACCTCTCCCAAGTGGTAAGGGTCTCACGTGCACAAACCCCATCAGCAAAGTTCAGCCATGAACTGGAAAGGCCATTCACTGCAATTTGCACCAACTCAGTGGGTGGAATGAACTCTCCAACTGCTACCAATGCATCTCTCACATTAGTAATCTTTGTGAGATATCCAACTACACTATCAGTCTTACTCATCTTAATGGTCTTCAGCTTCTCCCTTAGGACCATTTTCCTGTTCTCATTGGTACTCTGGTAGAGATTGGTCAATGCTGTCCACATCTCATGAGCATATCTCTTTCCTCTCACATGAGGAATGCAATGGTCTTTGATTCCATCAAGAATCAGTCTCTTACCCTTGTTATTATTTTTATTAAAGTCTGCCAACTCATCAGGGTCAGCAAGCACATTAACAGGGTGCTGTGGGGTGTGCACCATGATATCCCAGACTTTTGCCTCCTCAAAAATGCTCTGCATTCTCTCCTTCCATACACTGTAGTTACTATGCCCATCCAACCTATCCTCCACCCTCAAGCCCAAAGACATGCTTGCTGTCCTAATAAATCGAAAATAACACTGCTGTAGTAAAGGTACTGTTTTCTGTGTGAAAAATCAGCTTGCTGTAATTTTTCTTCTTACTATCTCAAACTTTGTTTTTCAACAATCTAGCTTTGATACCATGTAGAAATTTCTGTTACCCAACCACGGTTTTCAGTTTCTCCTTATTACTTCCATCAAGTTAAATGCTCATTCCCATAGCCATACATTCAACAAGCTGGAAAAATAATTATTTTCTGAAAACACAAATTCTGGAAATTTCACAGTGCTGAAATGCAGAAATAAAAACTCAAAAAAATAAATTAGCCACACACATAAATTTGACACGCTGATTTTTGGTCAATGTGACCCTGGAAAAACCCCCGACAACTCTTGGGGAAAACCAGTTCGAAAGCTCTTCTTATTTCTGATAAATAGCTTTTACAGTGAGAGAGAAATACTCAGAAAATTTTTAGCAAGTAACAAATACAACTTATTTCATTTTCCGTGCTTAACCACCGCCTCGGAAAATGTGCAAATAGCAAAACAAAAACAGCAATAAATGTTGTACGGCCTCCTTGAATTTCGTGCCCAGAAATTACAGCATTAAATGCTGCTGTATAGCCTCCTTGAAAAGCATGCAACAACAATAAATGCTGTACGGTTTTCTGCCTCGGTTTTCGTGCACAGGGACAACAACTCACTGTACGGACTGTCTTGAAAACCATGCCTCAAAAACCAACAAACTGCTCCTCAAAATTCGTGCCAAAACTGCTGTACGGCCTCCTTAGAATACGTGCCCAAGTTGCTGTACGATATTGCCTTGAAACTCGTGCCCAAACTGCCTTGAACTGTGTGCCTCTCCTTGCTATACGGATTCGCTGAAGTGCTGCCTCGGTATGCATGCCAAGGTTCTGTTCTCCTTCTCCTCACTGCTTAGAAATATTCTTTGCTCTCTTCTTCTTCTTCTCTCAATCTGCTCATGAAAGAATGAATGACCTTTTCCCTCCTTTTCTTCCTTTAACCTGACCTTAAGTGACATTTGGGGAATCCCTAAATCCAATGGCTGAGATAGCTTTAGATGGGCTGACATTAAATGCTCAATTAAATCTCACTTTCTATTTTTTAATTCACCCCACTTTAATAAAGACCCACTTAGTCATTTATTTCCAAAGTCACTTTTCACTTTCTAATTTTACATTGACTTTATTAAAGTCACTTTAAAATTAGACTTAGAAACTTTATCACTTAAGGTCACTTTTAAATTAGATTTGACTTTCTAACTTTATAAAGTCACTTTAGGAGAAAAATTAAATTCTTTTGGACACTTTTCCTTAGGCCAAAGATCAAAGCCTTAGGAAACCACCTGTCCTCCGGTAACCAAATTTCAACAAAAAAGTGCGAAATTCAAGAAGGAAGAAGGAAAGGGTTAGTGAAGGAGAAGGAGGTCATTATTTTGCGAAAGAAGTCGAAATTCTCTCTCTCTTGTCTCACACGTGCGAAGGAATTGAAGTTGCTGGAGGGCCGAAATTGTAGTCTAGAAGATAGGCCAAAATTCTGATGCAGTAGGTCGAAAATCTGTCTTTAATGCAATATTGATGTAGTATTGAAGCAGTGTTGATGAAATATTGTTGTAGTTGATCTGTGAAGGTTGGAAGAACAATTTGAGGGCTGACGTGGTGGAGGAGAAAGTTCTGTGGGTTTAAGGTCTTGGTCTATCTCAAATTGAATCTATTGAAGGAAGAGTTCTGACCGGGTTTACCCTTATATAGGGGTTTTTCCCTGGCTGTGCGCCTACATCTGGTGTCCTTGATCTTCGTGTTTTGGTTTTGGTAATTGCTTGATTTACTAAGATAAAAGAAGAACATAAGAAATATAATAATAATAACTCAAGGAAATCACAAGTAATTATCAACAAGAGAAAATATTTATGCCTTTTCGTTTTTCTAACATACCCCAAGGCCAAGGTCGAAGGCAAGAAAGGAAAATCCAAAGATCAACATGAAGAAACCCTTTTGGTGCTTCTAAAAAAAATGGAAAAGTTCAGTGAAGAAATGAATTCACTAATAGGCTCTAAATGAACAAGCTCACTGCCTTGGAAAGGGCCCAAAAATCAAGCTATGTCCTAGAAGGGAAGCTTTTCCCTGGGAAGCAAAATGAGGAGGATAAACCAAGCTAATCTCAAGTCCCCAACACTCTGTCTCCAACAAACGCTGTGGAACAAGATTCATCCTCCAAAGATGAACAAAGTGATGAGGATGAGAGAGATGATGATGGATTCAATGAGCAGGCTAATCTCGTAGAATCCGAAGCCTTCAACATTTTGCTAGGGGGTTCATATACTCATCCTACCATTAATAAGGTCACTATCAAATAAGAGAAGAAAGAGCCAATCCTTAATGCTGATGATAGTGGAAGATGCAAAGGGGTCTAATATTCACAAAAAGACAACAACAAAGACCCCACAACCTCCAAGGAAATGAATAAGAATGACTAAATTCCTAAGCAAGTCCCTCACAAAGAACCCCTCCTTCAAGATCCCCCTAAAAAGGATTCTCTGAAAAAGGCTAATCCCATGAAGGACCCTCAAAAGAAAGAATCTACCAAAGGGGATAAAGGTAAAGAGGTCGAACTTGATGTTGACTTAGAGACTGTTATAGGAAAGATGACTGTGCTAGTTCCATTAAAGGAGATTGTGAAACTTCCTTGACAACAATGGCAAGTTAAGAATTCCCTGGGCTTTGAAAGGGAGGAATTACCCATAACATTACAAAACATTCACCTTCCCGATCTAAATGCAGGACATGAGCCATTCTTGCTTTGCTTAGCCGTAAATGACCTTCCATAACATAATTGCATGTTAGACTCAAGGGCTTCCGCAAACATCATGCCATTGAAATCATGGAGCAATTGGGTCTTAACATCACTCGAAGGTATAAAAATGTGTGTGGCTTTAACTCCAAACCCATGGAAGTAGAAGGCCTCATAAAGGATTTTAAAGGTTTCTTTAGCTAGGAACCCTGATATATCATTGCTTATGGATGTTGTGGTCATAGATATCCCTGATGTTTAGGGGATGTTATTATCAAGGAAATGGGGAGCCAATGTTGGTGGTCAACTTCAAATGGATTTGTCATATGTCACCATTGCGCAATCTGATGGGACCCCCTTCATACTCTATAGAGAACCTGCATACCCTACTCATGTGATCAAGATGGGGCCAATTCCATATTACAAGACACATGAGATTGAGAAGGCTTCTCTCATTCTCCCTTCACAAGAAGTCTGTATTCTTAAGCGACCAAATCACAAGGCAAACAAAAAGTGGAAGCCCAAAAGGGAATACAAGGTTGGGGATGTGGTCTTGGTAGATAAAAATCCAACACATGTCAAGATTCATGGGAAAGTCGAGGAAGATTACTACTACATTGCCAAACTTAACGACGAACTTTGGTCGCAACCAATCAAGTTAAGTCATATCACCCCTTTCCTTGACACTTGACATTGTATTATATGCATGTTACGATAGGATGCATTGCATGCTCATTTTCTCATTAGAACTAATGTCATATGATATTTTCATGATAGATTAGTTGCGTTTAGATTAAATTTGCATTTTACTTTCTTATTGATTTTTATGGCCTAGTATTAAGCATGGGTGATCATAAGACACCACAAAAACATGCTACCCCAGGTGCTTGGTCTTTGATATGTGTAGGTAATAGGTCTGCGGTACCAAGAGATTGCTCATGTTCTCATGACCTCCTGTTCGAGTAGCTTCATGAACCTCTCCGAGAGTTCATATCCCAATTGGAGCTAGATGTTACCCATCACTTGTGGGTAGTGTATATTGGAGAATTGTTTTCTCCTAGATGGTCCTCAGGCGACAGCCAGCAGCCCCTTGTAGCCACTAGATAGATTGATGTGCCATTATCTTCGCCACCTGAGCCAACCATGTGGTACCTCACCCATTTGTTATGACTGTATGTTTGAAGGTGGGCCTCCCAGCCCCAAAGGTATGGCTTTCATTGGTATAATTGAGTAATTTTTCTTACTTGTCATGGGCAGTTTTGAACATGGAGTCGTGGGGGGATTCGGCAGAAAGAGTAGGCTAGGTTTGTACTCTTGTCTCCACTACTCGATTTCGTGGTTAGCCTTGTATCCTAGTCCTGTGGGATCTCTTCTATTGGCCATTAGATTTAGGGTTGGCACTACATGGGAAATCCCGATTTTGGTTGCATGGTCCCGCTTCCTGACACCATACACATCACTCCCTTCCACTCTTTTTAGCACCATTCATCTCTTTCCCCATTTGGGTCCACATGTGTCCACTGGGTCCACATAGGGTTAGCCTCCCCCTCCCCTTGTCCACACCTTGGGTTGGGCCTAGAACGATGCCTGGTGGTTGATGTAGCTAAAAAGAAAAGAAAAATCATAATTTGGCCACTCGCAATAGGAAGTGTACCACAAAATGAAAAAGATGGTTGGGACATACAAATTTAGCACATGGGTAGAAGGCAAACATGAGCTCTACCCCATATCCATTGCCATCACCCTGGTTCCTATGGGCCCTAGATGAGCCCCCTCCATCATTAAGGAACCCATGATTGTCCCAACCCCTGATGGGGTACTCACTGCTATATATTACACAATATGTTGTCATCCCCAGGAGTCCCAAGCAGTTATGAAGAAAAATCAATCAAAGACAAAAGAAATATGAAGAAGGGTGGAAAAACAAAGGTCGGGGTAACTCATGTGCCATGATTTTCTCCCTCCTACACTCAGATGTGGGCTTCCTTTATTATAGCTACCCTTGTGCCATGACATGTGTTTTGGATGATTCCCTTGAGCCCCACTCCGTCCCATTACTATATCATTTGCCACGTACCACTTGAGGGATGTACCATGGACATGTCACCCCCTTTAAAGGTTGAAACCACATAACAAGGTCTTTGATTAACCCCCTTATTGAGCTTAGAGACACTTGTACATGCCAAAACCCACTATGGAAGGGCATGCCACCATGAAGTGCTCCATTGATTCCATGACTTGTAAGCTCTTTTACTTGATTATTCTAATGATTTGTTGTATTGGAGGGCATGGGGGTGCATTGGATCTCATGCAAGATTGCAGGTGGGTCTCCATTTGGGGTTAGGTCTCCCTATACAGGTCCTAGCCCTCGAGAGGGCTACATTGGCACTTGTAGGGCGAGCGTTGAGAGGCATGGGCCTCCACCATAGCAGAGATTACTTCATGGATCCCCAACACCACTCATTGATTGCTCGTGTTCCACCTTTTTGGATGAAGATGATGCACCTGGTTCACCATGCCCAACCTGCTCCACACTTGCACCATACACTTGACAGATGTTTCAGGCTCCAGATGAGGATGTGTCTCACTACAAAGAATTTATGTCATCATCCTAGCTGTTACAAATGGTTTACAAACATTTTCGATCCACTTGGAGACCCATGAGGATGTCCTTGTGCCCCTCACACCCACTTGGGGGCACCATGAGGATTTGCTTGGAAAACAAGGGCCAACCCCTTGTCCACTATGTTTGAGGTCCATTTTCACATTATGACATACTTAGGACTTCATTAGGCCTCCTCAAAGGCCCAATGACTCACTTTATTGATCATTCTACCCTCTAGAGAGGCTTATTATTATGTTATTGTGCTATCTTGGTGGGCTTGTCACCAAGGGATGTTATTATTGCACATTATTTTATTATTTGGGGCTCAATTAGGCCAAATTAGGCAAATCGAACTCATTAGTGATTGTATAAATAGAAGTGAGGTGATTTATTTTCATCATCATCACTTGGATTGGGATTTAGTAGCTCTTGAGAATTTCACATTCCCTTTTGGAAGACGAGTTTGGATGTTATGGATGAATTTTGATGTTTGGACCTATTTCTCTTGTCTTGGAGCTTCATTATTAGCATAATATGGTGATTGGATATACTCATTTTTACATGTAAGTAATCTTTTCATGCTTATTCTTGTTATTTACTTTGCCACATGAATGTTGATGGGATTTTCACAATACAAGTCTGAAATTTACTGCTTTCTTATGTGAAATTGTGGAAATTTTGATCTTTTGTAGCATTGCATCATTGCATGGGCCATGTATGAATGGGTGAATATTCCTAGAGATTATTTTGTCAAAATACATCTTGATAAGTCATCAAATTGGGAAATTTTGATATTTTGTAGTGTTGTATCATTGCATGAGCCATGTATGAATGGGTGAATATTCCTAGAGATTATTTTGTCAAAATACATCTTGATAAGTCATCAATTATTGTATATCGAAGTATAAATATCTCAAGTAGCTGCTCTCGTGCCCTAATGCCATGTGAAGTTGCTTGAAGACATCCTTGATTGGATAAACCTCTTCCAAACCATAAATTCTCCGTGACTGCATCTCTCCCAAAGGAGAAGGCACTGATCCTTCTATAGGTGATCACTTTTGAAGACAATTTCTCTCACCTCTCCTTCCTTTTCTTGGCCTAGCCTCCATAGGTCACCTAGGGCATCACATATCTCACGTTCTAGCCATAAAAAGACTTCGATCTCTTGTCCATAACTGCATTAGGGTTTCCTCTAGAGTCCCTCCAAATTTCAAGAAATTCCAACGGTGGGATCTTGGGATATAGCAGGCCCTAGCTCAAGGATCATTTCTTGCCTTAGGTTTCCCTTGGCTAGTGTCCTCATTTGGATCATTGCATTCAATTCTAAGAATATTTTTCCTTTGATCCTCTTCGCGTCCATAATTATGTCAATCCCATCTTTGGTTGCTCAACTCCACTTCCTTGACCTAATTCTGGGTCCACTTGGTCTTCTGTGGTCCCACAATCGTACAACTCAAATTCCACAAAGATCACATAAAAACCAATTCTCCATAAGGATTTGTGGGTCTTGAAACTTCTTGACAAGGCATACTCCCATACCCTAGTCTCAAAAATCCTCTTATCCTTTCCTAGAGAGCCTTTCACCTTGCTTTTAAAGCAAGAAAGCCATATCATTGAGCCTCTCTTGTGAATGGGCCTCGAGAATAACCTTTTATACTTCCATTGACATATTCATTATTGTTATTCCTCTTATACTAGGTCTCCTCGCATTGGTGAAAGTTCGTAAAAAGCAGGGAGCCTTAGCTGAGGTGACAGTGGGCTATCACTCCATTGTTGCCCTTGACCTAGTAGTTGCTCCATAAGATCTCCTTCTAGGACCCCTGCTAGTTTGAGCGGTGACATGGACCAAAGACAACAAGTTTCTCCTCAACTCTGGGAGGTAGAGAACATCATGTACGAGAAATTTCGAAAGTCCGGGCAGTTTGAGCCTGATGGTGCCAAGCCTTGATTGCTTGAGTTTTGAATTTTCTGCAAAGTAGACTGCTCCATCAACATTGTTAGTGAATTCTTCAAATAAATTTCTTCTAAAAGTCATGTGGCAAGTTGCTCCTGAATCAAGTAAACAAGCATCTTTCCATGAAGCAAGTGAAGCATTAAATAAGTCTTTAGTTACTCCAGTGTTGCAATGTGCCACAACATAATGAGTGGATTCAGGTGCTTTACCTTTCCCTTTATCTGATGATTGTCCTTTCTCTTCATCCCTTTCCTGCCTAATCTTGTCTCATGAGAGCTTACATGTAGAAGCACCGTGTCCATCTCTATTACACCGTATGCAATGAAGATCAAGCCTTTCTCGTTGGAAATGTCTGCCCCCCTTGCCTCTATTATCCTTCCTTCCTCCTCTTTGGCCACCTCTTCCTCTAGAAGAATCTTGTGCCCGATCCTTCTCTTTTTGTGCAAGGCACACAACTTCTTCAAGAAACTGAGCAACTGTCTTCTTCTTTCAAAAAAATTTCTCTCTTTCAACAAACTTCTCCACAAGAGAGTTAAAGGAAATCTCCTTAAGTTTTCCACTAGTTTGTAATGACTCAAGATAATGGGAATAAGTGGGATATGGTGCCTTGACAAAACTTGTGAGAGGAACATCCATTTTGACACTAGTGGCTTCTATATCATGCATAATGGCTCTTATTTCAGATGCTAAGGCAAGATGGTCGTCATCCTTCAATTCTAAATTAAACGACTTGATCATTAATTGGACAACTTCAAGCTCAGAGTGTGAGTCATATAAATCCTTCAACTTCTTTAAGGCTTCAAAATCATTTGAAAATGCTGAAATATGACGACTCACCTCTTCATTGACTAATATTGCAATCAAGGCATAGGCCTTGCTGTTCTTGTTCTCCCAGATGACAAGCTCTTTGTTAGAAGTGGGCTTCGTAGGAGGATTACCTCCTTCTCCTTCACAAACTCCTTTCTACAACTCATTAAAAATCAACATATGTTTTATCTTCCCGGAGCATTCATGGTAGCTCTCTTTGCCAAAGAGAACTACTCCAACTTGAAAGTGCAGAAGTGTCCTCAGACACACAACTTTATTGATCAAGCAAAAAGATTACATAGCAAATTACAGGATTTTACACACGTAAACTCACACTCTCACATTCTCTCATTACACACTCCAATGAAAATAGGAAACTAACCTATTTATAAGCTCTATGTTCTAACTTAATCTAGTTATGGATCACTTGGAAAATAAACAGGTGTCCATTTACAATAAATGAGCTTCTAACCACTCTACTAACTTCACTCCTAACTTAGAGCCTAGAAAACGACTCTTTTCTAGAGTCCTAATTTTTATTAACAAATTTCTATTTCTAAATATCTCAAAGATTTATTAAATATTCTAGAATAATAATTATTAATTTAATACCTTAAATTAATAATTATTTTATTCAAACACTATAACCTATGATAAAATTTATTTTGGATCATCTAACATTCCCCCCTATGATCCAAAGATACATTACAACAGATACCAAGTTCATCCCTGAACTTAGTAAACTTTATTCTGCCAAGAGGTTTTGTGAAAATGTCGGAGGTCTGATCTTCTGAAGGTCAAAACACTGGCTTGATGACGTCCTTTGCAATGAGAGATCTGATATGATGATACTTGGTGTCCACATGCTTTGTCTTTGAATGAAAAACTGGATTCTTGGCAAGCTTTATTGCTGATTGATTGTCGATGAATAATGAAGTAGCTTTTGCTGGAGGAATCCCCAAGTCCTGTAAAACTCGACGTAACCAAACAATCTCACATGTTGCTTCCCATGCTGAAATGTACTCTGCTTCTGCTGAAGAAGTGGCCATTGTAGTTTGCTTCTTGCAACTCCAGGAAACTGCAGCTGACCCCATGTTCATTAAGTAACCTGAGGTTGATGCCCTGTCATCAATACTGCCAGCAAAGTCGGCATCTGAAAATCCACCAAGTACAAAATTTTTAGTCTTTTGTAAAGAAGACCGAAATATTTTGTTCCTTGGATATATCGAAGAACTCTTTTGGCTGCATTCCAGTGGCTATCTAATGGTTCCTGCATAAAACATGAAAGAATACTTACTGTATAAGATAGATCAGGACGAGTGGTTGTCAAATAAATCAAGTTGCCAATCAACTGTCTGTAAGTCGTGTTGTCCACCTTTTCCCCCCCTTCAAATTTTGAAAGTTTTAAGTTTTGTTCCATAGGGGTAAGGACAGGCTTACAATCCTGCATTCCAAATCGCTGAAGAATTTCTGCTGCATATTTACTCTGGGAAATGAAGATCTGATGTGGACGTTGGAATACTTCAGCTCCAAGATAGTAGTGAAGTAGTCCCAAATCTGTCATCTTAAAACCTGCATGTAACTCCTTTTTCACCTTTTCAATGTGATCATCATTGTTGCCTGTAATGATCAAATCATCAACATACATAATGAGAATGACCAGATACTTTCCCTGTTGACGCACATACAAAGTATCATCAGATTCACTGCGATGAAAACCAACTATGCGAAGGTATTCATCCATTTTGGCATACCAAGCGCGGGGAGCTTGTTTTAATCCATATAAAGCCTTGATTAATTTGTAGACTTTATGTTCTTGCCCTTCAACTTCAAACCCTGGTGGTTGTGTCATATATACATCTTCCTGTAAATCCCCGTTGAGAAAAACACTTTTGACATCCATTTGATGAGCTTTCCACCCTTTCTGAGCTGCTAAGGCAAGTGTGAGGCGGATGGTGTTCCATTTAGTTGTGGGAGCAAAGGTCTCCTCATAATCGATCCCTTCCTGCTGCGCAAAACCTTTAGCAACAAGTCGTGCTTTATACTTGTCAATATCACCATTTTGCTTGTACTTAATTTGATAAACCCATTTGCATCCAATAGGCTTAACACGCTGAGGACAATCAACAAGTTGCCAAGTGTTGTTGTCTTGAACTGCCTGATATTCATCAACCATTGCTTGTTGCCATGCTTTATGTTTCACTGCCTCTTGAAAAGAAGAAGGTTCAGTAAAATCATTTGCTATCAAAGCAAAATTGCCTTCATTTCGTTTTGATGCCCTTGTTCCTGTTTTGTTTTGTTCATTAGGCCTTACATCT
Organism: Pinus albicaulis; assembly: GCA_034641835.2. Lineage (NCBI taxonomy): Eukaryota > Viridiplantae > Streptophyta > Pinopsida > Pinales > Pinaceae > Pinus > Pinus albicaulis. Next base: position 35,128,715 of record CM076571.1, on the reverse strand, counting down.
TTCAATAGTTGAACTGCCCATTTTGGAAGTTGTTGCTCACTTGTTTGAGGTGTTGAGAAGTCCCCATCATTGTAAAGGGGATTAATGTAAATTGATGTTCGTCGTTCAAGTGGTGAATCTGGAGAATCACTGTCAGAAGAACTGCTGCTGCTTGGAGATGCTGATGAACTGCTAGAAGACCCAGATGACTTTGTTGAAGTAGATGAACTGGATGACTCATCTTCAGAGGAAGGAAAATCAAGTTCATACCAATTTGGTGAAGTTGGTTGACTTTGCATATTTCCTTTCCTTTTACTGCCTTTAGTTTCTAACTTGTGAAGAAGACTTTTGATTTCTTCAGCACTCTTACTCTCTGTTTCATCAAAAATGACATCCCTTCTCACAATAAATTTTCCATTGGTCAAAAGATGATACCCTTTCTTTTCATCGGAATAGCCAATCATGGTGCATTTCAAACTTCTTGAATCAAGCTTAGTTCTCTTTTCTTTGGGAACTAAGGCATAACAGATGGATCCAAAAACTCGAAGATGTTTAACTTTAGGTTTGAAACCAAACCAAGCTTCATAAGGGGTGATTCCTTCTAATGAAGCAGTTGGAGATCTGTTTCTTAGATAGACAGCTGTATGGATTGCTTCTGCCCAATATGTTGGGCTTAACCCTTTGAAAGTTAACATGGATCTCGCCATGCCTAACAATGTGCGATTCATCCTTTCTACGACTCCATTTTGCTGTGGAGTGTAAACATTTGTAAGATGCCTTTTGATGCCATTTTCACTGCAATAGGTTTTGAATTCATTTGAGTTGAATTCTCCCCCATTATCTGTCCTAAGAGTACCTATCTTTTCTTTGACCTCATTTTCAACAAGTTGTCGAAAAATTTTAAATTTCTCAAATGCTTCTGACTTGTTTTTCAAAAAGTAAACCCAAGTCATTCTACTGAAATCATCAATAAATAGCAATAAATATTTGCAACCACCTAATGAAGGTTGAAGTGGACCACACACATCACTGTGAACTAGTTGCAGCAGCCTGTTTGCGCACCATGTACTTGTTGGAAAACTTTCTCGACTCTGTTTGCCATAAATGCAGGCTTCACATTTTGCATTTTCTTTGTTGAAAGTTGGAAGTCCTTTAACCATCCCTTGTTTCTGCAATTGAGAAAGACTATCAAAATTCAAATGTCCATATCTTACATGCCATAATCTTATAGGTGAAATTCCTGTAGTAACTGCCCCTGCAAAATCAAAATGCCTTGGAATAACTGTCCCTTTCATCCTTAACAGTTTTCCGTCTTCATATCCTGTCATCACTGTTTGGAAGTTCTGTTTGACTGAATTAATCTTAACTAAGCCATCTTCCATAATTATTTGATGTCCTGCTTGTCGAATCATGACCAAAGACAACAATTTTTTCTTAAAGGTGGGAACATACCACACATTGGAAATCAATTTTTCTCCAATGTCAGGGAGAAAAACTTTGACTGCACCTTTTCCATAAGGCGTATGTTTTGTATCATCTGCTAGAAAGATGGAATTAAGATGGCACTCTTGAAAATTCCAAAAGAAATCTCATCTACAAGTCATGTGCTGAGTTGCTCGTGAATCCAAAATCCAAGCATCTTCATAATCACTCTTAATATAAGAGGAAATTTGGATTGCTGGTGAAGAAGTGAAGACATATTCTGAGTCATTATCATCTTGATCTTGATCATTTGCAAACTGTGCTGAAGGCTGTTGAAACTTAGAAATTTTATTGATAGATGTGCGACAATTTGAAGCATAGTGACCAACTCTGTTACATCGCCTGCAAACAATTTGACTCAAATCGGTGCCTCTTCCTTGAGACTATCCTCTGCCTTGAGACTGTCCTCGACCTCTGCTTTGTCCTCTGTTTTGAGATTGTCCTCTCCCTGGATTCTGTCTTGTGCCTTGCTGAGATCCTCTATTTTGATTGTTGCCTCTGCCTTGAGAATTGTTTCTGTTTGAATTGGAGCCTCCGTTGGAGTTGTTTCCTCTGTGTTGACTGCGACCACGACCTTGCGCTGCTTGATTTTGATTAAAATTACCTTTGCCTTTGTTTTTGGAATTTTCAGCTGAGGAGTTGCTAGTACTGGCTTCTGTGAGAAAAACATCTTCACCAACTTTCTTTTTCTTCCCAAAAGTTTTATCATGTTGAGTCAACATTTCGCAGAGTTCATCAAACTTTAGCTTTTCTAACTTTCCAGTGAGCTGTAGAGTTTCTAAAAAATGTGTGTAAGAAGAAGGAAGCCCAACAATTAAAATTGTGACCATAAAACTATCATCAACTGCTTGAAAACCAGCATTAACAATTTCCTGCTTAATATTCTTAAGTCTGGAGATGTATTCAATAATATCTCCTTCTTCAGTCAATTTTTGATGCAACAATTTTAATTGTAGGTCAACTCTTTTTGATTGAGGCTGAGTATCAAACAACTCTTTAAAAGTTCTCAAAGCAGACCAAGCATCTTTAGCATTTTCGATATGGACATACATTTCATCATTGACAGACGATTTAATGAGAGCTAATGCTTTGGCATTTTTAACTTCCCATTTTGCTAGCGCAGCTGCATCTGTAGGTTTATTTGGCTTTACATCTCCATCACAAATATCATGCCATAGTTCATTATAAACAAGAGTGCTTTCGATGAGGCGTTGCCATGTTTTGTAAGATTTTGAGCCTTCAAGCTCCAAAAAAATATCAAGATGCGCAACACAACAGCAACACACGACGCAAAAAAAAACGAACTATCAGGGCTTGGCCTTGACCCTCGAATAGTCGTTGAAACAGGAGAAAATTGATTGAGCTTTGCACTTGGCTCTAGTCAATTTCTCAAATATTTACAAGGCAACTTTCAAAATTTGACCTTTACAATAGTGCTCTTGCACACTGGTAAAAAAAAATTACCCCCCCTCAAAGTAAAATTACTTTGAGTCACACTATCACTCCATAAACAAATTACAAAGAAAAAATCTTCTTATCACTCCAAAAAATTGCAATGTTCTTCAAGTAAATTGCAATGTTCTGTCCCAAGCTGCCGTGATTCAATGTCAATACCAAGATACAACAGCAAATGCTGTTTTAATGCAATCGAATGCTGGCTGGCTGTGCTGGCATCGACATATATAAAAAACACAAATCGAACGCTGGCCAATTAGATCAATTCATTGAAACACGATTTTAAAAAGGCTGGTTCAAGTTTTCAACGCTTCTTTAATTCATTAAAAGGCTGGCCATCAACAAAATGGAACTGAGGTGGAAGCATAACTGAACCGCTTCCTTCCGTTTAAAAAATCAAAAACTACCACTCCACGGCTTAATATACTCTTGCAATGGCTCTAACGCACAGAAAAATTATAGATGGCTTTGCTGTGTTATTGAAACACTAAGAAAGCAGTGAGTGAGAGAAGACCTACAAGCGGAATGAGCGGATCGATGCCACAAAACGCTGGTTCTTGAATCGATGCCACAAAACGCTGTTCTTATTGCTGATCGATGCCAAAAAACGCTGGTTCTTGAATCGATGCCACTTAATGCTGAATCTTAATGCTGAATCGATGCTGGTTCTTAATGCTGGAAGCAGAATCGATGGTAAACGCTGGTTCTTAATATAAAATCGATTTGCTGGTAAACGCTAGTAAATGCTGGGTCTTAAACGCTGGTTCTTAATATGGTAAACGCTTTTACAATGCAGAATCCACTTCAATCGATTTATATACAATGCAGAGTCCACTTCAATCGATTTATATGTAACGCTTTTACAGTCCACTTACAAACCACATATAAATCGATGCCAGAATGCAAAATCCACTTACAGAAAGCGATGTTTTCATAATCGATGAAAGTGCGGAAGCGATGTTTTTAGAATCGGTGTTTTCAGAATTGATGTTCATTTAAACACTATTTACAAGACTCTTTCGTCTGGAGATTTTTCTTATAAATGCAGAATTATACAACGCTTTCCCCTTTTTTTTTTACTTCACTCAAACAATTTGAAACAGAAACGCACCTGCTCTTTTAAAAAATGATTTTAGAATTTACAGATCTAAAATCAAATAAAAAAATTTGACAAATTTCATACCAATCTTTTGCTGATCGATTCAACGGAGTTGAGTTTTCCACGACCTGGTAGAGTTGGAATCTCCTCCTCACAGCATTATCGTGGCTCTGATACCACATGAAAGTGCAGAAGTGTCCTCAGACACACAACTTTATTGATCAAGCAAAAAGATTACATAGCAAATTACAGGAGTTTACACACGTAAACTCACACTCTCACATTCTCTCATTACACACTCTAATGAAAATAGGAAACTAACCTATTTATAAGCTCTATGTTCTAACTTAATCTAGTTATGGATCACTTGGAAAATAAACAAGTGTCCATTTACAATAAATGAGCTTCTAACCACTCTACTAACATCACTCCTAACTTAGAGCCTAGAAAACGACTCTTTTCTAGAGTCCTAATTTTTATTAACAAATTTCTATTTCTATATATCTCATAGATTTATTAAATATTCTAGAATAATAATTATTAATTTAATATCTTAAATTAATAATTATTTTATTCAAACACTATAACCTATGATAAAATTTATTTTGGATCATCTAACACAACTATGGAGATGAGTGAATGCATCATAAAATCTGAATTGGCCTCAAAATAATTTCAATACTGGCAACAAAAAATGATGTCTACAATTATCTTCAACCAACCGTTGTAATCTATATCAATGATTTAAATAACAACCACTACATATATATAAAGAATCATATATAGTGACCATATACGATCTTCAAAATCACGCCATATGGCATATACCATGCCATAATTTTATACCATATAACATATGGCCTTTAAAAAGAGCTCAATGAATTTTATATGCCATCACACTACATATGTATTCTATCCAATTCAAGGCACTTTAATATATGATATATATGCCCATCATATATTATATACCTCCTTAATATATATTATATGCCCATCATACATGCCTCAAAATATAAAGTGCTTGATATAGTCCATCATAGGTTCAATGTGGGTGCCCATCTGGATCTCACCCAAGGAAATGTCATGCCTGATGTCCATAGTATCCTCCTCTGCTGACTCAGGTTCCATCATATGCTACTTTGGCTGAATTGTCACAAGTGACTCATCACCCAGAATATCTCTCATAGAGTCCCGTGACTGCTCACCCTGCACACTGGAATATAACTCCGGTCTACTGTCATCCTCTCTGCATGGCTGCCCTCGCTCCCCAGAAGAATCCTCATATGATCCCATGGACTCACCTGAAGAAGAGTCCTCATCCCGGCATACAGAAGGAACGTCTACTTGCTCTACATCCGCCATCTCATCTGCATCTCTCAAACATTAGTGATTAGGCCCCCAAGGTTCTTTGCAAATGAAGCAAAGTCCCTTCCTCCTCAGCTCATTTCTGCTGCCTGACCCACCAAACTAGAGCCGCTCCTCCCTGGTCAACTGTCTCCTGAGAAACTCAATGTTCTGCTCAACTAGCCCTTGGGCTAGCTCATAAGCAGCAGGCGAGACCAACTGCTATCTCCTCCAAATGCTCAACAACCAGGTCTGCAACTCTCGGCCAATGGTCTCATGGTCTCTCATACATGATGACAAGATGGACTGCATGTGTGCCATGACAGTATCAGGATGATGTCTCCTAATGTTGAAGAAGCATCGGAACATTTGCAAAATCAGGTCATCACACTCAAGGTCAAACATGATGACATAAGTCTTGAATGTGGCCATACTCCATAAAATCTCAAGCTTCTTCCCGAAGGTAGCGCCTGTGTTGTTGTCCAAATCCTAAAAACTCTCTACAATCAACATCATAATTCTCCTCATAACATCATCATTGTATGGAGCTATAGGTGTGATCAACTTCATGATGTTACAGAGACAGGCTGCAACTGGAAGTGTGACCCCTTCACAAGGTTCCTCCAAGAATTTGGGCTGTATAAGAGCAAGCATAGTTGGTTTTAGAGCCCAAATCAATTTCTTCCCTTCTTCTTGGCTTATTTTGGATAGAAGTTCATTAAGTTCATCAAGTTTGGACAGAACTCTCCATGTCATCTTCATGTGTTTCAAATCTATCCCATGTGCAAGGATTTTGTGACCAACCCTCAATTCTTCCTGCAAATCTTTTGGCTATCCCTTTTGAAGGATGGCATAAATTCCTCTTGAAAAAGGTCTGCTGTTTTGCTTGGTTTTCTGGTCTTCTGATGCATGGTGGTTTAAGGAACCAACTTCTATTTTTATTTTCATCAATCTGTTTATGCATCCCTCCATGGTCCAACCAATGATGTGGGCACTGTTTTTCTGAGTGTACTTGGCGTAATTTCTTTGGGAAGTAATGTTAAACAGTTAGCAAGCATGTTGTAGGGGTTCTATCATCATTTTATTTTGAGGACAGAAAATATTCCCAACAGACCCAGAAATAAGCACGCAATATATACTTAGCATCATAACATATTCCCAACAGAGCTAGAAATAAGCATGCAATATATATTTAACTTCAACATAGACAGTCTATTTTTTTTTCTTTCCCCATTCTTTAGAAATGAATATACAGTGAGCAGATAAGAATGATGGAACCTGATAAATAGACCAGCAAAGCGCTCTTCAGTAGAGTGATAGGTGGGTGTCTCCTGCTGCAGCCTTCAATCCAGTCCAGAATATACGCACAATATCAGAGTTTAATAGCTTTGTCTTCTTCAGTAACACTGCTGTAGATTTCCAATGATTTAATACCTTAATAAAAAATTCATGGTCCCACAAAATCACATGCTGCTGGAATTTAACACGGCACTTGGGCTTCCACAAAATGTTTCGACCAACGAATATATTGACTTCAGTTTATGTACTGACTGTGGCGGCTCCCATAAATTAATATCAGCTCTTCCTCTAGCAACGTCCTTCCAGAAAATGCGTAGAATACGCAGCTCCTCCAGCAAACTTGAATTTTAGCCAATTGTTTTCACAGAGAAATCCACTGGCCCCAATAAACTCGTCACCTTAGCTTTAGAAAAATTCGGCTTCCAAGCACTGTCGAATTACTGGAATAATTTATCCTTTCAGAGTGTGTATTCCACAACGATGAAAATGCCTAGATGCCAATCACGTCAGATCTTGGGCACACCGATAGCAATATTGACTATGGTGTGGTGGCTTTGAAAGCGGCTCGAATTTGTTTCTCACAATAATCACAAGTGTCGGGTAGATGGACGACCTGTAATTTAAGCAAGGGGGAACTTGGCTCTAATTAATTATTAAACTGGCCCAAAATTCTTCAATTAAAATGCGGCTTCCCAAAAACAATTTCACGGCTTCTTTGATAAATTAATCCGACCACTACGAACTGTTCTGATTACTCATGGCGACTGGCGTCCATGATTTCACTCCACAGAATTGTGTCACTACTCCTCTTGATCGGGTGATGGGACTAATCGATATGCTGCAATTTACCACAGGGTCGAATTCAAATGCCTGATTGTGATTTTATGTGGTGAGGTGAATGCAAGATGGCCCTGAAATTAGAGCTGAAACGCGACGTGGAATTTCCAAATCAAACAACAACTTTCACAACTCGGCCGCTTGGCTTGACGTCCCAAAAATAATTCTTGAATTTAATAAAATTTGGCTTCAATTTGGCAGCCCACGAAAATAAATCGACTTGAACAATATTGGACGGCTCACTAGATTTTACTTTGGCCGCTTTAACCTCCGATCAAATGATTTTACCACGGCTTCGAATTATTTCCCACGGCTTCTATTAAAATTAATTGGCCCCCACTATTGTTTCGATCAATTCAGGTGTTTCAACAATTTTGGAAATTTTGGACATCGTCGTGGTTAATGAGCGTAGAGGAAACCCACGATCTCGGCCTCAATAAAATTCAGAGAAATTTTTGCCACTGATTTTGATTCCTTCTATTTACTGTGATCATTTTGCAGTGATGCCTTGGCTTCTCACTTGGACGGTTCCTGACAATTGTATGCCTCTATTAGCCGATGGATCTCGGCTTCCTTATGCCGCTACCAACAGATTAATTTCCGCTGTCTCAAACTAGGCAATTCGATTCCTTTGGCGGCAAGCTCACCCTTGGAATTAATACAATCATTGATTCTTCTGAGATGGCGGCTTAGTTTCCAGCGTGTCTCTGCATCTGAAAATTTGCCACAGGGCCCTCTGCCAGCTCGAATTTTATTTGGCCAACAATAATAAAAAATAAAAATCCACAGCAATGAAGTCGATAATTTGGCTACTTTACGGCTCTACTTGACACTCAGTCCCTTGGACGCAAGTGATTTAACCTCGGTATGTTGGCAAGACGATGGGCTTTTTGATCTTGACGAAAGTTGATGGAAAAATCGACCAGCTAGGCGGCGAACATTGATTCTTTTAAGAGCTCGGTCCCTTGCTTAACCTCGCCCTTCAGCCAAACATGCTTTCCCCAAATCGGTCCTCTTTTAATAAAATTTTAATTCTTGGTGACAATTTCACATAACTTTCGGGAGATGCCTTCAAAATTCTCAGCGAGAATGCTTGCGTGTAATTGATCTGCAATAAACCCTCGAATTTGGTCTTTCCAGATAAACCCTCAATTAAATCGTAAACCCACAGGTTGAGCCAAGACTGTGGATTATTACAGTGATATTACAGATCCATATCCTCTAGAGATGTTGGAGGTCGATGGGATAGTTCTGCAGTGGAGCAGGGACCCTTAGACATAGTAGATGTTACAGATTCCAGTTGGCAGGAGGGCACCGGTTGTCGTTACTTCAGGACTCCTTCCCGATTTCAGGAGAGCAGGATCAACATGGGATTGAGTCAGGGCTTCGATTGGAGAGAGGTGATGAGTTGGTATGCAGTTGGTGGGGCAGCATATGCAGTTACAGGTACAACACAGCAGGAGCCCGGAAGCATTGATGCTTGTTGGTGGTCTTCACCTCTGAGAGCATCAGCTATAGCCAGAGACAGTGCGCAGCCTGAGCCGTGGGACTTGGGCGATGATTGGCCATGGTGGCATTGGGATCCGGGGGGATTGTTTGTTGACTGGGACAGAGAGAGATCAGTTTGGGACCCCGACATTGAGGGGTCTATTCCGAGAGGTTTGACACAGGTGCATAGCAACACTCAGAGGTTGGTATGGGATCTAGGCATTGGGTCTGAGATGCGGCAGGCCAACAGAGTGGCCCACATATTTCTATTGCTTGAGGGCAAGAAATCTTGGGCCGGGAGGTCTGTAATATTCCCATTTTTGGTATCACCCATGACAGGGCTAGGAGGGACTTCCAGAGTTAGGAGCAGACAGGTCACATATACAGGTTGGTGCTATCAGTGGGCTCAGGAGCTTTTCGGAGGAGTTTTGAGGAGTTTTCATGGTGTTCGGAGGCATTCGCTTGATATACTCCATCATCCGAGCAGTTTGGCTTTTGTTCCGATGCATTCCGATAACTTTCGAAATTTTGAGTTATTTATGGGCTTAACTCAGCTGATTATGCTCAAGGTGGCATTCCGGGAGGAATACATGATGGAACACCTTAGTGTAATAGCTCATTGGAACCGGGACGAGGACACCTACACGATGGGACAGTTAGACACAGATTTCAGTGACCGAAGGAGGCGTGGTAGCCAATTTACCCTTTTTTGCATTAAAAAGGGATATTTTAATAAAAGGAAAAAGTGCTCCATGAATAAAATAATAATTAAATAATGCTCTAGAAGGCTCCAAGGGATCTATAAAAGAAAGGGATGAAGCCATTGGGAGATATTTTTGGAGGAGATCATTTGCTTGTGTATGAGAGGTTTGAGGACATGGTTCTCTACTTCAGCCGTAGCCCCAGGACAGAAACCCTCCGGTGATTTGTGAGTGTTGGACGAAAACCCAATACTCTTGAGGAGACTTCACTTAGAAGTTTCACAGAGCTTCAGAGATTGGTGTGAGGATCATTCAGATCTTCAACTTGGGCTTCATCATATTCAGTGGATTCAGTGGTAGCTGTTGCCGGAGGGAGAGTGCAACAGTTCAGTTTTGGGAGGCCAGTGCCATACAGCAGTGCAGCCGATTGTATTGTTGGCCAGTTTTCTATCTCAGCATTTTCTGGGAAACATCTATATGTAAACCCCTCTTATTATTTATAATAAAAGCTGAGATTTCTCTTGTTCTATATGGTATTCTATTGCAATATTTATGTGTTTAATTTTACATGGCAATCTTCTGTTGAATAAATATTGATTTTGCGGCATTTTGTGGAGTTTATTTATTTATCTGCATTTTTAGTAAAAATATCCCATCCGGGATATTACATCATCTCGATCATCATGCTCACCACTGCTCTCCTCTGGCTCTGATGCATCCTCCTCCTCTGACATCTCTGCATCTACTGGTGTGGAGGATGACGCCTCTACTCCATCATCAAATGTGACAGGCTCTAGCACTGGCGCATTGAGATCCAAGTTGGCCAATGCCAACTCAACACTGCTGTCCAGACCCATATCATCAGGAAAGACATCCCACATCTTTGTCTTTCCCTTCAACTAATCCTCCCTCTGCTTGTAGATGAGACGAAGGTTGGTGTGCACATACACCATTGTCTCTGCCTTGGACTGCTCAAGCCTACTCTTCTTCACACTATACAAATTCCCATATGTGCTCCAATTCCTCTCGCAACAAGAGGATGAAGTCACTTGAGAGAGGAGCCTCATGGCTAACTGTTGTAGAGGAGGGCTTGTTGCCCCATGAGTTGCCCACCAAGAATAGGGCTTCTTAGCCACCCTGTCTCGAATCACATCATAGCCTGCAAATCGCCCAGTGCCAGTGGAAAACTCTGCAAAGGCATCCTCCACCTCATCAAGGGATGCCCTCTCCTGAAAAATCCTCCTCAATGCATCTTTCCTCCCCTGTGAGATTTCACCATCCATGTGAGGAGGGAATCTGTGAGAAGGTCCACCATTCAACCACTCATGGCTGTAGTATTTTGGGTTCAAGGAGTGAGCCAAACAATGTAAAGGTGTGCAATTCTTGTCCCATCTGCTGACAAGAATATCCTGTATGCCGGTGAAGAAGGCCTCAGGTGATGTCTCATACTTTGGGCACTGACTCTGTAAAACAATGGTCCTCACAGACTCAATCATGGAATCCCATCCCTCATAAACCTCTCCTATGATAGGTTGGTCTGTATCTGCAAATCGGAGCAAGGAAATGATAGGCTCCATGATCTGAATAACTAGATCTACCTTCTCCCACCATATATCATCCAACACTATGTCCTTCACTTTCTTTGAGGCTGCTTGATCCGTCTTTCTCCAAAAGGACCAAAACTCTGAAATAACCATGGACCCAAGACCGGTCTTGACCTCGCTCAACCTCTTCAACATGATGAATGAAGAGGCAAACCGTGTATCTGCAATCTTCAACAATGATAGATTGTTGTACTCCTTGTAGGTAGTGAGGGCATTTGTATGGTTTTGTACAAAGTTGCGGATATGCCGTGCATCCTCAATAATGGCTCCAATCCATAGCACATCAGAAGCAATAGATTTTAGTGCCAAGTTCAATGAATGGACAATGCAAGGTGTCCAAAATATTTGTGGATATTTTGCTTCCACAATCATGCCAGCAGCCTTGCAAACAAGTGCATTATCTGTAATGATTTGCACACAAGAATCGACACCTACATCTTCAATAACTTTAATAAATAACTCACCCATATATTGTGCATCCTTGTACTGTCCAAGTGCATCCACTGATTTCAAGAAAACTGGACCATTCAAGGATGACACCATGAAGTTGATGAGTGGGTGGCGTGCTGGATCTGTCCATCCATCAGAAACAATGCTAACCCGAGATGTTGGCCATGCTGATTTAATAGGCTCAAGCATTTTGTCCACCTCTTTCTTTGCCTTTGTCAACAATGTGGTTTTGAGCTTCTCTGACCCAGGAGGCACATACCCTGATGGAGCCCCATGACTAAGAGCTCGACACATCTCAATAAATAGAGGTGACTGTGCAACATTAAAGGATATGAAGTTCTGATAGAAAAAAAATGCAATGGTGAGATCAAGCTCTTTCTTCTTCTCTTTTTGAAAAATCTTGTCCATTGGACCAACTGCAGTTGCCTTTCTCTTTGCTGATTCTCCCCTACTAAAAGTCTCAAAAGGGAACTTGTTGTTGCTTTTCCTTTAGAATGGAAGGGGGTCATCATTCTTGTTTTTTTTTTGATTTTGATGCCACATTTGCCTCACCAATATATTTCTCTTTCTCCAATTCCTTCCTTTGTGCCGATTCAATTGTTGTACAACATTTAATGCCACAACCTGGAATACCCAACAAATGAGCTTTCACACGGAAATATGTGCAAGTGAAATGGCCATTGCAAAAATTGCATTTCCATGAACAATTTCCTCCTCCTTCCTTTTTTCTTGCCCCTCCCTCTCTTGTCACATATTTCCACAATGGGTATTTGGGGTCAACAGTTTGTTTTCCCTGCACATTTGAAGCTGCTATTGCAACCCCACTTCCAATGGATGGAATACTTGCGGACCCTGATGAAACAGGGACAGGAGGGGCATCTCCAATGGAGACATTCTTCCCCTTTCTTTGCCCTTGTCTTGTTGCCTTTGATTGAGCCATGAATACTGTAAAAAATAAACAAAAATAATCAAATATATAAAATATATGCACAGGCAAACACTAACAGCAAACTAAATGCAAAATATAGAGGGACAGTGCACTTACCGGATGCTCGAATCTCTTCGAAAGAACTCCCTTTCTCCTTGCTCACACTTGCTCCTTGCTCACCCTAGCTCCTTGCTCACTTGAGAAAATGAAATCGATGAGAAAAACCAACAAGAAACACACTTTTATAAAAAAAAATATCGCACTTTTTTGGGCGGACGTGTTTGGCGGTACCCGATTCACCGGGTACGGCCATATCCGTACAGGGTACGGTTGGGATACGCCGTACCTTGTACGGATATGGCCATACCCGGTGAATCGGGTACAAATCCGGCCGAATCGTATTCGATTCGCTAGATTCGGGATTCGGTCACCCTGGGGGACGAATCCAGTTTCTCAGACTACACACACCATACATGCCAAATCTACCATCGCAGTATGGATGAACAACACGAAGAATCAACAATATAGTTGATCAACCATCAAGGAGTAGCAACCAACGATTTTAATGCACAGGGTTTCCAGTGTTGAAATTTGGTTACCGGAGGACAGGTGGTTCCCTAAGGCTTTGATCTTTGGCCTAGGGAAAAATGTCCAAATGTATTTCACTTTTTTCTCCTAAAGTGACTTTATAAGTTATAAAGTCAAATCTAATTTAAAAGTGACTTTAAGTGATAAAGTTACTAAGTCTAATTTTATAAAGTCAATGTGAAATTAGAAAGTGAAAAGTGACTTTGGAAATAAATGACTAAGAGGGTCTTTATTAAAGTGGGGTGAATTAAAAAATAGAAAGTGAGATTTAAATGCACACTTAATTTCAGCCCTAGATCTAAAGCTATCTCAGCCATTGGATTTAGGGATTCCCCAAAAGTCACTTAGGGTTAGGTTAAAGGAGGAAACGAGGGAAAAGATCATTCAGTCTTTCATAAGCACATTGAGAGAAGGAGAAGAAGAGAGCAAAGGAGATTTCTGAGCAGTGAGGTGAATGAGAGCAGAACCTTGGCATGCATATCGAGGCAGCATTCAGCGAATCCGTACAAGGATTGGCACACAGTTCAAGGCAGTTTGAGCACGAATTTCAAGGCAAAATCGTACAGTAGCTAGGGCATGTATTTCTAGGAGGCCGTATAGTAGTTTTGGCACAAATTTCGAGGAGCAGTTTTGTTGTTTTTTGTGGCACAATTTTCAAGGCAGACTACACAATTTGCTGCTATCACTGTGCACAAAAAACGAGGCAGAATCCGTACAACATTTATTGTTGCCCCTCGCACGCATTTTGAGGAGGCCGTACAACAACATTTATTTCTGGGCACAAAATTCAAGGAAGTTCGTACAACATTTATTGATGTTCCTATTTTGTTGTTTTCACATTTTCCAAGGCGGTGGTTAAGCACGGAAAATGAGATAAGTTGTATTTGTTTGGTTGCTGAAATTTCTGAGTATTTCTCGCTCACTGTAAAAGCTATTTGTCAAAAATAAAGAAGAGCTTTCGAACTGGTTTTCCCCAAGAGTTGTAGGGGGTTTTTTTAGGGTCATATTGACCAAAAATCAGCGTGTCAAATTTCTCTGTGGCTAAAAATATTTCTGTGTTTTTATTTCTGCAATTTTCAGAATTTGTGTTTTCAAAAAATATTTATTTTTCCAGCGTGTTGAATGTATGGTTATGAGAATAGGCATTTAACTTTATGGGAGAAATAAGGAGAAACTGAAAATCGGAGTGGGTCATCAAATTTCTACATAGTATTAGAGCTAGTTTGCTGAAAAGTGCAGTTTGGGACAAGAAAGAAAAAAATTACAGCAAGTTGATTTTACACACAGAAAACTGAACCTTTACCACAACAGTGTCATTTTTAGTTTATTAGGACAACATTAATGTCTTTGGGCTTGAGGGTGGAGGATAGGTTGGATGGGCATAGCAACTACAGTATATGGAAGGAAAGAATGTAGAGCATCTTTGAGGAGGCAGAAGTCTGGGGTATAATGGTGAATATCCAACAACACCCTGTGAATGTGCCTATTGATGCTGTTCAGTTAGTAGACTTTAACAAGAAGAATAACAAGGGTAAAAGACTGATTCTGGATGGTGTTAAAGACCATTGCATTCCTCATGTGAGAAGAAAGAGACTTGCTCATGAGATGTGGATAGCCTTGACCAATCTCTACCAGAGTACCAATGAGAACAGAAAAATGGTCCTAAGGGAGAAGCTGAAAGCCATTAAGATGGCAAAGACTGATAGTGCTACTGCATACCTCACAAAGATCACTAATGTGAGAGATGAGTTGGCAGCAATTGGAGAGGTCATTCCACCCATTGAGTTGGTTCGAATTGTAGTGAATGGCCTTTCGAGTTCATGGCTGAGCTTTGCTGATGGGATTGTTGCACGGGAGACCCTTCCCTCTTGGGAGAGGTTGTGGGATGATTGCATACAGAATGAAATAAGAAAGAACTAGCTTCGGGCAGCCAAATCAGTTGAGGAGGATAAGGATGTAGCATTGTTAGCAAGGGTCAAGAAGGGCAAGGGAAAGAAGCAAGCTTCCACAAGCAGTGGTGGGTCCAAAGGCAAAGGTAAAGGTAAGCAATAGGTGAACAAGGAGAAGGACTATTCCAAGGTGAAGTGTTGGAATTGTCAGAAGTTGGGACACTATGTAGTTGTGTGTTCAAAGAAGAAGAAGAAGGGAAATGACAAGACCATGGCAGCAGCAGCAGAGATAGAGGAATTTTCAGAGAGCTTTGATCGGGAGTTTGGGTTCATTGTTTGTGAGTCCACTAGTGCAAGATCACCTGCCACGAAGGTTGAGAGGGAGTGTGCATTTCCTTCCATTAGCGGAGCATCTTCAGGTATTTGGTATGTTGACAGTGGGGCTTCACGTCATATGACAGGAGTTCGTGAGCACTTTTCGGAGCTTTCAGAGAGTGGCACTGATATAGAGGTAGTACTCGGAGATGACAGCATTGTTAGAGCAGTTTGTGTGGGGACATTGACATTTGATAGGGAACCCAAACCTGCCTTGAAAGTGTCGGATGTTCTATATGTGCCAGGGATGAAGAAGAACCTTATATCCGTCTCAACATTGGAGGACAGAGGGTATGAGGTATTGTTCAGGAGAGGACAAGTGCTTATATATCCTAGGGGTGCTCCAGCTGATTCAACTAGAGTGATTGGTGTAAGACATGCAAAGGTGTACAAGTTTGCATTTCAGCCCCTTTTCACATTAAGCAGTAGTACCGGCAGCAGAGCTAGTAGTTCAGAGATGTGCGAGATTTGGCACTGTAGGATAGGGCACATGTATCATGGAGCCTTGAGGACATTGCGGGAGACCACTACAGGTGTGTCAGATTTCAGTTCTGATCACCTAGATACATGCAGAGGATGTGCTATGGGCAAGTTTGCCAAATCCCCTTTTCCCAGCAGTGACATCAAATCGACTGGGATACTTGATTTGATTCATACTCATGTGAGCGGTCGGATGTCTCATGTTTCCTTGAGTGGATATGAGTACTATGTTTTATTCATTGATGATCACTCCAGGAGGACCTGGATTTATTTCTTGAAAACCAAGAGTGAGGTCTTCAAGCAGTTTCAAGAGTTTAGAGCTCTTATGGAGACTTAGACAGGTCGGAAGATCAAGTCTGTCATGTCGGACAATGGAGGGGAGTGCACCCTTGGTGAGTTTGTTGATTATTGTGCAGAGGCAGGCATCAGGAAGGAGTTCACAGTTCCTTCCAACCCTAGCATAATGGGGTTGCAGAGAGGAAGAACAGATCCATCGTTGGGGCTGCCAAAGCCATGCTACATGATCAGGGGTTACCATTGTTTTTGTGGGCAGAGGCTTGCAACACTGCTCTGTATTTGCAGAACAGGAGTCCGCATCGTGCCTTGGGGCATGTGACTCCAGAGGAAGCTTTTTCTGGGAAGAAGCCTGATATTGGTCATTTTTATATCTTTGGGTGTATTGCATACTCCTACGTACCCAAGGAGAAGAGGACCAAGCTAGAGCCCACCACAGAGAAGGGTATCTTTGTGGGCTACAGTGAGACCTCGAAAGCCTTTCGGATTTATATTCCGGCACAGAGGAGAGTTGTTGTCAGGCGAGATGTGAAGTTTGAGGAGGACATAGATTTCAGAAGGTCACGGGAGTTAGAGTATTTGGATCAGCCAGACCTTCAGGAGCAGCTGAGTCAGGCGCAGGGATCAGGAGATACATCGATTACGGTGTCAGGTCCATCAGTGAGCAGTGGCTCGCAAAGTCAGAGGGGTGGTGCTTTGGGTAGCATGCAGAGCAGTCCGTAGAGTAGTTCACTAAGTCCACTGATGGATAGTTCACACGATACTTCAGCATCTATAGGTTTAGGTTCAGGCAGGAGGACAACAGACAGACATTCAGGAGTTCAGGCTCCTGATGAGGATGAGGAGTTTCACTCTCTGGCGGGAGAAGTGTGCTCAGGGAAGAGGAAGCCCAAGTGGCTTTAGGATACCTTGAGAGAGGCCACATCTGTTGCTGGGCCGAAGAGACCGGTCAGAGAGAGCAGACCACCTAAGAGGTTCTGTAGCTATATGGCAATGGTTGTCAACATCGTTGACTCTGAGCCTTCTAGCTACGAGGAGGCAACTAGCCAGCAAGTTTGGAGAGAGGCCATGCAAGAGGAGTATTCTTCTGTCATGAAGAATGATGTTTGGGAGGTGGTGCTGAGGCCTAAGGGCAAATCCGTGGTTACTTCCAGATGGCTTTACAAGGTAAAGCATGCTGCAGATGGCAACATTGAGAAATTCAAGGCAAGGTTTGTGGCTAGAGGGTTCTCCCAGTTAGAGGGAGTAGATTATGAGGAGACCTTCGCTCCCGTGGCTCAATATACTTCCATTCGCTCCATTATATCGATAGCAGCATAGATGGGTTGGAAGATCCACCAGATGGATGTGAAGACCGCATTTCTCAATGGCTTCATATAGGAGGAGGTGTACATTGAGCAGCCACAGGGCTTTGAGGCGCATGGGAAGGAGTCCCATGTATGTAGACTGAAGAAGGCCCTTTATGGCCTGAAGCAAGCTCCTAGAGCTTGGTACTCCAGGTTTGATACATACTTGCAAGAGATGGGTTTCACAAAGAGTGATGCAGATCCGAACCTATACTTTACTGTGATAGGTGAGGAGCCCCTCATTCTGGGGCTGTATGTGGATGACTTGGTCATTACGGGTGCAGAGAGACTCATAGAGGGTTGCAAGAGAGATCTTGCGTCGGAGTTCAAGACGAAGGACATTGGCTTGATGCATTACTTTTTGGGTTTGGAGGTGTGGCAGGAGGAGGGGCATTTCTTCTTGAGACAGGGAAAGTATATTGTGGACATCCTTGGCAAATTCCACATGGAGGATTGTAGACCCATGTCGACACCTATGATCACCAACTGGAAGAAGCTTCACGCTTTAGTTTCCGAGTTGGTGGATCCCACTTTGTATAGACAGCTGATTGGTTCCTTGATGTATTTGGTCAACACTAGACCATATATATGTTTTGAATTCAACACGATGAGCCAGTTCATGTGTGAGCCCAGGAGGGTGCACTAGGTTGCTGCAAAACACATTTTGCGGTACTTGCAGGGGACAGTGGAGTATGGTCTGGATTATAGGTAGGGAGATGGAGTGAATTGGCAGGTTACAGTGATTCTGATTGGGTAGGTTGTGCTTCTGATAGGAAGAGCTCTTCAGGGTGCTGTTTTGGGTTGGGTTCGGCAGTGGTGTCGTGGTTCAGCCGAAAGCAGTAGTCAATAGCATTGAGTTCAGCGAAAGCAGAGTACATGGCAGTCAGTTTAGCTAGTTGTGAGGCCATATGGCTTCGCAAGATGTTGTTTGGCTTATTTGGTCAGCCGTTGAGACCTTCAATGATTTACTATGATAATCAGAGTTGCATTAAACTCACGGAGAATCTAGTATTTCATGACAGGTCAAAGCATATCGGCATTGAATATCATTTCGTCAGAGACTATGTTCAGAAGGGAGTTGTGAAGCTTGAGTATATTCTCACAGATGAGCAGGTAGCAGATATATTTACCAAAGCCTTACCACAGGGCAAGCATGTTTACTTCAGAGACAAGATGGGTGTGGTGAGGAACACCTTCCTCGGTAAGAGGGAGTGTTGAAAGTTGGTTATCGGAGGACAGGTGGTTCCCTAAGGCTTTGATCTTTGCCCTAGGGAAAAGTTTCCAAATGTATTTCACTTTTTTCTCCTAAAGTGACTTTATAAGTTATAAAGTCAAATCTAATTTAAAAGTGACTTTAAGTGATAAAGTTACCAAGTATAATTTTAAAGTGACTTTAATAAAGTCAATGTGAAATTAGAAAGTGAAAAGTGACTTTGGAAATAAATGACTAAGAGGGTCTTTATTAAAGTGGGGTGAATTAAAAAATAGAAAGTGAGATTTAAATGCACACTTAATCTCAGCCCTAGATCTAAAGCTATCTTAGCCATTGGATTTAGGGATTTCCCAAAAGTCACTTAGGGTTAGGTTAAAGGAGGAAAAGAGGGAAATGATTATTTTTAGTCTTTCATGAGCAGATTGAGAGAAGGAGAAGAAGAGAGCAAAGGAGATTTCTGAGCAGTGAGGTGAAGGAGAGCAGAACCTTGGCATGCATACCGAGGCAGCGTTCAACAAATCCGTACAACAAGGATTGGCACATAGTTTAAGGCAGTTTGGGCACGAGTTTCAAGGCAAAACCACACAGCAGCTAGGGCATGTATTTCTAGGAGGCCATACAGTAGTTTTGGCACAAATTTCAAGGAGCCATTTTGCTGTTTTTTGTGGCACATATTTCGAGGCAGATCGTACAGTTTGCTTCTGTCCATGTGCACAGAAAACGAGGCAAAATCCGTACAACACTTTTTGCTGTCGCTCTGCATGCATTTCGAGGAGGCTGTACAGCAGCATTTATCGCATTTTTCACGCAAATTGAGGAGGCCATACAACATCATTTATTGTTGTATTTTTGGGCACGAAATTCAAGGAAGTCCGTACAACATTTATTGCTTTTCCTATTTTGCTGTTTGCACATTTTTTGAGGCGGTGGTTAAGCACAGAAAACGAGATAAGTTGTATTTGTTTGGTTGCTGAAATTTTCTGAGTATTTCTCTCATTGTAAAAGCTATTTATCAGAAATAAAGAAGAGTTTTCGAACTGGTTTTTCCCAAGAGTTGTAGGGGGTTTTTCTAGGGTCATATTGACCAAAAATCAGCGTGTCAAATTTCTGTGTGTGGCTGAAAATATTTTTGTGTTTTTATTTCTGCAATTTCCAGCATTTTGAAATTTCTAGAATTTGTGTTTTCAGAAAATATTTATTTTTCCAGCTTGTTGAATATATGGTTATGGGAATGAGCATTTAACTTTATGGAAGAAATAAGAAGAAACTGAAAACCGGAGTGTGTCATCAAATTTCGACATCTAGGTTTCAACCAACACATATTTAACATTGGACCAGGGCAAAGAGTAATCAGCCACAGGTTGGCTATTCAACACTCCACGATTGCAGGAGTTATCAACGCACCGAACTGCACACACCAGCAACGACCAGCGCAGAGAGCAAAGGAGTAACGCAGAGATAATTCAACGTTCTGTCCAAACGCACAAAAATTAGGGACAGAGGGACAATATGTAGCAGAGAATGGCAGGAGTTACATCAGAAAGAGTCTAATTTGGGCCTGTGCTCTGATAACATGTCAGACCAGGTGAGTAATGCCACAATGCGACTTGTATACTGCATTAACCAAATCATGAATATATACATGAGTGGGGAGACTCTTGGGATTCCAATTCCAAGGTCTCTTGTTTTTCTCCAATTCATAACTGAACTATTTACAATAATCCCAATCCTTTCGGATTAGGTGTCAACACTAAGAGGCATTGGAAAGCAATGAACAGCTCACTTTAGTATCCATATGGAGCATTTGAGGAACTAAATAGTGGACTTTTTCTCTTTATATTTTAGAGAAATTTTATGCAGATATTTATTTTTGCAATTGCAATATGTTTATCCTAACCAATTCCTTTTCTTTTTTTGGAAAGTTCACTTTTGCTTAATCTGTGGGAAGCTCTGAACCCCAACTCTGAACTAACATAGTACAATATTCACTTTAATGAACTTTGCACCTCTCCAATGTAGGAGCAAAGCCTTCACCAACCGACCTTGTGGCAATCCCCATCCTTACAGATGCATATATGTAACGAGGATAGGCTATTTTCACTGACCTAACCTTGCAGATTGTTACAACACCAGGGTAAGATTAGGGAGAGCATGCAATTCAATAATTTCCAATTAAATCTCTTCTCTCTTTTGACTCTAGGATTCTGCATGCAGTGACTTTGCACCTCAGAAAAGCTATGCTTCTTTCCTTTCATTCAATGTAACAGACATAAATAGCACAGTAACAAGGCTTATTTCAATGGGAGCTGAGCTGGATGGGCCTGTCAAGCATGAAGTACATGGTAAGGTAATGAGCGCTTCCCAAATACCTCAATGTTGCTTTAAATAGCTAAACATCAGTTACTTGAATATGATATTTCTTTAATATCTCGGTCAATTTTATATTTTTATGTATGGATGACAAAAGAAAGCAGGATTTGTGAACTTGAGGACAAGAAGAGCCAAAACCTCAGGTTTTAGCAATTTTCTCATTTGTTCAATCAAAATAACAATAGTGGATGTTGACATTTACTTTGCAGGTTGCAGCTGTAAGCATAGACAGCCATATGCTGGGCCTTTATGAACCTGCATGATTGTAAGGGTACATAGCTTTACCTCTGGGAAGTTTTGTCATGGAAATAACTAATAAATCAGAGTTTATTGTTTTCAGCAAAATAAATCCAGATGATATTGAGATTTTCACCTTTTTGTCTGTTTTCTGGGTAAACTGTCTTGAGATGTAGAAAAACTAAGATTATTTTTGCACAAAAATTGTACATGCACTGGACTTCCAAAACTATTATTTTTTGGATGTTTTTCAAGAGATAGATATTCTAAGATTTTTTGTTGGAAATTTTTATGTTTCCATTGTTTCTAGATTCATTATTGGGTGTTAATATCAATGTTAGAGCTTCATTCCTCATAGTTCCACTTCAGGGGCATGTTATATTACTAGTCAAATGAGACCCTCCTATGGTCAATTGTATTTGATCCATTATAGGTCGAAGCCTAGACCCAATGGTTTAAATACGATTCCATATCTACACCACATTATCAAGGCAGAAATTTTACCTTAGTGCCCTAGAGCTCCTTCGTGAATTCTAACTATTAAGGTTGATGCAGAAGGCGCTCTTTCCTTCTAGCTCAACTTTCTATTTATGAGACATGGAAAATGCAGGTAATGAAACTCAGGTTATGCCTAGCTAGTAATAATGGGTCAATTAAAAAATAGACATAGGTGTCCTTATTTGACCAGCTAGGTGGTCTGTGAATTGCACAACCCCAACTATGATCAATTATGTCCTCAAAATTGTTTGATTCGGTGCATCACCATAAGGTATATTTCTGTATGGCATGAAATGACATGCTCGCAAAATAGTAGTCTGTAACAACCATTCCATTTGTAATCTGCCAAAAATATACGAAGGTCTCTTTTGACTTAGTAACTATATTAATTCTTTTCCTAGAAAAGCAATTTACCTTTTCATTAACTATATGAATGAATTCGTTGTTGAAGCATATGATTTTTGAGAAATTGTTGTTATTATTTGTTAGAACATAAACCGTACCTTAGTAGATACCAGTGATTATTCATTTCATTCTTCCACAATTGGTCCATTGTGCTAATCTAATCTTTTCATCCTTGAGAAAACCATTATAAGGGAGTAATGCAATATGTATACATATAGTGGATAGTTCATTTTCAAAAGAAATGAATTTGCTTTTGGTATGCATCAATATGATGTAAACAATACATTTAAATGTGTATATTGATGAACCATTCATGAATTGGTTGTTGGAGATACTGAGAGGGGAGGTGAATCAATATTTCGTTATTTTTTACAATTTTTCACTTAGTTAATCTTGAAAATGAATTCGCATCACTTAATCATTCATCCACAATATATGAACACAATGATTAAAGCGCAGGTCAAAATTTGAAAAAGAAATACTTTAAAACAATCTTGAATTTATTACAATCTCTTGTGAGGACACTAATCCTCAGTAAGCACCAACTTACAAAAATTGTAGGCTCCAACCTGTCAAGAAGATGATGACATCAATCCTTAGTAAGCACCAATTAGCAGGCCTAGTTTGTTGCTAAGACTAGAGGGCACGACAACACTTTGGGATAGACCCATTGTCACCACAACCTATGTCCACTTCTCTTTTTAGATTTTCATCGACGGGAGGAGTCCCACTAACCCTCACCTTTGATTGATGTGTCTATAGTAGGGTTTGAAGTGAGGCAAGGATAGCTCATTCAGTGGAAAGACTGAATTGAGGTGTGAGCTTTAGGAGAAGCCATAATCGCCTTCCACGAAAAACCCCTTGGAAGAAAGACTATCTTAGACCTAGGGTTGGAGTATGTGACAGGATATAAGTTAACCCAAGGCCAATATAGTCAAGAGAAAAAGTTTTGAAAGATATGCCTCTAAGTTGCAAATCTTCAAGAAATCCCCATGTCAAAGTAGCACTAGGGGTTCCCACTTGGTACAATGGCTAGGGCATCAATTATCTCGAGATTCAATTGTGAGAATTGCGTGCAATTTGGAGGAGAGCTAGAGGAAACACTATTGTAGAAGTATGTCCAATTGGTTTTGCAAGAGCTCACTCCCAAATAATTTCGTACCAAGCCCTAGAGAGGCTACCTTTCCTTGAAAGAACGAAGAAATAAGAGGAGAGATAAGTTCACAAGAAGTGATTTTTCAATGAAGATATGATCACCAAGGATCCCAGACCCAGTGCCTATCAATTGAGAGAGATGGAGTCAAGAGTTACTTTGAATTAAGAACTTCGCTCTATCAAGGAGACCTATGCAACTTTGCTAGCCCTAAAGGAGGTAGCTACACAACTAAAGTAGATATTTATACTTCATTGGCAAATATTAATGGAGTTTCAAGGTTGCAATATGCGAGATATGCCTCTAGGAACATTCATTCACCATTGCCTATGAGTAATGCATGCAATACATTCAATAATCCCAATGTTCTCACAAATTTGCATTAAATTAAGGCACATTCACGATCTTGACATGATATTCCATACATTAGACATGTAACATTGCAAAATAAAGCATCAAAACACACTTACAAGACAATGAGAGTATATCCATCCATCAACATTGCAAAGAGAAGTTCCAAGAAAAGATAGTGAAAATTTCCATACGTCATAATCCATCCAAACACCCAATTTCGTCCAACTATTGTATGTCCGAATTCTTTTTACAAGAGATCAAAATCCAATTGATGATGTTCAATACAAATGAGGCCTCTTGTATTTATCTGAGGCTCCTCAAGTTCGATTTTGTCTAATTTAGCCTAATTAAGCCCCTAATGATATTTAATGTGCAAATAACATCTCTTTTGGTGACAAGTTCACCAAATAACTCAATAAGTGAAAAATAAGCATCCTAAGTGGGCTGAAATAGTGCCAAATGGAGTAAGAAGGGTTGTTGGAAGGCCAAGATGAGTCCTCTAAGTGCCATGATGAAGAGGAGGGCTCCATAAATGATAATCAAGGGGGTGACCCCTTGATTTCTAAGAAAAACATCCCGTGGTGCTCCCATGTGGCTATGGGGCACAATCAATGGTCTTATGGGTCTCTAGTGGCTCAATAACAAGTTGATGCTCCATCAGTGAGAGCGAGAAGATGATAGATGCCCTCCCACATCTTTTCTGATGAGATAAAACCTCATCTGGGACTTGGATCAACTGCTAAGTGTTGGGTGCAAATGCGTGGCCGATCGGGCAATGTGGTCCAAGTGCATCATCGTCTCTGCATGGCTGGGGCACAAACAAGCAATGTGTGGTTTTGAAGAAGCCTATAGTGTGGCAATCAATGCTCTGTTGTGGTGGATGCCCATGGCTCTCAATGCTTACCCTTTAAGTTCCATTATGACCTTCTGGAGGGTTGGGACCTCGTATAGGGAGACCAAGTTCAAGATGAAGACCCACTTGCAATCCTGTATAAGATCCAATGTGTCTTCTCATCTTCTAATACAACAATCCATTACTGCAATTGAGTAGATAGGCTTGCTAATACGGGGAAAAAATGGACACTTCATAGTGGCATTCCATTCCAAATGGGCTTTAGAATGTGCAGGTGTTACCTTGCTCGACAAGAGAGATTAATAAGGGGCCCTATTAAGTGGTTTCAACCTCTAAGGGAGTGACAGGTCCATGGTACATCCATCAAATGGCAGGTGTCATGTAAAGTGATGATGGAACAAAGTGGGGCAACAAGGAAGGCTCCAAGCCACATGCCATGGTACAAGAGAAGCTATAATGCGGGAAGCCCACACCATGGGTATATGAACATAGGAGGGAGAAATCATGGTACATGAGTTACTTCGGCCTTTGTTTTTCCACCCTTCTTCATATGCCTTTTTCCTTTTATTGATTTTTCTTCATTTTATTGCTTGGGGCTCCAGGGGATGAGAGCATGATGCGTATGATGAAGTAGTGATTACCTCCTTAAGGTTGGGCAGTTCATCACCCACCAGGGGTTGGGACAATCATGCATTCCTTAATGATGTAGGGGGCACTAATAGGGGCTCTAGGAACAAGGGTGATGGCCATAGTGACAGAGGGTAGAGCTCATGTTTGGCTTTTTCCCACGTGCTAAATTTTTGTCTTGACCATATTTTGCATTTTGTGCTACATTTCCTGTTGTAGGTGGCAAAATTATGCTTTATATTTTTTTTAGCCGCATCAACCTTCGGGGCATCGTTCCAAGCTCGACCCAAAGTGTGGACAAAGGGAGGGGTAGACAAACACCTTGTGGACCCAATGGACAAATGTGGACCTAGATGGGGAAAATATGAAAGGGGCTTGTAATGAGTGGAGGGAAGAAAAATGTATGGTGTCGAGAAGCGGGACCACACAACCAAAATTAAGGTTTCCCATGTCCAAACCCAGTCCAAGCCCATTCTTTATGCCGAATACCCCCACTAATCCAAGTCCAAACATGCCCAAGAAAAACAAGCGTAAACACCCAATTACATAATGAAAAGTCATACCTTAAGGGTTGGAAAGCCCACCTTCAAACATACGATCATAACAGACGGGCGAGGGCACACAATGACTGGCTCAGGTGGGGGAGAATGGTGGCACATCGAGCTATTTGGTGGTTGCAAGGAGCTTCTCACTGCCAACTGAAGACAAATCTAGGAGAAAATTTATCCTATAGGGGTCACCCACTGTTGGTGGGTAACATTTGGCTCCAACTAGAGTGCATGAACCATGTACTTGAACGGGGAGGTCATGAGAACACTAACAATGTCTGGGACCAAAGACCTGTTACTTGAACATAAAAGATCAAGCAAACAGGGCAACATGCTTTTATGGCGTCCTTTGATCGCCCATGCTTTTGTTAGTTCATAAAATCAACGGGAAACACAATCTATTATAGAATGCAAATTTAATCTAAATGCACCTAATCTTAGCATGATAACATAATATGAAATTAAATTCTAATGCAAGATTCAATATGCAATGCATCTTATCCCAACATGCATATTACATTATGCGAATGCTGAGTGTAATCATACAACCAATGTGTTAATTTATGCAACTTGGGTCAATTCCATCTTGGACAACTCATAGGATAGAGATGATGATTGCATTGAATTCCTCTTTTTGAGAGGACCAAAATCGACCATAAAGATCACCTCATTTGGACAAGCAGAAGTTGGTTTTTGTATTTATGTACACACACATGTACATTGGGTCAAGTTAGCCTCACACATGTATAATTGGTCAGGTCGGCTTCAATATCAAATGGACCCCCATGGAAGCCTATAAATACAAGAGAACTCAAGCTCATTTGGAGATCATCAATCATCTTCTTCTCTTCTTCAATTGTTTGGTTCACACAAGTCTGATAGAGGAAGCTCGCACAAGATATGAAATTACAGGTCTGAGGCTCGCACGAGTTTAGGGTTTCTGTTTTCCGGTCACACACTCGCCACAGGTTAGATTTGACTGTAGTCGCACGGACACAGTGTCTCAGAGAGCAATTAAGAAGCCACAGTCGCTTGCAAGACATCATGAAGGGAGCGACTCAGGCTCTGAGATATTCTGGTCCACAATCACTCGCTTGTTGTGCCTCAGAGAGTGACCAGAGTCATAGTTGCTCGTTCACAATACTGCAGAGAGCGACCGAGAAGTCACAGTCGCTCGCAGAATGACTCAATGAGTGTGACTGGGGTTATGAGTTAGGGTTTTACAGTTGACTGTAGTTGATCACAAATGTCTGAACGCTGGAAGGTTTCTCTCTATTATACAGTGATTCTGGAAGTTTGTTTCTGATTTGTATTGGGTAAATCTCTGTTGGATGATTATGTATTGGACTTATTGTACTCTCCGCTGAAACATTTTATGATAATCTAATAAGAAGAAGATTTGAAAGGGTTTTCCCCCTAGTGGGGTTTTTCCCCGGTCTTTGACCAATCTGGTGTCTCTTGTCGTTGTGCTATTGTCTCTTTTATCATTGCATATATTGTTCTATCTTCAATTACTGTTTATGATTGGAAACATTGTTAATGATTGAATGCATTGCTAAATGAATAACTGAATTGTGCTGAAGTAATTGAAACAACATAGAACAATCTGAAAAATTAACATGGTATCAGAAGTAAGGTGTAGGACAAAGCCTAAAAGGAGATAAACATTGAAGCCATCATCCTTCGAAAGTCAAGGAGCTTATCTAGTCAAAATCAGTGTGTATTCCTCTACCTTCAAGGAACATGAGAGGTTGGGTGACTCATCAAACTTTGTTGCATG
Organism: Pinus albicaulis; assembly: GCA_034641835.2. Classification (NCBI taxonomy): domain Eukaryota; kingdom Viridiplantae; phylum Streptophyta; class Pinopsida; order Pinales; family Pinaceae; genus Pinus; species Pinus albicaulis. The sequence continues at coordinate 35,101,039 of CM076571.1, read as the reverse complement.
GAAAGTCAGGTTGGAGATCATAGCTAAGAATAATGATGTGTTGGAATACATTCAAGGAAGAATGCCGGAGCTTCCAGAAAATGCCTCCACTTCACTTAAAAATAGGTACAAGAAAGGTGCGTCCAAAGCAAAGCAAATTACCGCTGATGGTTTACAAGATCATTTACTTGCATATGTTGGAAATTTAAGGAAGTCCAAAGACACGTATGATAAGATAACTGGTATGTATGAAATCAACAATTTGAATGAGGTCATCCCTTTGAAATGTCAACTCAAAGACACAAACGTGAACAAAGGAGAAGCTATACAATCCTACATCATGAGGATATCTCGCCTTAGAGATCAATTGCAAAGAGTTGGGGAAAATGTGCCTGATAGGGAATTGGTGATCGTAACTCTAAGAGGTCTCCTTCCTATATGGGAAACTTTCACTACTAATATAAGCAACAACAATGTCCTCCCGTCATTTGATGAAGTTGTTGGAAAGCTTACTCAAGAAGAATCAAGGATGGTATCAGGAGGAAGAATTCAAAACATGAAGAGGGAGACACTGCTGCATATATCGTTCATGACAAAAAGAAGAAGAAAGGAAAAGGCGGTCCATCAAGAAAGCGTCCTCAAAATGAAAAAAAGAATGATAAAATATCATCTCATATTGAATGCTATAATTGTTACAAGAAGGGTCATTATGCTCAAGATTGTCCCTAGAAGAACAAAGGACCACGTTACAACACTAGAAGCAACCACAACAAATATAATAATCAAAGAAGAAAAGACGATCAAAGAAATAACCGTGATAGAAGATATGAAAGAAGAAGAAGAGATACCTCAAGCGACCGTGAAGAAGATCATCGTCCTTAAAAGAAGTAAAGGTTTCCTAGATATGAAAGTAATGCTGTAAATCAATTTGAATACATTCTTATTTCTGCCCTTACTAGTTCTTCTCCTTCGGATTCGTGGGATAGTTGGTTGGTCAATATTGGGGCCACTCATCATTTCTCTGGATGTAAGGAAGTTCTCTCTAATCTAGTAAAGAGGGAGACTAATATTTTTAATAATAATAATTAATAATAATAATTATTAAAAATATTAATTAATTTATAATCAAAATCATTACTAATTAGTATTATAGTTATACTTATTAATATTAATTAATAATATTATTACTATCAATTATTGTTAATACTTATTAAACATTATTAATAATTTTTTTTGGGTCATAGAATGATATTTTTTTAGAAATATTAAAAATAATACTATTTAGAAAAATATTAATAATATATTTTTATTGTTAATAATTTAATAACAAATTAGTTATAATTAAGATTAACTAACTATTTGATTATTTTAAATATTAATTAAACAACTTTAATTAAAAAAATTAAAAATGAATTGAAATTCATTAAAAAATTTAAATAATAAATATTATTATTGTAAATAAATATTAATTATTATGATTAAAACTTATTTATATTAATTAATAGAATTATTTATTAATTATTTATTAACATTATAATCATTATTAATAATGATGTATTATTATTAAAAATGAGTAATATTAATAATATTGATTTTAAATTAATAAATAATTTGAAATATTAAGTAATATTGATTTTAGAATTAATATTTGGTCGACTCTTTTAGTCAAAATATGTTTTTTTTCACTATTTATGACCGGTCTATTCCCCCCTCAAGCACTTATTCACAATCTATCTTGAAGATGGATTCCCATTGCGATTCAAAACATCGACAAAGTTCTGTTAAAATTGTGGATAATCTGAGCACTCTTCTTCAATTAACAACCATAGAAGCTTGAAAATCATCATGAAGATTATTCTTGGAGATAACTCCACTCATCCCATGAAAGGTTTTGGAGATAATTTCTCAAAGAAGACAATTGAATCTTTATGTCATCTTCTTGAAGGTTCTGAATTCTGCAATAAACCTCCAATTGACGAATCTAATTATCTAACTTCTCTACATTCACTTCGCCATTATACATAGGAAACTCAAATTTGACATCAAGTTTGAGTAAGGGAGTTTTTCCTTTTGGGGCTTTTGAGTGAGCATGGGTGGTTTTGGCTGTGGAAGTGGAAGATGATGCTGATGGTGATGATGAGGATGACGATGAAGATGGTGGAGATGGAGGAGGCCTTCCTCCACTACCCTTTGAGTCCCTCTCTTCATCCATTTTGTCTTCTGAGGTTCCCTCTCCATGTGGAGACTTAGAATTATCTCCAACTATCCTAGTGCTCCTCTCTTCAAAGAGGATCCTAACCCTTTCAGTTAGGTCATAGAAAGCCTTCTTGTATGCTTCCTCTTTTGAAAGACCTTCAGTCTCTCCTACACCTGACATGATGGCTATGGATTCAAGCTCAGCTTCTGGTGCAACTTGTACCTCCTCAATCTCAGCTAGAGATAAAACTCGAGGTGCTTCAAGTGTAGATGTGAGTGAAACTTTGGGTGGAGATGGTGGCCTTGTGGCTCTCCTTCTTTTGGTCCTAACCTTAGGACTAGCAACCAACAATTTTTCTTCTCTTCTCTGCAACTTCAACCTTGTAAGAATCACAAATTTGCAACCATTAAAACCCTACTTGCACAAACTCAAGCAAATATCATGAAAATAACCTTTGCTCTGATACCACCTTGATCTGAATCTAAATGTTAGTTTTGTTGTGCTAATTTCATCTTCGAATTATAAATAAGTTGCTGATCATTTGCTTCATGTGCATAGGTTTCTTGAGGTGTTCGTGAGTGTTAAACATGTAATTGTGTCAAGTTTTATGTTAAATTCATGAGCAGTTTAAACATTAAAACAAAGTACTGAAAAACAACAATAAAATGTACAACAAACCATCAAATGATCCATTAACACAGTGTTTTGATGAAGGAGTTCACCCCTCCTGGGCTACATCTCCTTGGTCCAACTTCCATGGCTTGGGCCTCTGTATCAGCTCAAAATTGTAAGAAGTGTTGTTTGCAATCCTCTATTATTCATGAAATCTGCTTCAACATGCTCAGAATATCCAAATCTGCTAGGATAGACACTTTCTAAGCCTAATTTGGTTGAATTTTGCAAAAGTTATGGCACAATTAGTTTGGCCTAGGAAATCTCCTCCAAAACTAGAGAGAACTCTAGTTAATCTCGCTAATTTTGGAGCTCCGCCGCAAATGGCGGACTTTGCCAACTCCACCACTAAGTTAAGCATAGTTTAATTATCGGTTAAGTGCGGTTTTAAATATGGGATAAGCAAGGTTTAGCGCTAAACGCGCTCTTAACCAAATCCACATTTAAAAAAAGATTAACGTAAATAAACAATGATTAGAGTTAATAAAACTCGTTTTAAAACTTAACTTTGCCATTTGCAATAGTCTCCGCCATAGGTCACGGCCAAGGGTCATATTGTGATGGGGCTGGCCCCCTCCTTCGCTCGACTATTCAACAATATTAATTCAAATGTAAACCGTCGACATAATCTATTAAGAACTATCTCGCACACCGTGCATGTCTCAGTTATTATGTGGGGAGTCGCAGTCACTCTCCGACCTCCGCCAGCCTTGTATGTACTCCCCACTCCATATATATATATATATATATATATATATATATATATATATATATATATATATATAACATTCAACCATGATATATGAGATTTGACATAGTTTAATATTTCACCCATACCTTGGTCGACGAGAGGGGGCACGTGGCGGCCCCTGGCTGCATTGCGTGTCCGCCTCTGGTTGGACTATTTCCGATCAATACAAAAGCACTTTCAACAAACCAACGTACAAGCCAACCACAAAATGACATGTGTCATAGTGTCATTGGACGAAATGAAGGAATATTCCCAGAATATACGAGGTATTGAACTTGAAAAAGAGGCAGTTTTTGGTGTCAATTGCTTGTTATACACATTGAGGGAATTTCTTTTTTTTTGTGGCCATTGCAAATAAACATATTTGATATTTATAATTGTGCAACAAATATACTATTTGTTGATTTTTTAAAAGAAACAAGACCATATCTCCTTGACTTTGCATTTTAAACGCATTTAATATTTGCATATTAAGGTACATTCATGCTTAACAATCTCCAAGTTATATACTGTGAAAGACAAGTACATATTGAATTTTTAACTTTTGAATGTCCTTGGCATTCATAACAAACATTCAAATGATTAAATCTAAGAAATATTGTTAGGTCCCTATATTACTAGTATAATCCCTTATTGTTGTTAGTGTAACCCCCTTGTTGTTATTGTTGTACCCCTGTAACCCCCATATTGTTATTATTGTGCCCTTACATTATTATTGTTAGGTCGGCTAGGATTACATTGTGGCCCCATGGAATTCTATATATATAAAGGAGGTTTTGACATTTGTATCATCCAAGAATTGTTCATTTATGTAATGTATTGAAGGTTGCCCCCTCGAAGTGGCTTATTTCTAAGGCGTTGATCTCTCTTTTCTTCTATTTTTAGAGCTAGTTTCATAACATTTGGTATCAGAGTTTTGGATTTTAGGGTTTCGCTGCTCCAAACAAGTCATCGTGACATTTTCACTATAAATTTTTTTCTACAAAGGTTCAGAAGTTGAAATGTTTACAGCGCGAAGCCGAAATCCCGAGAAACGATGTGTAAAAATTTCAGATCTTGGTTCGCAATATTTTCGGAGATATGATTTGTGGAAGTTATAGTTTTGTAGGCTCTTGAATTTCACTTAAAACAGGTCATCGTGGCATTTGTGCTATAACTTTTTTTCTACGAAGTTTCAGAAACTGAAATTTTTATAGAGCGAAGCCGAGCTCCTGTGGAACTTCCTGTACGAATTTTAGATCTTGGTTCGCAATATTTTCGGAGATATGCTCTGTGGAAGTTAGTGTTTTTTCAGGCTCCCAAATTTCATCTCAAAAAGGTGACCGTGGGAAAATCGTCATAACTCTCTCTCTGAGCGTCGGATTGGAATTCTATAAAAGGTGGCCGCAAGTACACGGACTATAGTTTCTTGTGTATCAATTTCAGAGCCGAAGGAGGAAACAATGACATGTGGCACGCCATACAAGTTCGCTCCACTGAACCAGTCCAAAATTAGTCATTGTGCGAGATTGGACATAACTTTTCCTTGAAGAATCCAAATAAAGTCAGACCTATGGCATTCGAAAGAAGGTTTAGAGTGCTACTACAGGGCTGAATTTCAGATATCGAAGATCTGAAATCACAGAGATAATTCAATTTCAATATCGAGCTCCTCAAAACCAAGAAAAAGGTGTGTATTTTTTTTTTTTTTTAAATCCAAATTGCATAAGTCTTGTTTGAAGAATCAATTTGAATTGATTCCAAGGGCATATTGTAGAATATATATTAGTATTGGGTTCTAAAATGCCCATAAAAATAATTCAATACCCATTAAGCCTTTAGAAAGCTCTACTATGGCTCATGAAGATGAAGAAATGCAACATGACATATCAAAATCAGAAGAGCAAGTGCACCAAATTTCTCTCTCGCAAAGAGCAACAAAAAATGAAATGGATGTTTTGAACAAAAGCGTGGAAGCTAAGATGGATGGTTTGAAGAAAGATGTGGAAGCTACGATGGATGGTTTGAAGAATGATATGGAAGAAAAAATGGAAGGTTTGAAGGAAGGTTTGTCAAAGTTGATACAAGAAATGATTCCTAATGGCATAAAGATAATATAGGAAACTCATGATGAGAATAAAATAAATGTTAATCGTGATTTCATAAACTCTAACGTTGGATTGAAGAACCACCATATTCCAAAGATGGATATGAAGAAGTTTGAAGGCAAGGATCCTGTAACATGGATACTACAGATGGAGCAATATTTTGATCTCAATAATGTGCAAAACACACAAAAAGTACGCATTGCAACTTTACATTTAGAACAAAATACATTTGTATGGTATCGATGGTTTTGCTCCCATAAAAAAATGGTCACTTAGTCAGTTTTTACGGAGGAAATGATAACACATTATGAGGATACAAAGAGCAACACCTTCTTTAGTCAATTGATAAATCTCAAACAAAAGGGTTCAGTGGTGGAGCACATTGAGGAATTCCAAAAATTGAATATAAGGGTAACTGATATTCCAGAGGAACACAAGATTGATGTCTTCATAGGGACTTTAAAGGATAACATCCAACATGAAGTTCGCGTTTGGGAACTTGATTCATTGGAGAAGGCATTCAGGTTGGCAAGAAAAATTGAATGTAAAATTATGGCGACAAGGAAGCCTACCACTCACATCTATAAAGATGGAAGTGTTGCTACTCCTAAACTTCCACAACCTACAAGGTTGACACCACAACAATTGGAAGAAAAAAGAGCAAAAGGGCTTTGCTACAGTTGTGATAGCAAATACACTAAAGGTCATAAGTGTGCTGAGAAGAAATTATTTTACATAGATTGTGAAGAGGAGGAAGAAAATGAACAAGAAACTTCAAAAGAAGAGGGTATACATCAGAAACCAATCCTCGAAGAAGAAGAAATGAGTCTGACCATATCGTGCAATGCATTAGCAGGAATTACCACTCAAACTCTTAAGATAGAAAGACATATCAAGAAGAAAAAGGTAATAGTGTTGATTGATTCAGGTAGTACCCATAATTTTATTCATTGTAAGGTAGCCAAGGAATTGAATTGTTTCCTATACCCAACACCAGAATGTTAAGTGATGGTTGCAAATGGAGGAACTATAAATTTCTCTAGAAAATTCCATAATATCAGGTTAGCCATGGGGGAATATGTATTGAAAAGTCCAATGCTTTCCATCCCAATGGGAGGTGTTGATGTTGTACTAGGAGTACAATGGTTACAATCTTTGGGGACAATAGCTTTTAATTTTCAAGAACTTTTCTTGAATTTTTTTTGGAAGGAAAGGAAATCGAATTACGGGGTATCAAAGGGAAGCCATGAAAGATAATAAGCTTTAATGTTATGACAAAGCTTATGAAGACAGAACAACGATGCGTAATTGCACAATTATGCTCATTAGAAGTTCCAACATCAAAATCATCTATTTCTCCATATCTCCAAAAAGTCTTGGACAATCATTCCAAGGTGTTTGAAACTCCCAAAGGACTCCCACCTATTCCTGATCATGATCATGCTATTCATTTGATTCTAGGAAGTGTTCCTCCAAACATCAGACCTTACAGATATCATTATGTCGAAAAGAGTGAAATTGAACGTATGATTGCAGAAATGTTAGAGGCTGGTATAATTCAACCTAGTCAAAGTTATTTTTCTGCTCCAGTAGTATTGGTGCACAAGAAGGATGGATCATGGCGCATGTGTCCAGATGATAGGGAGCTCAATAAGCTCATTATTAAAGAAAAATTTCCAATTCCCGTGATTGATGAATTATTGGATGAATTACATGGAGCAATTTATTTTACCAAGTTGCATCTTCGTTCAAGATATCATCAAATTAGAATGAAGGCTGAAGATATTCCGGAAACAACATTTCGATCTCATGAGAATCATTATGAATTTTTGGTCATGCCTTTTGGCCTTACCAATGCACCTTCTACATTTCAAGGGTTGATGAATTCCCTTTTCAAACCCTTCCTTAGAAAATTTGTGCTAGTATTTTTTGATGATATACTAATCTACAACAGGTCTTGGAAGGATCATGTTGAACATGTTGACAGGGTGCTCAAACTATTGCAGGAGAAGCAATTATATGCAAAAACATCCAAATGTTTCTTTGGAGTACAAGAGGTGGAATATCTGGGTCATATTGTATCTCACGAGGGTGTTAAAGTAGACCCTAACAAAATTAAAACCATTAAGGAATGGAAAGTCCCCACAACCATAAAGAAGTTGCGAGGATTTCTCGGGTTAACAGGGTATTATCGCAAGTTTGTTAAGAATTATGGGAGAATAGCAGCACCTCCAACAACATTATTGAAGAAAGATGCATTTTCATGGACTCCTGAAGCAACTAAGGCCTTTGAACATCTTAAAGAGGCAATGTGCCTAGCACCGGTCTTAGCTACGCCAGACTTCACAAAAACCTTTATTGTGGAATGTGATGCCTCAAAAAATGGAATTGGTGTTGTTTTAATGCAAGAAGGAAGACCCATTGCTTTTGAAAGTCGTCCAATCAAAGGAAAGTATTTACAAAAGGCTATTTATGAGAAGGAAATGTTGGCAATACTACATGCACTAAAGAAATGGCGACCTTACCTAATGGGAAGACACTTTAAGGTAAAAAATGATCAATATAGTCTTAAACACTTTTTGGAACAAAGACTATCTTCAGAAGAGCAGCAAAAATGGGTCACAAAGATGTTGGGTTATGACTTTGAAATCATCTACAAAAAAGGAAAGCTAAATTTTGTTGCAGATGCATTGTCAAGAAAGGATGAAGAGGTGGAAGCATTGCTTTGTGCCATTTCTATTATCCAACCCGATTGGATAACCGAAGCAAGGGATGAATGGGAGAAAGACGAAGAAGTGTGGACACTCATTCAAAAGTTGCAGCAAGATCCTAGTGCATGTGATACATTTAATTGCAAAAATGATTCCTTATGGTACAAAGATTGCTTATATATTTGCAAGAATTACCAACTAAAACAAAATATTCTTTTGGAATTGCACACTTCTCCTTAAGGAGGACACTTGGGATTTTTAAAAACTTACCACAGGGTGAAGAAAGATTTTTTTGGGATGGCCTTAAATCTAATATTCAAAAGTTTGTGGCAGAATGTTTGGTTTGCGAGCAAAATAAAGTTGAGACAATTAAGACCCCGAGTCTTCTACAACCTTTATCCATTCCAAGTCAACGTTGGGAGGACATTTCAATGGATTTTTATCACAGGTTTACCAAAGTCCGAAGGAAAGAGTGTCATCATGGTGGTAGTTGATAGACTTACCAAGTATGCACACTTTTGTGCATTATCTCATCCATTTAAAGCAAGTATAGTTGCTACTTCATTTATGGAAACAATTCAAAAGGTACGTGGAAACCCGAAGATTATTGTAAGTGCTAGAGATTCTATTTTTACATGAAATTTTTGGACGGAATTATTTTCTTGTTCGGGTACTCAACTAGGTTATAGCTCATCTTATCATCCTCAATCCGGTGGTCAAACTGAGATAGTGAATAAATGTTTGGAAGGATATCTTCGTTGTTTTATATTTGATAAGCAAGCACAATGGGTCAAGTGGTTACCTCTCGCTGAATGGTGGTATAACACTTCCTTCCATACTGCAGCAAAAATGACCCCATTTATGGCACTTTATGGATATCATCCACCGTCCATCACATCTTCTTTAAGAGAAAATTCTAGGGTTCAATAAGTGGAAGATCACATTGTGCATCAACAAGAAGTTCTCCAACTCTTAAAGGATAACCTAAATTTGGCACAAAATCGAATGAAACAATAGGCAGATCATCATCGCTGTGAGAGAATTTTTGATGTAGGAGACTGGTTATTTTTACGGCTACAACCATACAAGCAAATGTCCCTCAAGCAAGCTAAGAAGGATAATAAATTATTGCCAAAGTAATATGGTCCTTACAAGGTGTTGCAAAAGATTGGTACTATGGCATACAAATTGGAGATTCCTGCTTCTTCACAAGTGCATCCAGTTTTCCATGTTTCATGCTTAAAGAAGGTTGTAGGGGACAAACTTCCAGTTCAAACAATATTGTCAGAACTTGATGAAGAACGAAAAACCATATTGGAACTTGAAGCTGTCACATAAACAAGAACTCGACAACTACGAAATCAATCAATTTTAGAGTATCTCATCAAATGGAAGAACTTATGCACTGAAGATTCTACATGGGAGGATGAAAATTTTATACAAAAGCATCGGAGCTACTCAAGCGTTGAGGACAACACTTTTTTAAAGGAGAGGAGCATGTTAGGTCCCTATATTACTAGTATAGTCCCTTATTGTTGTTAGTGTAACCCCCTTATTGCTATTGTTGTACTCTTGTAACCTCCATATTGTTATTATTATGCCCTTACATTATTATTGTTAGGTTGGCTAGGATTACATTGTGGCCCCTAGAAAGGTTTTGACATTTGTATCATCCAAGAATTGTTCATTTATGTAATGTATTGGAGGTTGCCCCCTCGAAGTGGCTTATTTATAAGGCGTTGATCTCTCTTTTCTTCTATTTTTGGAGCTGGTTTCATAACAAATATGCAAATCAAATTCAACGTATTATATCAAATTACAATATATAATGCATGTGTTAGGAGCAAGTGGTTTGATGGATATCAATTTTACTTGAAAATCCCTTTGCGTCTTTCATTGACATATATATTTTTGTTTATTATTGACACAAAATGCTACATGCTATCTTTTTTATTGCATTTTCAGTGCTTTTACCATATCAATATTTTGACACTAATGAAACAATTCAATATTTCAAAAATGCACACTCAACTCAATCATATTCATTATAAACACACATATTTATACGAGTGATATGTGCCTCATGAAATAGGAAATGCTTAAAATCACTTAGCAAACAACCCCTAAGTTTGCTCAACAACAATCATCTCAATCTCAAATTATTTTTTCCAGATGTGAGCACACTAACAATTTCAACATTTCTTTATGTAGACCAAGGACCATAATTAAATCATTAACTCCACAACATAGATGGAAATTTTTTATACTGTTTTACAGAAGTTACAAAAAGCTTGTTGAATGCCAGTACATTTAATTGTCTTGCATTTTGTTGATGGAGCAAAATGACTAGGGTCAACAACATGAATTCACTCCACAAAAGCCCAATTAAATTTATTCTTGTTTGGAATAAGGAATCCTCCGAATAAATTAACAACTAACAATTTCAACATTTCTTTATGTAGACCAAGGACCATAATTAAATCATTAACTCCACAACATAGATGGAAATTTTTTCTATTGTTTTATAGAAGTTACAAAAAGCTTGTTGAACACCAATACATTTAATTGTCTTGCATTTTGTTGATGGAGCAAAATGACTAGTGTCAACAACATAGATTCACCTCAAAAAAGTTCAATTAAATTTATTTTGGTTTGGAATAAGGAATCCTTCGGATAAATTAACAACTATTAATTTTTTTTATTTTTATTTTTTATTTTTTTATAAAGAATCTAATTCTTAAATGCAGAATGTAAAGGCTATGCAAGCTTTATTTACTATATGATTGCTAAAATTATCTAAAAGTATTCCTAACTAACGGATAAAGATAAAAAACAAACATGTAAGTGTATTATTATAGACATGAAAGGGAATGGTCATTGTTTTATAAGTAGAAAAAAAAAATGGTTAATACTCAAGTAAGAGAAGTCTACGTTTAAATTACTATTTTTTGAAAAAAAAACTAATTAATAATACATGAAAATATCTACAACATTAATGAAACGATCTTACAATAATTCCAGTGAAATGAACAACAAAAGAATAAGCTTCTCATACAGAATGATCAAACTCCAAATTTTTGGCCCGGAAATGGCTTCTCAATATTCACATCAAGGGAATCAATTTTATCAAAATATTTACCTAGCCTTAATAGATTTTACAAATGTCATTGATAAGAGGATTGGTGGTCTGATGGGGCATTTAGAAAAGACAAATTTCTGGTTATTTTACCAAAATTTTTATCTAACATTGAGAAACTATTTGAATTTGAGTGATGTCATTGGTTGTATATGTAAGATAAAGCTTCATGTGAATTTTTGTGACATCGCATATTTAAAATCTTTACCAAGCCTTGAATACATTTTTACAAACGTTGAATTTGAGTGATGTCGTTGGTTGCCTATGTAAGATAAAGTTTCATGTGAATTTTTGCGACATCACATATTTAAAATATTTACCAAAGCTTCAATATATTTTTACAAATGTCAATTTGATAAGAGGATTGTCGGTCTAGTGGGGCCTCGAGAAAAGACAAGTTTCTAGTTATTTTACCAATATTTTTATCTAACATTGAGAAAGCTATTTGAATTTGAGTAATGTTATTGGTTGCATATGTAAGATAAAGCTTCATGTGAATTTATGTGACATTTGATACTCAAAATCTTTACCAAGCCTGGACTACATTATTACAAATGTCAATTTGATAAGAGGATCGTTGGTATAGTGGGGCGTCTACCAAATACAAACTTCTAGTTATTTTACCAATATTTTTATCTAATATTGAGAAAGCTATTTGAATTTGAGTAATGTCATTGGTTGCTGATGTAAGATAAAGCTTCATGTGAATTTTTGTGACATTTGATATGTTTTAATTATTTCTCCTAACTTGTAAAAGTTTCTCTTTCAATGTTACAAAGTGTCTCTTTCAATGGTTATTTTACTTGATTTAAATGATGAAAACTATTTAATAGTGCAAAGGATGACATATATTACTTTTCATTTTTTTTTTTTTTTTATGAAAGTATAAATTTTATATTAATAATAATAATAATTTATTTTTAAGTTGCAATCATGTCAAACACCAATTTGGTTTATGAAATCTTTTTGTTTGTGGGATAAGGGACCCGTCTTTATAAGATAATTTGACTACTAAAGTCTATGGAGGTGTACATACTCTACCCCTCTAGATTTGAACGTATGACCTCTTGTGAGAAAGCACATGTTCTTAACCATTAGGTCCACTCAAGTTGTAGTAAAACTCTATCCATTCCTCCTAGATTTCTTCCAAAAAATTTTGAGATAACCTCGTTCAATATCTATGATTTCCTACTAACTCATAATAGGAACCTTGGGAGAATTTCGGCCCACTAATTCTTGGCATTTCCTTTTCTATTCAAATTTCAATTGTGCTTGTTCTTGAGGAATTTTCCAAGGCTCAATATCTTTTGGCAATTTCTCTTTACACTATATTAGCCTCATTATGTACATCTAAGCCATATTTAGTAAAATCTATCTATAATTTTTGTTTAGATTTATGATATTGGAGTTGATTTTCTAGAAATGATATCTTCCTTTTATTCATTCCTTTCTTAGTGTGCTTAGCTTTGTTCATAGCTATTGGGCTATGGACAAATTTGCTAAAGTCATGGTTATTATCCTAGTATGTTTGATGTCTAACACCTCAATCTTTATAGTTTAGACAATTTCCTTATCCACTACAATCTTCCTTCTTTTGTGAGTTTGTCATACTATTTATTTCTTCTTTTTATTAAATGCAAATAATTCTATGTTTACTACATCATCTATGGCTAAAGGCATTGGTGAGCCAATGTATTAGAAAATGTGCTAGGAGTAAACATCTCTTCTAATTTCAACTTTCCCTTGTTAATTTTCTCAACACTGTATTGTTGAGGTGTCTTGTATCTATTCATTTTGTTGCTCATTTTCAGATTCAATGTTAGTTAATTCATTTTCTGCTTAAGTCCTAGTTTTCTAAAAAATTCCTTTATTCATCTAGCTTTCTTTCCTCCTCTTCAACATTGCTTTTAGTTTAGCTTATTCTTGTTGAAAATTTGGCAGCTCGGGGATGAATTTATAAAAATATAGAGTCTAAAAATAGAATTTTTACAAATAGAAAGTCTCAAGTATGACTTTCCAAAAATAGTAAATCACCTTGCATCAATTGGTAATCAAGTATTGTTGATGGAAAATCCCTTTCGATCATCAATCAATCCTAATAGTTCAATTTCGACTTAATTATAAATGTTATCATTATCATTAATATTAATATTATTATTAAAAATAGATTTGAGTATTTCAATCATGGCTCTCAATAATGTTCTCTTACACTGTCATTATTGGCATGGAATATTCTTCTTACACTCTCATTAATGCTCCTGCACTCTCTTACATGAAATAAAAGCATGTCATAACATATTCCTCTTATGCACTCTTTAATGCATATGTTACACTCTCTCTTAAAAGCATAGGTTACAAAGGCATCCGTACCTCCTTAATGGCATGAGTTACATTCCTCTTGGCATGCATGTTAATCCTCCTTTATGGAATGGATTTGTTGCTCCACCTATATATATCTGCCTCATTCTTTCTCCCCTCATTACTTGTGCATTGTGAAAGAAGAATTTGAACTTGAGAAAGACTTGCAGAGACTTGAAGAAGATTGTGAGAGAGAGACTTGGAGAGTAAGAGCGGAACTTGGTGATCCAAGGTTGATTCAGTGTTTTAGTGTTGATTCAGTTGAAGGGAAGGTTGATTCTGTTTGTGCATCAGTCACTGGTACCAGTTATATTCATGCTACACCTTGTTCAAATTTGGGTGAACTTACCCTTTCTCTTGATCTCCCATTGTACTTTGTATCTCCGTTGAACAATTGATTTCTAATAAAAGAAGAATCTGGTTGGGTTTTCCCTTTGTGTGTTTTCCCCTAGTCATTGGACCTAAATTCTCTGTCTCATTGTATTCTTGGTTGTATTTTATTGTGCATTTGATTTATGTTCTATCTACAATTGCTTATCTAATATTGCAGCATAATGAAGTTTTGTTATAAGTTTTTGTCACAACATAGAACATTAGAATTTCAACATGGTATTAGAGCTTTGGTGAAGAAAATCTCAAGAAGATAAATGTCATTTACAACTCTTTTTTCTTTTTTCTTCTTTTTTTTTTATTTTTTTATTTATTTTTATTTTTTAATTTAATTTAATTTAATTTTTATTTATTTATTTATTTATTTATTTTTATGAAATATCTCTTGTTGTTCACGTCATTTGCAGCTCAGTTTCTACTGAAATATCTCTTGATGTTCACTCAATTTGCAGCTCACGTTCTGCCAAAATATTTATTGTTGTCCACTCTATTTTCAACACTCTTTCTGCTGAAATATATCATATTATCCACTCTATTTACAACTCTCACTTACTACTGAAATATCTCTTACCGCCCCTTCAATTTATTGCTGAAATCTTACTGTTGAATTTTACTGCTAAAATTTTACTACTGAAATTTTGTTGCTACCATTCTTCCAAGATTTCAAGGAACCGAATATATGATAGTAATTTTGTAGACAGTCATTAAGGTGTTGCATGTGTTTAATAGTTATAATTTTGGTACTTGTTGATGCATGCAAAAACAAAGAGTAGTTTTACTTATGTTTATGCATGTGCAAGTCTAAAGTGTTGTCTTGAAAATAAGTATAATGCATAGAAGGTTATGAAAAAATCAATGCTGAAGATAGGGGGATTTTGACTCTCACATTATATGATAAAGGTCATAATATTATGGGTTTTGGTAATTTTGATATTAGAGTTTACTAACAATAGTGGTTATAGGTAAGAATCATGACTTTTGCAAAAGATAGAATGATAGTTTAATAAAATAACCTCATTTGCAACAATCAAAGATGGATTATAACTAATATCATTGCAGACAATGAAGTCAATATGTATAACTATTATTACATGACTTCACTTTGGGATCAAGATTTGAAGATCTTTATAAAATCAATGGAATACCCATCCATGCATTGATTCATGATAAGTAATCATAAATATAAATCGTGGCACCGAAAGTTGACTCATCTTCACTATAAAGAATTACCTCATGTG
Organism: Pinus albicaulis; assembly: GCA_034641835.2. Lineage (NCBI taxonomy): Eukaryota > Viridiplantae > Streptophyta > Pinopsida > Pinales > Pinaceae > Pinus > Pinus albicaulis. Next base: position 35,085,520 of record CM076571.1, on the reverse strand, counting down.
AGAAATATGGTTTCCGAAATGCTTAAGATTATAGTGGGTCATGATGGAGTTTGCTAAGTGGTGTTCACGAAGATGCATTTATACTACCAATGACACACGATTGACGGACAATGGTAACTTATAGATAATGAATCAAGAGAGATCTAACAAATTCTGTCAATCCCCATTAAAAAATAAGTATTTTCAATTCTTATGTTGTTTCTTTCTGTCACTGCTCTTATTTAAATTTATCTTTATAGATAATTGGTTATTCTTTCTGCATGTGTATTTGAATGATTCTTTCACTAACTTCTTGATGAGGATGCGTTTAATAAAATAAAATATTAAAGGTCATCAGGGTACATAATAGTGAAAAAAGAGTAAAATCCAAGAGGAAGTTGTTGCAAGGATAATAAAGGAGTCACTCTCACATCTAGAAAATAAATAAATACTTGCCTTATCACCATGTATGCTTTTCTTATGTTTATTTACTTTGCTACTATACTCTTGCTCTTGTTCTAGGATCAACATGTACATTTGATGAATGTGACAACTTAGTCCTTTGTATCGAGATTGAGGAAGATGTCGAGCCATCCCATGGCTTGAGTGGACATGAAGTAGACAAGAGCTCAAGATGTTTGCAAATAAGTTGGAATCGGGAAAGAGACCATAGTATCGTATAACCAAAAACAAAATGGAGTGGTTGAGAGAAAGAATAGAACTATCATGGAAGTAGTCAAAGCTATGTTGCATGATAAAAAACTACCAAAGTTTCTATGGGGAGAAGCTAATAACACAATTGTTTATGTTCAAAATAAATCTACTCATCATGCCCTAAAAAAAAAAACTTCGGAAGAAGTATTCTTTAGTGAAAAATTCGAGGTTAGGAACTTGAGGATCTTTGGCTGCCATGTCTACTTCTATGTGCCAAAATAAAAGAGGAACAAGCTTGAAGCTTTAGGTAAGAAAGGTACTGTTATTGCCTAAATCCACCTTAGGCTGAAGGAAGGCGGGATTCAGGGTAACACCAAACCACGCTCAGTCTGGTAGCTAGCCCTACCAGAACAGGAGAGGGCTCTCTCCGGGTCAATCTCAATGAAAATATTCAAAGGGGCTTGAGATGACTAAAACAACAACTAATCTTAGGCTAGATAAACAAATAGGAGGGTTTGATTTTGATTTTTTTTGGGATTTTGTTGGAAAAAAGGGAAAGACAATTTTGGGCTTGGGGATGAGGCCAAATTCTTGCAGAGTTCAAGTTGGGGCAGGGAAGGCAATGACTTTGATGTCTTAGATCAAATGAATGGATTGAAAAGACTGCTGAGGAGCTGAAGAGGGCAAGAGAGTGCAAGGATCCTCTTCAAACTGACGAGAAACATGTAAAATTAAACAAAAGTTTAAGGCAGAGCACCAGCAAACTAATGAATTCTACCTCAATTACTCATTTGTTTAATTCAGAAGCAAAGAGAAGGGAAATGGCATACATATAACATTAATGAAACTTACAATAACATGAGAATAACATCATCAAAACTCAGAAGCCACAAGGATCCCAACAAGTGTTGCAAAACTCTGGTCTTTCCTTTGCCAAAAACTGAAAATGGATATACAATGGAGTGCCAAACTTTTCCCAAGAGTCCAACCCTGAAAATGCCTCAGAAAATACAATATATAGACCATCCTAACCCCTTCCCATGCCTCTAGGGGTCGAGCTCATCCTTCTAGGAGCTGTTTCAACCAATTCTAAACATGGAACTGAAATCTAGGCAGCCAAACAACTTGCCTCTATATGCTAGGAAACTGATCCATTCACTTAATTTTCACGTTTTAGTGAATGAATCCTCTAGAACAAGTAAAAACATGCCAAATTTACATCATAGCCACAAAATTACATCAAGATAGATCAATAATTACATCCAAAAGTGAAACTAGTCAAACTGGCCGAATTTCTGAGCTGAAAAGTGAAAATTGGGCAAAATTCCTCTATGCGCCGCGCCAGAAAACTCAATGCGCCGCACCATTTTGAGCCTGTTTTTGAGGCACTTCCTGAAGTCCAAATTGAGCTCATGATAGCTCGTTGGAAAGCCCTGGATGTCTGCTATCCAACCCAAGTGGAATTTTTCAATTTGGAGTTCATTTGCCCTCCAAAACTGCAATCTCCCAAGACTGGTTCCTGCTGGTGCAAAAAGTGGCAGAAAGACCATTTTTGGAGTGTTTTTGACCTTTAAGACCACCCAGAACTTCATGAAATTTCTCAGCCATTCCTGAGCATGCATAATTTACCATAACAACCCAAAAATGCCAAGTTTTCCTCCAGAAGATGTCCTAATCATAAGCGCGCGTCGGGTGGCGCGACGCATCGGGCAGAAAAACCTGTTTTGCAACCAAAATTTTCAAAAATGACAAATTTTTTTCCAAATTTGCTGAAATTTGGAGTGAAGGTCTCCCATCATGTCTCATGCTCAGCCAAGGAAGCTTCAGCCAAGATTCGGAGTGGATCCGACCTTTTCCGACGTTTCAGTGCTCTCCTCAACCTCGCCTTTAGGATCTTCATCCTAGCTTTGCAAACGTGTGTGCGGGCCCAATAATGGTTCTTCATATGTCTGAGCATGTATTTGTCCCTATTGGCCTTCGCCAAGAGCTTCTCCAGATGAATGTTGACTCTCGTAAGGAAAGTCTCTCGCTTGAATGGTGTCATGTCACCTGGTCTCTTTCGAGCCAATTCACGGTCTTCACGGATTTGCCGCAACTCTATGAGTATCTGCTGATCCTCCAATTGTTTATTCCGCTGCTCCAAGTAATTTATAACCCACTGAGCTCTCTGTAATTTCTCGGTTAGTGTGTCGATCTCAGCTTTCTGCTCCTGGATGGTCTCTTTCAGCTTTGAGCTGGGAGAACTCGAATCAACATCGATCAATATAAAATCAGTATCTTGGCCTCCTGAAGGGCCCTCATCGTGCATAGGCCTCTTGCCTCGGCCCTGTACCTGTGCTGATGTCGAAGGCGAGACCCCTTCCACGACATGTGGAGATAGTACTCGCGCTGCTGATGAAGGTAACGAGACCCCTTCCACCCCTGATGGAGATAGTACTCGTCGTGCTGCTGCAAATAAGGCTCTGTGGCCTCTCTGATAGGTAACACACACTGGAACACTGATAGGCTCTGTCTCAAGAACCTCAAACTGATGCGAAGGCTCACCTGCATCGTGAACAATCTCTGGAGGAGGCTAGGGGGCTGCAAAGAAATCACGGGAAATGAACTCATCCCATGCGATGCCCTGCAATCCAAGCTGATGTACTACAATGATTTTAATGAGCGCATAATGATAAATGCTGTTATGTTGCTGCTCTGAAGTCTTCTTCTGCACAAGGGTAGTCATCCGCTCTATGTTTCGGCACATGAAGTATGGAATATTCATCAGTCTCACTCTCGTAAAATGCATCAAAAGTCTGATATCGTATGCATAAAGGCGTGAGAATCTACCCTCACAGCTGAAGTATCTAATGATGAGTTTCATTAATGGCGCATAGGACTCCTTCAGAAATCGGAACAGGAATACCCTGCTGAGCTGCCTCAAATATCCAGGCCTGATGTAAGGTTCATAATATGCTCTATCCAACTGCTGTCTCTTATTCCACTCCTCACCTATGTTTGGTATCCCGGTTGCCTCAGAAATGGTCTCTGGTGTCAAAGTGAAGTTCACTCCAGCAAGGTTTACATGACCATCACGCAAATGTAGGACAAATAAGTGAACCAACTCCGGATGGTGCTGAATCTGAGATATCATCTCACAATATCGAAAACATGAATGTTGCTGAAAGCATGTCATTGCAAGTGGGCAGGCTTGCAATTGAGCCAAAGAAGTGGGCTCCTCCCTGACGTGCCTGCCACTTTTATGAGACCTCCTCGGTACATTTAGCCCTGCGGTTGAATCACTGTCTTGCTCATATCCCTGCTCATATGATGAATTTGTCTCTGACATGGTGCTGAAAACAAGGTGTTTATGCTGATATGTATGTGGTAAAAACAAGAGTTTGTTTTTCAATACCAAGTGTGCCACATATGAAATAAGGTGCTGTGGGGAAATATCACAATGAATACAATAGACTGTTAAGGGAATTTGGAGTGGAAGGACAGACACTCACTGTTTGAGAAACTTCGGAATTTGGAGCCTTTATAAGTGATATAGGAATAGGTGATAGTGATGGGGGTAGTTTTTAGGGATAGGAGTGCAATAACAAGGTATAATTGGGTTAAGTGAAATCAAGGCTATTGAGACAGTCCTTGAATGTTTTGGTAATCAGGAATTCGTAACTGATATGAAAGGAGGGAAATGATGGCAAGTGATAGGATTTGAGGATTAAAACATGAGAACAAAGGGTATAAGGGATATGGGATAGCGGGAATAGGAGAGGGGATTATGATAACAATATGATAACAGTATGATAACAGTAATAACAGTGGTGAGAGCACAAATGAAAATGGGGTGGTAATTTTAAGCACCAATAATCAAATTTCAACTCTTCTTTTCAAACCCTAGGGAACAGATTTTAATATGGGTATAGGGTTTATTCTTTCACCAACCAAACTCTAATGTCTTCGCCTCTAAACCACACCACACATGACTAAAATCACTGAACAGGCTTTGTCAACTTACTTGGAGAAAACTGAGCTGAATCGAATTGAGTTTTTATGGAGCGGAAATGAATTTGGCCTTGGGGGCTCTGTGCGCCGCGCACAAGCCCAATGCGCCGCGCTGTGTGGGTGCGCCGCGCCCGTTGGAAATTGCACAATGAACCTCGGCTCTATGCGCTGCGCTGTGTGGGTGCGCCGCGCCCTTTCCCAATGCGCCGCGCTGAATTCCAACACATAGTCGGCCCTCTAAAGTCACAACTTTGTTCTTTCAACTCCGACTCGACTTCTCTCTTGGATTTTTCCCAATATCTCTTGATGCAAATGGATTAATAACTTTGAGAAAGATCTTATATAGACATGGATTTAATTTTTGCTTCTCAAAAACCCATTTTGTAATGTTTTTGGCTTTGGCACTTTTGCATTTAATATAACTCTGCCTTTTTGTTAACTCATTGATTTTCTGAGCTTGAATGATGAAATTGTTCTTGATTTTTTGCAGGGATGGTGGCATTGAATCTCGGCAAAGGATGACCAGAGTTTGCATTTGAAGTACTTCGTGGCGGAAAACTTTTAAAATACATATTTATTACAAACAATAAATTTGACCATTTCTTCTTCAAAACAGAGTTTTGAAGAAGAAACATCTTTGAGCATTATTGACAATGAAAATATTGAAATGAAAACTTATTGAAGACATCCTCATGGCCTGCGGGCATTATTTAACATTTATGAAGACCAAACCCTAGACCTAGAAAGTGAAATGACTCTTTTGACCAAAATACCATCTATGACTGTAAATGACATGAACTGAACTTTGATGAATTTTGATTAATTTTGACCAACCCAGCAAGTACAAACATGAGGGAAAATGAGAGAACAAAGCCCTTTCGTCAGATAATGGCATGCCCCTAATGGAATGCAGATGAATGAGCAGAATGAGACACCTAAAAATGAAATGCAATAAGAGAAATGATCTCTAATGAAGGGATGTAAAGACCGACTCTAACATTGGCTCCAATGGGGATGGTAGCTCCTGGGAGGTGCCAAGAACGACAGATCTCTGGGAGAGTAGGAAGTGTCTTCGTCCATTGGGCTATGGAATCCATTATTTTGACAAAAGAACTCAAGACTGTGGACTCATTTTTTTGACTGAAACTTTGACTCAAACTGACTCAAATTTTAAAACAGAAATGACTGAACCAAACCGACTAAACAGACTCAAACCAAAACTGAAATCCTTCTTCAGAATTATAGCCTTCACTTCAGGCCCTAGACTGAAGAAAAGACTACAGTGCACACTTATGATGAAATTGAAATAAATGATATGTACAATGACAATGTGATCAACAGAAAACATCTTAGAAATGGTACCGCTTGAGCAGTCGACCATTGATCGGCCCTCCTAGACAGTCTTCACCGTTCATCTCCTTCAAAAGAAAGGCATTCTGACCTCGATATGCTGCAATCTTGAATGGACCTTTCCAGAGATTTTCAAACTTACCGTGTTTACCTTTGTCCTCATTCCTAGCATCCCACTTCAGCACCACTTCCCCCAATTGGAATTTATCCGCCTTCGCTTTCCTGTCATAGATCTTTTTGATTCTCTCCTGCAACTTGAATGTGTTCTGGAAAACCTCTTCTCTCGTTTGCTGCAAATGAATCATCTGATTTATCCTTCTCTGCATATGGCTTTCTTCACTACCAGCTTCCTGAAGAAGCTTGACCACCGGAACAGCAAGTGAGGTAGGAAACACTGTATCCACTCCATAAACTAACTCAAAGGGGGACATACCAATGGACTTCTTTTGACTCACCCGATTAGCCCATAGCGCATTTACCAGCTTCTTATGCCAACTCTTCTTATTTATGTCCAACAACTTTTTAATGATGTTGACTAGAGATTTATTGGAAGATTCCGCCAAACCATTGCCTTGCGGATGATAGGCAGTTGAATGTCCCAAAATGATTTTATACTTGGCACAAAACTCAATCATCTTTCTTGATTTAAAAGCTGATGCATTATCAGTGATCAATTTACTCGGGCAACCAAAATGAGACAAAATGTTGTTCTCAAGGAAAGAAATGATTACCGAATCGGTGGCTTGTCTTGTGGGAACTGCTTCGATCCATTTCGTGAAGTAGTCGGTGGCTGTTAGAATCCATCTATGCTGTCCTGAGGAAGGAGGATGGATATCCCCAATGAAATCCAAACCCCACTTCTGAAAAGGGGCGCTTACCTCAATAGGCTTGAGTGGCAATGGCTGTAATTTCTGTCTTCCTTCGAAAATCTGGCACTCATGGCAGCCTTTGACTGTTTTATACACATCAGGAAACAATGTCGGCCAATAGTACCCTGCTCTCAAAATCTTATTGGTAGTTGTTTTCCAAAAATGATGACCCCCACAGTCTCCTTTATGGAAATCCTCCATTACTTTCTTCGCTTCTTCCTCCACCAAACAATTCAATAAAACACCACCCGGATCTTTCCAATAAAGTGCAGAATTCAAAATACAAAATTTTGCAGCTTTCAGTTTCAAAGTTCTACCTTTGTTTCTAGTCATGCCGGGCGGTGATGACAAATTTTTAAGAACATACACGATATCTGAATACCATGGGGAAGCAACAAACATTTCTGATACCTGAAGTGGCGAATTCTCCTCATCCTCATCAGACATAGCAGCAATAAGATTTATGTCTAATGCGTGCAAATTCGATTCAGCCATAAGCTTCGCCAGCCCCTGTCCCTTGATAAGCTTCGTGGGCCTTATTTCCACATCATATTCCAGCAAAGCTGCAATCCACTTGCCACGTCTTCCTTTCGGATCAGTCTGTACTAAAACATCTTTCACGGCAGCGTTAGGAACATAAGCTAAAATATGAGAATGCAAAATGTACACCCGGAAATCCTTTAATGCTTTTACCAGTGCCAGAGCTTGCTTCTCAATGATGTTGTACTTCAAGGCTGCGTCTCTAATAGTTCGACTGAAAAAAGCTATTGGCTTCTCATGCCCATCCCTTTTCTGCATTAACAAAGCTGCCATGGTATGTTCCGAAGCAAAGGAAAACAAAATAAAGTCTTGGGTGTAATCCGGGCTGATTAACACCGGAGCTGAAGATAGTGCCAACTTCACCAAATTAAAGGACTTTACCGCCTCTTCAGTCCACTTCACTTGGCTGTCCTTTTTCAGCATATTTGTTATTTCTCTTAAATGTTCAGCAAGGTTAGGGACAAAACGACGTAAAAAGTTCATCTGACCATTAAAATATTGAATCTCCTTCTTGTTCCTGGGAGGGTCAATTTGTTGAATTGCTTCAACACGTGCTGGATCAATACGAATGCCATCTTTGGAAATAATGTGACCAAGTAATTTGCCCTCATCCATGGCAAACAAGCTCTTTTTAGGATTAAGCGAGACACCATATTTTCTGCACTTTTGAAAAACAACTTTCAAGTGATACATATGCTCTTCATCTGAATTGGAAAAAACCATCAAATCATCAAGGTATATAACAAGGAAAACATCTTTCTCATTCGCAAAAGCCATGTCCATCGCCCGCTGAAAAGTCGCGCCAGCATTCTTCAAACCGAATGGCATCTTGGCATAGTGGAATGTCCCCCACGGAGTGGTGAATGCTGTTTTGTCACGGTCGTCCTCATGGACCAAAATTTGGTTATATCCAGAATAACCATCGAGTAGTGACATGCGAGATGCACCAACTACTCGCTGCAGTATATGATCCATTTTGGGCAATGGATAATTGTCCTTCAATGACACCTTGTTCAGATTTCGGAAATCAATACACAATCGAATCTCACCTGTCTTTTTCCGCATTGGCACCAAATTTGAAATCCAATCGGAAAATCTAATGGGAACAATGATTCTTGCTTTGTACAACCTGTTTACCTCCTTCTCAATCGATGGCAACAATTTCGGGTTGATTCTTCTTAGCTTCTGTCTGAAAGGCTTCTGATTAGGCTTGATTGGGATAGTGTGCTGAATTATATTGGTGTCATACATCTTTAAATCTGAGTAATCCCAAGCGAAAGCATCAGCAAATGAAGACAACAAACTCACATATTTAGCTTTTACCTCCGGTGGCAATGATTTGGATAACTTCACCATTTTGGGGTCTTCAGCTGTTCCAATATTTACATCTTCGACTCCTTTTTCAGTCGGCCGTAAGGTTGGTTTCTTGGCCACATCATCCTGATCGAAGAGCTCTTCTAAAGGTATCAAACCTTTAGGAATAACGTTGTCTTTCAGCTGCAACACTTCCATTTGATTGACTTGAACATCATCACCATCATCATATTCTACATCGATTGAGGTATCTTTGAACTTACCTTTATTTTGCAGAAAATCATTAATCTCATCATCATCTTGGAAAACTTGCCAACATCTTTGATTATCCGGAACGGTAGGACGGTGCTTCACATGGATTTCGAACTTATTACTTGAATTCATTGGGATCTTCAAGTTACTTGCTGCCTTAGCAAGTTCATCTGCAATTCCATTTTGAATGTGAGGAATACAAGTCAAGGTATAATCTGAAAACTGCTTCAAAATATCAAGGACAGCGTTCCGGTAAGCCCGCATTCGGGGATGTTTCGTTTGATATTCACCCTTTACTTGCTTAATCACCAATTCGGAGTCGCCATAGACTGCAATTTTCTTAGCACTCAGCTTTCTAAAATTTTTTAGGCCAGCAATTAGAGCTTCGTACTCAGCCTCATTGTTCGAACAATCAAATGCTAATTTGTAAGAACATACCCGTACATTGCTCGGTACCTTATTTGGGGCGGAAAGAGGACTGCGTACCCAAATACCAATCCCAACACCATCATTTCCTACTGCACCATCGAAATCCATGGTCCATAGACCCTCTTCATCATCTTCTAAGTGCTGAAACTGTGCTAGCTCTATTTTTTCTGTTTGCTGTCCACTATCTTTAGCTGATTGCTCAACTGTGCTTTCCGGTTGTTGCCTTTCTTTCTGCAAAAATTCTCTGAAATTCTCGGTAATCTCTGGAATATCTTTTGCTTGAACCAACTGACTATCTACATCATTGAAACTATCGACAAACAAAACAAAAGACTCTAAATCTGTATGTACATAATTAATCGGATGATTAACCGGTTTCTCCTTGGTTGTAATCATATACTTCATTTTTTGTTCCCGGTACAACTTTCTCATTTGGCCAAACACGGGAATCGTCGCATAGGAGAAATCTAATTGTAATGTCCCTTTCAATTTTTCTCCCCAAGATCTGGAAAGCAACATACCAAATCTCGGAGGAATGTCTGCTACAACAACGTCCATCAAAACATTCTTTGTGGGAATCTGATCCAAACTAACAACCAAGTCTTTAATGAGCCCAATACATCTCACTTTGCTAGAATCAAATGAATAAAGATCATGGTACTTCCTAGTGATGTCTAAACCCAACTTCTCCATGATTGCTTTCGGCATAAGATTATGGGAAGCACCGGAATCGAACACGGCATTATGCAATACAAACTCATGCAATTGAAGACTGATATAAAAAGGAGGCACTTCGCTGTCCGGAGACTCACCATCTAAAGCTGGTCCAAATATCAGTTCTGGTTGATCATCTTCAATATTCACCATATCAGACATGGGATCGAAATTCAAAATTCTAGAAACTTGACCTTTATAACTGCTGTTCCTCATTAGTTCAGTCAAGGGAATGTATACCTTTAATTTAGAAATCTCATTCTCCAAACTAAAGGCTGAAGTCTTTTCAATCTCTTTGGCTGGAACATCTTTCTTTTCAGCCTTCTCCCTCGTTGTAATTGGCTGATTTGATTTTTTTGCTGATGATGACTTGGTGGCAGTGGGATCAACTATCTCTTTTGCTTTCTTTTGTGCAACAGGTGAATCATTTTTAGGTGCTGAAACTTCCTTTCTCTTTTGGATTGGATTGACAGGCACATCTCTTTTTCTGAGAGAATATTGCTTCTGCTGGGCTGACAATGCATTCATATAACCTCTCTGATACTCATCCGACTCCTCCTCAAGAGCTGCATCATTAGCCAAGATAAAATCCTCATCTCTTTGTACCGCTAAACTTTCTACATACTCCTCATCTTCAATGATATAAATGGGAAAATCATCAGGAGTAAAGAAGTGATTTTCCTCCCCTACTACATCATCTTCATCATCTGAATCCTGACCAACAAAATTCTGCTGAAGATGTGTCTTTACTTGTTGCTGGACTACTGGTTCTTGTCCTCGCTGTTCTCATTGTTTAATCCTGAATTGTGGCTGCTGCTGACCACGGAAGTTGGGATTTCGAATCTGCGGTTCGGGCTTATCAAGTGTGAGCTTTTCAATCATTCTTTCCACCTTGTGAAATAGCTGATCTGATGTGGATGTAGAAGCTTCTTCCTTTATCACAACTTTCTTCTTTGCTTCCAATCTAGCTCTCTTGTCATTCAAATTTGCCTCAACACTCACGGAAATCTTCTGCATGTCCTCTAAAGTGGGCGGATCTCTGTCTCGTAATGAATAGGCCATCTTCGGATCAAAACCATCCGGGAACTTAAGCAAAGTTGATTTCTTAGACGGCCTCAAATCATCAGGAATAGCATTATAAACTGCATTAAATCTGATAATATAGTCTTGGACGGACTCACCAGGATTGCACTTGATCTTGGTATACTCAGAAGTGATTTGAAGTGGATCTTTCTTCATTTCCCACCGATCTAGAAACTGTCTCTGAAGCTCTTCTAATGTATTAATACTTCTGGGCTGCAAAGCTCTGAACCACTTGCGTACCTCACCTCCAAAAGTTTGCACAAACAATCTCATGGAGTGATTCTCTTCATCAATTTCATGAAGATCAAAAAAGTCTGTCATTATATCAATATGCTGCTGAGCAGGAACACTCTGAGGAGTACCATCAAACAAAGGGATTTTACTCTGATAATCAGCGGGCATGGGATTCAAGTTTGCTGGCAAGGCAAGAGGTGCAAATCTAGCGGCCATTGCTCTTGGTGGATTTATGATCTGTCTTTGAGAAACGGGTGGAGTAGGAGCAGTAGGTGTACGAGGTGTATGTGTTGGGGATAGAGGAGGGACTACTGCAGATTTCTGATCAGATATAGCTGGTTGCACGGGAATGGTAGGAATAAAAGAAGGCTCAGCGTGAACCTGTGAATCAGAAGTAACTGCTGATGGACCAAGAGTTTCAGATGCAGATTCGATAAACTCAGGAATATTCGTTGCCACAATAGAGTTTTGAATGTTCAAGATGTAACTATCAATGGATCTATTAGCTTGTTCAATCTCAAGATACTTGATAAACTCGGGATTTATGACAGTAGAACCAGTAGCACTTTCAGATTTAGTTTCAAACAACGACAACTCGAATTGATCATCAAATTCAATATCTTCAAGGAACTCAAATACAGTCGGACATGAATGAGATTTAAACAAAGGGATCACAGGGCTTTCTTGACGGAGGATTCTTGAAATCAGATTGGGATTCTCATACATTGGAGGCGGATCAGGATCGGGATTTGATCTAGTATGTCTTCTGGAAGCCAGTGTGTTGATCTATTCAAAAATCAAAGGACAAAACCGATCTATTCAGCCTATCAAATTCTAGACTCAATCACCCAAAAGTCCAGAACGATCTAATATACTGGGGTGATTCACAAGTCAAGTGTCACGTTCACAAGCTAAACTGGAGATTGACTGAAGCAACGTTTATCTACTTCCGCTAATGCAAAGCAAAAGCGTTTCGAAAGCTACCTGGCGTAACTTCAGGCTCCGTCTGTAACTTATGAAACAAATAACACCAACAAGCAAACCATTTTCTTCCCCAGTATGGTCGCCACTATGTTATTGCCTAAATCCACCTTAGGCTGAAGGAAGGCGGGATTCAGGGTAACACCAAACCACGCTCAGTCTGGTAGCTAGCCCTACCAGAACAGGAGAGGGCTCTCTCCAGGTCAATCTCAATGAAAATATTCAAAGGGGCTTGAGATGAATAAAACAACAACTGATCTTAGGCTAGATAAACAAATAGGAGGGTTTGATTTTGATTTTTTTTGGGATTTTGTTGGAAAAAAGGGAAAGACAATTTTGGGCTTGGGGATGAGGCCAAATTCTTGCAGAGTTCAAGTTAGGGCAGGGAAGGCAATGACTTTGATGTCTTAAATCAAATGAATGGATTGAAAAGATTTCTGAGGAGCTGAAGAGGGCAAGAGAGTGCAAGGATCCTCTTCAAACTGACGAGAAACATGTAAAATTAAACAAAAGTTTAAGGCAGAGCACCAGTAAACTAATGAATTCTACCTCAATTACTCATTTGTTTAATTCAGAAGAAAAGAGAAGGGAAATGGCATACATAGAAAATTAATGAAACTTACAATAACATGGAGAAAAACATCATCAAAACTCAGAAGCCACAAGGATCCCAACAAGTGCTACAAAACTCTGGTATTTCCTTTGCCAAAAACTGAAAATGGATATACAATGAGGTGCAAAACTTTTCCCAAGAGTACAACCCTGAAAATGCCTCAGAAAATACAATATATAGACCATCCTAACCCCTTCCCATGCCTCTAGGGGTCGAGCTCATCCTTCTAGGAGCTGTTTCAACCAATTCTAAACATGGAACTGAAATCTAGGCAGCCAAACAACTTGCCTCTATATGCTAGGAAATTGATCCATTCACTTAATTTTCACTTTTTAGTGAATGAATCCTCTAGAACAAGTAAAAACATGCCAAATTTACATCATAGCCACAAAATTACATCAAGATAGATCAATAATTACATCCAAAAGTGAAACTAGTCAAACTGACCGAATTTCTGAGCTGAAAAGTGAAAATTGGGCAAAATTCCTCTATGCGCCTCACCAGAAAACTCAATGCGCCGCGCCACTTTGAACCTGTTTTTGAGGCACTTCCTAAAGTCCAAATTGAGCTCATGATAGCTCGTTGGAAAGCCCTGGATGTCTGATATCCAACCCAAGTGGAATTTTTCAATTTGGAGTTCATTTGCCCTTCCAAAACTGCAATCTCCCAAGACTGGTTCCTGCTGGTGCAAAAAGTGGCAGAAAGGCCATTTTTGGAGTGTTTTTGACCTTTAAGACCACCCAGAACTTCATGAAATTTCTCAGCCATTCCTGAGCATGCATAATTTACCATAAAAAACCCAAAAATATCAAGTTTTCCTCTAGAAGATGTCCCAATCATAAGCGCGCGTCGGGCGGAAAAACCTGTTTTGCAACCAAAATTTTCAAAAATGAGAAAATTTTCTCCAAATTTGCTGAAATTTGGAGTGAAGGTCTCCCATCATGTCTCATGCTCAGCCAAGGAAGCTTCGGCCAAGATTCGGAGTGGATCCGGCCTTTTCCAACGTTTCAGTGCTCTCCTCAACCTCGCCTTCAGGATCTTCATCCTAGCTTTGCAAACATGTGTGCGGGCCCAATCGTGGTTCTTCATATGTCTGAGCATGTCTTTGTCCCTATTGGCCTTTTCCAAGAGCTTCTCCATATGAATGTTGACTCTCGTAAGGCAAGTCTCTCGCTCGAATGGTGTCATGTCACCTGGTCTCTTTCGGGCCAATTCACGGTCTTCACGGATTTGCAACAACTCTATGAGTGTCTGCTGATCCTCCAATTGTTTATTCCGCTGCTCCAAGTAATTTATAACCCACTGAGCTCTCTGCAATTTCTCGGTTAGTGTGTCAATCTCAGCTTTCTGCTCCTTGATGGTCTCTTTCAGCTTTGAGCTGGGAGAACTCGAATCAACATCGATCAATATAAAATCAGTATCTTGGCCTCCTGAAGGGCCCTCATCGTGCATAGGCCTCTTGCCTCGGCCCTGTACCTGTGCTGATGTCGAAGGCAAGACCCCTTCTACGACATGTGGAGATAGTACTCGCGCTGCTGATGAAGGTAACGAGACCCCTTCCACCCCTGGTGGAGATAGTACTCGTCGTGCTGCTGCAAATAAGGCTCTGTGGCATCTCTGATAGGTAACACACACTGGAACACTGATAGGCTCTGTCTCAGGAACCTCAAACTGATGCGAAGGCTCACTTGCATCGTGAACAATCTCTGGAGGAGGCTGGGGGGCTGCAAAGAAATCATGGGAAATGAACTCATCCCATGTAATGCCCTGCAATCCAAGCTGATGTACTACAATGATTTTAATGAGCGCATAATGATAAATGTTGTTATGTTGCTTCTCTGAAGTCTTCTTCTGCACAAGGGTAGTCATCCGCTCTATGTTTCGGCACATGAAGTATGGAATATTCATCAGTCTCACTCTCGTAAAATGCATCAAAAGTCTGATATGGTATGCATAAAGGCGTGAGAATCTACCCTCACAGCTGAAGTATCTAATGATGAGTTTCATTAATGGCGCATAGGACTCCTTCAGAAACCAGAACGGGAATACCCTGCTAAGCTGCCTCAAATATCCAGGCCTGATGTAAGGTTCATAATATGATCTATCAAACTGCTGTCTCTTATTCCACTCCTCACATATGTTTGGTATCCCCGTTGCCTCAGAAATGGTCTCTGGTGTCAAACTGAAGTTCACTCCAGCAAGGTTTACATGACCATCACGCAAATGTAGGACAAATAAGCGAACCAACTCCGGATGGTGCTGAATCTAAGATATCATCTCACAATCCCGAAAACATGAATGTTGCTGAAAGCATGTCATTGCAAGTGGGCAGGCCTGCAATTGAGCCAAAGAAGTGGGCTCCTCCCTGACGTGCCTACCACTTTTATGAGACCTCCTTGGTACATTTAGCCCTGCGGTTGAATCACTATCTTGCTCATATCCCTGCTCATATGATGAATTTGTCTCTGACATGGTGCTGAAAACAAGGTGTTTATGCTGATATGTATGTGGTAAAAACAAGAGTTTGTTTTTCAATACCAAGTGTGCCACATATGAAATAAGGTGCTGTGGGGAAATATCACAATGAATACAATAGACTGTTAAGGGAATTTGGAGTGGAAGGACAGACACTCACTGTTTGAGAAACTTCAGAATTTGGAGCCTTTATAAGTAATATAGGAATAGGTGATAGTGATGGGGGTAGTTTTTAGGGACAGGAGTGCAATGACAAGGTATACTTGGGTTAAGTGAAATCAAGGCTATTGAGACAGTCCTTGAATGTTTTGGTAATCAGGAATTCATTACTGATATGAAAGGAGGGAAATGATGGCAAGTGATAGGATTTGAGGATTAAAACATGGGAACAAAGGGTATAAGGGATATGGGACAGCGGGAATAGGAGAGGGGATTATGATAACAATATGATAACAGTATGATAACAGTAATAACAGTGGTGAGAGCACAAATGAAAATGGGGTGGTAATTTTAAGCACCAATAATCAAATTTCAACTCCTCTTTTCAAACCCTAGGGAACAGATTTTAATATGGGTATAGGGTTTATTCTTTCACCAACCAAACTCTAATGTCTTCGCCTCTAAACCACACCACACATGACTAAAATCACTGAACAGGCTTTGTCAACTTACTTGGAGAAAAATGAGCTGAATCGAATTGAGTTTTTATGGAGCGGAAATGAATTTGGCCTTGGGGGCTCTGTGCGCCGCGCACAAGCCCAATGCGCCGCGCTGTGTGGGTGCGCCGCGCCCTTTCCCAATGCGCCGCGCTGAATTCCAACACACAGTCGGCCCTCTAAAGTCACAGCTTTGTTCTTTCAACTCCAACTCGACTTCTCTCTTGGATTTTTCCCAATATCTCTTGATGCAAATGGATTAATAAATTTGAGAAATATCTTATATAGACATGGATTTAATTTTTGCTTCTCAAAAACCCATTTTGTAATGTTTTTGGCTTTGGCACTTTTGCATTTAATATAACTCTTCTTTTTTGTTTCCTCACTGATTTTCTGAGTTTGAATGATGAAAATTTTCTTGATTTTTTGCAGGTATGGTGGCATTGAATCTCGGCAAAGGATGACCAGAGTTTGCATTTGAAGTACTTTGTGGCGGAAAACTTTTAAAATACATATTTATTACAAACACTAAATTTGACCATTTCTTCTTCAAAACAGAGTTTTGAAGAAGAAACATCCTTGAGCATTATTGACAATGAAAATCTTGAAATGAAAACTTATTGAAGACATCCTCATGGCCTGCGGGCATTATTTAACATTTCTGAAGACCAAACCCTAGACCTAGAAAGTGAAATGACTCTTTTGACCAAAATACCATCTATGACTGTAAATGACATGAACTGAACTTTGATGAATTTTGATAAATTTTGACCAACCCAGCAGGTACAAACATGAGGGAAAATGAGAGAACAAAGCCCTTCTGTCAGATAATGGCATGCCCCTAATGGAATGCAGATGAATGAGCAGAATGAGACACCTAAAAATGAAATGCAATAAGAGAAATGATCTCTGACGAAGGGATGTAGAGACTGACTCTAACAGGTACATTTGTTGGTTATTGTGAATATTCTAAATCTTATAGAATATATGTAACTAGAAAAAGAAATATAGAGTTTAACAAGGATGTAACATTTGATGAATATTCAACTCTTGGACAGGAAAGACACACTCCTCTTTCTTCTGCTAATGTTAATAGTTAAGATGATGCATTTGAGATACAAGAAAAGCCTGAGCCTGAAATTGATCATGTTGATGAACCCATGGAGCCCATTGATCCTTTGGATCCTCCTCCATGTGCTCCTCCTGCTAAAAGGATACCTTATGGATTTGTGACACCCTTTAAGATGCTGATAAGCATGCTGCTCCTAGAGGAACCTTTAGAGAAAATAAGAAACCATGTCGGTTCCAAGAATATGTTGTAGCCATGAGCAACATTATTCAAGTTGAACCATGCACTTTTGAAAAAGTTGTTAAGGCTCAAGTGTGGAAATATGCAATCGTTGAAGAATATGAGTACATCATTAATATTGATGTATGGGAAGTGGTTCCAAGACCATAAGGTAAATTTGTTGTGTCTTCTAAATGGTTGTATAGAATTAAACATGGTGTTGATGACAATATTAAAAAAACATAAATCTGGATTTGTGGCCAGAGGGTTCTCTCAAAAAGAGGGAATTGACAATGATGAAATCTTTGCACTTGTTTTCTGTTATACAACCATTCGATCTATTGTGGCTTTAGTTGCTAGTGAAGGATTGTTCCTTCACCAAACTGATGAGAAGACTGTTTTTATACATGGATTCCTCAACGAAAAGGTATTTGTGGAGCAACCACAAGGATTTGAAGTACATTACCGTAAAACTCATGTGTAGAATGAAGAAATACATTTATGGTTTGAAGAAAGCTCCAAGATATTGATATGCCCGCATTGATAGCTTCTTGATGAAGCTTGTTTTTACTAGAAGTAATGTTTAGCCAAAAATCTACTTTCAGATAGTCCAAGGTATGCCTTTGATTTTGGTATTATATGTTTATTTTTGACTGATGGTGAACCTCTTATCCTCCAGTGTAAGAGGGAGTTAGGTTCTAAATTTGAAATGAATGATCTTCATTTGATGCTATACTCTCTGGGTCTTGAAGTATGGTAGAAACATGGTGAGATTTTCCTTTCTCAAGGAAAATATGTTGTCAATTTTCTTGAAAGATTTGGTATGAATAAATGTAAATCCATGGATACTCCAATGGTGATGAACTTCAAGAATTCGTGTGGTGAAGATGCAGGTCTTGATTTGGAAAATCATTTTGAGTATTGTCAACTGGTTGGGGCACTGATGTTATTAGTGAACAATGGATTGGACATGTGTTTTGCGGTCAATAATTTGAGCCAATATATGATTAAACTATCTCATGCACACTTGGTCGCTGCAAAGAATGTGCTGAGATGCCTACATGGGCCATAAATTTGGGATTGAAATATATTGTCAGTGATATAAGACTACATAAATACTTAGATGTTGATTAGGTTGGTAACTTCTGATAGAAAAAAAACACATATCGGTATTTCTTCAATGCAGGATCTGCCATGATATATTGGATGAGAAGAAAGAAGAAAACTGTAGCCCTCAGCATGGATGAAGCTGAGTACATTGCTGCTAGCATGGCTAGTTGTGAGGAAGTATGGATGAGGAAGCACTTTGAAGAGATGTTTGAGCATGTTCTAGACACAACAATAAATTATTGTGACAATAAGAGTGGGATTCAACTTGCAGAAAATATCTTGTTCCATGACAAGTCCAAGCATAATGAGATCAAATATCACTATATGGTGCAAAGAGGAGTAGTAAGACTATCGTATAATGAACGATGACCAGATCATTGACATTATTACCAAGCCTTTGCCAAAAGGGAAGTTCTTGGTTTTCAGAGAGAAACTTGGACTGATGGATGTGACCCTTCCTAGAGAGGGTGGTCATGGGTGATAAGCCTTGGTTGTGTGAGATCCTTGTCATGTGTTAACAAGTGGACACCCCCAAGCAGTGATGAGCCTTGGATGTGTGAGATCCTTGTCATGTGTTGATAAGTGGATTCCCTCAAATAGTGACAAGCCTTAGTTGTGTGAGATGCTTGTCATGTGTTGAAAAGTGGAAAGTGGATCCCCCCAAGTAGAGATGAGCTTTGGATGTGTGAGATCCTTGTCATGTGTTTACAAGTAGACCCCCCAAGTAGTGATGAGTCTCAGTTGTGCGATATCCTTGTCATGTGTTGACAAGTGGACCCCCCCAAGTAGTGATGAGCCTTGGATGTATGAGATCCTTGTCATGTGTTGACAAGTGGAACCCCAAGCAGAGACAAGCCTTGGATGTGCGAGATCCTTGTCATGTGTTGACAAGTGGATCCCCCCAAGAAGAGATGAGACTTGGTTGTGTGAGATCCTTGTCATATGTTGGCAAGTGTAAATCCCCTCAAGTGAATATAGAGTGGTAGTCAAAGCTCCCTTATGATGATTCTTCTTTATTAGAGTGAAACATCATTGTTTCAGATGATACAGAGAAGAGATGAACAAAGATGAGCAGAGAAAACAAATATATTTTGTTGCATAAAGAAATTCCTCACTAGCTGAGAGGGAGTGTTGAAAATTTTGCAGCTCAAGGATGAATTCATAAAAATAGAAAGTATAAAAATAGAATTTCTAAAAATAGAAAGTCTCTTTTCCCTAAGGAAAAATCGTAATTTCCATTAATAAATTTGTGAAAATTACATATTGTAGATGCTATAAAGCATTTAAAAAATAAGTGATTATTGTACATTCAACAATCATAAAAAAAAAGATGTTATTATCAATAAAACCAAGCATTGGTTGGTGCTCCAAAATTCCAGCTAAAAAGTAAAAAAACCACCAAATTACCCTTTTCTACCCTTCTTTTTCTTCCACTTTGCGCCAACCTTCAGAGTTGGGAGTGGAAGTTACAATAGTCATTTGATTCTCTGCCTCATTTGTAAATATTTCTTTATCATAATCAAAACTCTCTGATACATGAATTTGTTTGTGCCAGACACCTCTCTATCAGAGATAGTCTTATCATTTTGTTGTTGGTACTTTGTAGTCTTTGTTGCATTGGATGAGATCAAGGTCATCATTCCTACCTCCTCAACTTCTTGCTGCACAATGACTTCCTGGGAATTCTGATCTACATTATTTATATTTTTCTTTGGATTTTCTTCTTCCTCTACTTCAATATCTTGTGGAGTTGATAATTGCCAACCCTTTGGATTTTGATCTTGTCTCTTTTTTTTTTGTACTCTTTCTTTTGCTAGGGATAGGAATTTTGCAGATGCCAAGTTTGTATAAAAATACGACATCTGAATGTCGTATTTTCAAAATCTAATGACTGGGACACTGAATATTATTATGAATCAAGATAATATGTTTGGGAAAACATTTACTAAGGTCCACCTCTACGCATATCCTAACAAAAGTAAAAATTCCTTTTGTTACTCTGTCTAGATCCACCTTTAAGAACTTACCCAGTGAGTTGATGATTCCTTCTAAAACATTATGATGCTAGAAATTCAATGGGAGTTTATGAAATATGACCCATATTGGAATTTTGGATACCACCATGGTATTAGCATCAAAACCTGGAAACCATGGAATCATAAAAAGACCTGCACTACCCTAGAGCCATGGACCCTATTTTAAGGCATAATCCAAATCTTTATTAGCATCAAATTTTACAACAACAAAAAACCCTTGAACGCAAATGAATATCACAGTTTTCAGTCCAAGTGGAAAAACCCTACTGATAAAGGGCCTCTACCTTGGGCCATAAACCATTAAATCTGCATATAACTGCTTTAGAATGGAATTCAGAGTAAAGATCATTGACCTTTGGTATATTTACTGTCAAATTCAGCACATATTTCATTTGATCCACAATATAGGGTCAAGACATATTAAGTATATGATTACAATTTTTAGATGGTTCATCTCTTCCTTTTACTGCTTCCTTGAAAGAAACTGGACCTTTTTTGTTGCTAGGTCCAAGACATCCTTTGCTTAATTTCATGTTTAGGATGATAATTGAGTCACGCTTAATTCCATAGTCCTACAACCTGATCTCCTCTTACATTGATTTCCCTGCATAAATCAAACTTTGAAGATTTGTTGGAATACCTAACTTTTCTTGAATCTTCATCTTTAGATCTTGTACTTGGTCCTAAAAATAGAAAATATTAAGTATTACTTTCCAAAAATAGTAAATCACCTTGCATCAATTGGTAATCAAGTATTGTTGATGAAAAATCCCTTATGATCATCAATCAATCATAATATTTAAATTTTGACTTAATCATCAATATTATTATTATTATTATTAAAAAAAATTCAAGTCACTCAATCATGGCTCTCAATAATTTTCTCTTACACACTCATTATTGGCATGGCATACTCCTATTATACTCTCATTAGTTCTCTTAGATGCTCTTACACACAATTACATCACGTCGTAAAACATTCTCTTACACCCAATAAAAGCATGCCATAAAATATTCCTCTTACACACTCTTTAATGCATATGTTACACTCTCTCTTAAAATCATAAGTTACAAAGGTATGCATACCTCCTTAATGACATGATTTACACTCCTCTTGGCATGTGAATCACTCCTCCTTTATGGCATGGATTTGTTTATCCTCCTATATATACGTGCCTCATTCTTTCTCCCCTCAATACTTGTGCATTGTGAAAGAAGAATTCGAACTTGAGAGTTGGAGAAGATTGTGCGAGAGAGACTTGAAGAGTAAGCGAAAAACTTGCTCATCCAAGGTTGATTCAATGCTTTATTGTTTCAGCGTTGATTCATTTGAAGGGAAGGTTGATTCAGTGTGTGCATCTTCTTTTGCTACCAGTGATCTTCATGCTACAACTTGATCAGATTTGGGTGAACTTACTCTATCTCTTGATCTCTCATTGTACTTTATATCTTCGTTGAATAGTTGATTTATAATAAGAATAATCTGATTGGGTTTTCCCCTTGTGTGTTTTGCACTGGTCATTGGACCTAAATTCTCTATGTATCATTCTATCCTTAGTTGTCTTTTTTTGGATGGTGTTTTCATTGATGTCAACCCATGGAGTTGACTAGGTTTGAATTTGATTAAAAACACTAGCCATTGATTTCAAATGGTTAATGAACGCTTATTAGTAATTATCAGATTACATCAAGGTTGCAACTACACTGTTGGATGGTTGAAAACCCAAGTCCTAGGGTTTGTGTTCCCTGGACTGAGCATGTACCCTGAATTTGTCAAGGGTTTTTGAAGGGTAAAATAATTGATTTTGGGTTGTAGATCTATGTCATTATATTCTCCTCAAAAATATGTTTCTGTTGATATGTGGTATGCCCCGAGAGGCCTCCAGGTTTGCAATCTATTCACATTTAAAGTCAGAGAACCCCATCTATGGGCTAGAACCACATGAGGTAAACTATTGGTTAAAGTTATTAGTTATTTATAATATTATTGAAGTAATGAGGATGAATATTATTGAAATAAATATTCTAAATCATTTAATGTTCACTTGGAAAACCTTGTTCCAAACCTAGAGCCTAATTTATTCATTTAAGGCCAACAACTCTCTTCTCTTATGAAACAAGGAATTCATTATTAAATTGTTTTAAATTAGCTAAGGCCTTTTTGGATCCCTCGTTTTATCCTTTAACTATCACCTATGAAGCCTTTTCCTCAACTCTCTTAAGGATATATAATAAAGATTATTTTTAAAAGAAGAAAAGACCACATAAGGCTCACAACCTTCCTTACTTTGTACACAAGGCATAAATTAATTAATTTAAAATTCTTATGTCTTCAATATCTATTTCATGGAGCCCTTCCTAAATCTCCAACATTCACATTATATAACCTCTCCTAAGTCTATAAAAAGGAGTATTTACCTCCTCTCATATCCATGTACTACAACGGATTATCTTGTGAACATCTCTCTAAATTTTCTCGACCACCCTGACATAGACAATCTGAGGCAGGGTCAACGAATTATTATCTAAGAAAAGGCTCAGTATTCTAAGATGAAGTGTCTATCCTTCTTGGTATAAATTTATCTTTATCTTCCTTCAAACAATGAATTTTATCAAGGCTTTATGATTTGTTCCTTTATGTTTTTTGGCCCTCTATTAGGGCTTGTCTAGGGCACAAATTATTCAACAAAGAAAAGGTTTGGATCAAGGTTTATTTAGTTTTTCTTTTGTTAACAATTTATTGTAGGAACCTTGCTGATAATGAGGCAATATACTAGGACTCTTATGATGGTTGGTTGTTGTAAAATTTTGTCAAGATAAATGAATGTGTAGGGATAGTTTTAGGTCTGGTTAGGTCATGTGCAAAGTCTGTTTAGGGACTGCATTAGTTAGGACAATTTTGAAGGTTGGTTCTAGGACTGTCTTAGAGCTAATTAGAGGCATTGTTTAAAGATTGTTAGGCCATTGTTTTAGGTTGTTATGGTAGTGAAAGAAAGTTTGTTCTCTTATGGTTATCAATATATGATAGTAATTCACGCCACAATATCATTGTGTATAAGTTGAATAACTTCAATAACCAAAGACAATAACCCAATCATTGACTTTGAACATATTTTATTTATGTGATGTAATAGTGGTATATTCTAGGATCATGCACAACACTTTTACTTGAGTATAATGTCTTAAAATCGTCACTGTAGGTTTGTAACAAAAATGGTATTAAAGGCATATTACAATGACTAATGTAATATTCTATAGTGCAACCTCAACACATTAACAAGAAGCGCAACAACTAGACAAGGCATTGACATGACCAGTGAACTAACACTTAGCCATTGAAATAATGTCTTGATGATAGTGAGATAGACATATTTGCTTGACTTGATAAATGGCACATTAACCCTATGTATTAGTGCATGTGAATTTTCGTTAACAAAGAAACATTACAGTATTTTGGCCTATGGATTTGTAACAAGAGTACTTGTGTTTTTTGATTCTCTTCTACCATGACCATGAAAATTTATAGGACGTGACAGTGACCTGAATTGACAAGACTTTGGTATGACATTGTTTCTTGAAATATTGTAATTGTCCCCATTATAACAACTAGGTATGTGACCCATGACAACAGTTAATGAGATAGTGAGATTTGACTTGAAATTCACTATTGTGACATTTTCCTTAATGCCAAGTTAGGATTTGCATATAGTGGTACAATGTTAACTAGTGATGTGACTATATGTGATGGGACAACAAGTGACACATTGACATTGATATAATATCTTGACCTTGACTTGACATTCACATGAATTTGATATGACCTATTGACTTGACCCTTATATTGAAACAATAAGTTTACACTTAGTTGAAAAATGTCTTGACTTTGACTTTACTTGACTATGAAACTATATGATAGTGATACATTACTATTGAATTGACACCTAGATATGACATTGACAATGAGTGTACACCTTGACTATGACTTGACCTATATATTGCGGTGATAACCTAGGAACCTTTACTAGTGATGACCTAGGGTTTCGTGTTAAATTTTTCATAGGGCTACATTGATTTTCTTTGATAGTTGCATTTCTTCATAAACACATTAATTTCACCCCATATAATTATATCATTATTCAGATTACACTATTAACCATTAGAATATGCAACTATGTAGAAATAACAATAATATCATCATCATCTATGCAACAGACCATAAAGGAACAAAGGAGGAAAATCATGCACACATAGAGACACCAGGATTAGTCTAAGACCAGGGAAAACCCCACTGTGGGGAAAACGCTTGCAAATTATTCTTCTTAGATCGTCATTAAATGATTCAAAAAACAAGAGTACAATGATCCATTGATCCATATCTTCATAATTCAGTAAAACAACTAGCATATGCATAATATAACCATAAACATACTTTTGCTGAAGTATCTTGATTTTGTGAACTGTAATGTATTGTCAATGCATGTAGCATACTTTTGAACACTACTATCACTGAGTGGAAACTTCATAGAATTGTAGATGCATCTTTGAGGGCTCGATATGCAGTGGAAATATACAAAAAAGATCTACAAATCTGCAGATCTAAAACACAGATCCAATGTATCATTGAAGCCAACTGAAATCAACTATAAAATCCTAGATATGAATCGAGGATGCTACCAAAAAACTAAATGCGAGCATCTGTGATTGTGCGAGTGAAACACTACGCGTGAAACTGGGGTTGATCAAGCCCAAATCTACTCAAAAATCCCTTAGCTACACCCATAGCACTCTGTGCCTATGGGTATGGGTCCTTGGTTGCAGGCATAACACACTTTTCATGCGGCTATGACCCATATAAGCTTGATATAGCCCTAAATCCCTAGCCACTACCTTTTCATTCTGTGCCTGCGAATATGACACCTTGGTTGTAGGCATAACACACTGTGCATGCGGCTAGAGCCTGGTTTCTCCAGTTCTGTGCCTGCGGCTAGAGCCTATTTTCGCCAGTTCTATGCCTGCAGCTAGAGCCTGGTTTTGCTAGTTCTGTGCTTGCGGCTAGAGCTTGGTTTCACCAGTTCTATGCCTACGACCAGAATAGATAACCCTAATTTTTGTGCGAGCTTCGAACCTATGATTTCGGACCCTGCGCGAACTCTTTCTTTCGAACCTGTGTGAGCCAAAATAGAATGGACGAAGCACAACAAAGAATGCAAATAGAAGATCACTTGAGAAAGCGTAAGAATGAGCTTGAGGTCACTTCTATTTATAAGCTTTTGTGTGGGTCCACTTGGGGTTAAGGCCGGCTTGACTAATTCCACATGTGGTTAGGCCGACCCATTCCATTATACATTACTAAATAAAATAATTCAAAATTTAACTTCCGCTTAACCGATTGGGGCGATCTATAGGTCGATTTTGGTCGTCTCGAAAAGAGGAATCTAATACAATTATAATATTGAAAATATGAGTTGTCCAAAGTGGAATTTTACCATAGTTGCATAATTTTAACACTCCCTCTCAGCGAGGTAGAATTCCACCTGCCAATATATGTTCATCGATCGGTATGTCATTATGGTATCTTCACGTATCATCATTGATTATCTCTGTCATGTAGTCAACATGCTCTGAACCTTTCTCATAACAAATCATCATTGTACTTCTCATGCTTATTCTTTCTCATTCTTAATTATTTCTATTCATATGTTGAACATTCTCGGATCTAGAAGAAGAAGAATATGTCATCAAAGGGTAGCTTAGGCTACCACCCTTCATCCATCAGGATACCATTCAAAATCTCTTCTAGTGGGATACTACTTGAAATATCATCATAAATCATCATCGGAGAGCATATCATCAAAGAACACATCTCGACTTGTAACCACATCTGGGAGAATGTCTCGACCCAGAATCGCATGGGGGAGTTATACATCTACAACTCCATATCAAGAAATATGATATCCAAATACGCAGGGGAGCCCATCTCAACCTTGGGATCATATCGGGGAGCTCAATCTCAACCTAGAACCACATAGGGTTATCTTAACCCATCCTATTGCCTACTGATCTTCCCATCAATGATCCTAAATAGTCATGTGGTAGAACACCTGCATAATAATCGACTTGGGTTGTACACCCCAAGTACACTCTCAACCTGTTGGCCAAATGAGGAGAGATATTCACAATAATACCTACTTGTGGGTATGATGCTAAGTAGGGTATACTCTGCAAAGACCAGACAAGGGAGTAGCATTCTCTGATCCTATGAAGATAGGGGAGAGACACATCTAACCCTATGGGAAAAAGATAGGGGTCATACCCTATTGTCCATAGTTCCCTCAACCCCAGGAGCCCTCTATCTCAATTCCTCACCCTGGGAGCTCAGTTAAGGAGGAAGAGTTGGCTCAGTGTCCTCGATCAATGTTGCTCTCATCATACTCAAACCTAGCATTTTATTGTCTCTATAGCAGTTGATTCTTGTTCATACATGAAATTAAATGAAATATTATCTTACAACATAAATAATCATATAAGATCACAAATGGATACCATAATCATCCTCCCTCTCAAGGAGGTGTCAATCACAATCCTAGGCTTGTCTTGAACAACTGCATTGTCTCAATATATGGAGAAATATCAGTCCCAACTATATATATGGGATTTTCTGACATCATAATGTATCCATGTCTTTTCTAGATCATGCTCAGACATCTCTCTAAGGAGCTTCTACATCCTGCCTCACAACTAGCCATGCTAGCAATATTGTATCCAACCTTAGTCGTGTTACAGACCTTTCATCCAAAATATCATGGCATATCTCATATTAAGGCAACATCCAAATGTGCTCATCAATAATAATCCCAAACATCATCAATACATTCATGAAACTACATATCATAGGAGAAATATCTCATCCTTTAAAATTAGAACATTTCATGCAGATATTTCAAGGGATATTTGGTGGAAACTCTGAATGAGGTAGCTCAATCATGAATTTAATCATGTTCTATAGACATCATATATAGATGGATTTTCAAGACGAAACATCAATTCTACATTCAACTGTTAGATGCCATATCAAGTTCAACAACATTTTAACTTTAAATCAGAGTGTTCAAGGATTTACATTTCCATTACACAAAGACATTTTTCAACAGTTTTGCAACATGGGATTTATTTCCCACATTCCAGAAATTGATTCAACATGCCATGATACATCATTTCAAGATTCAAAATCAATCTCCCTCTTACTTAGTTCGTCAGAGGCTCATCACCTGTCAAGGGTATACCATCAGAAGGTAAAATAAAAATAAAAATCAAGACTATGCCTTGGAACTCATCATCCTGACTTCGTAAGATAACTGTCAAATATGGAAAAATATGAACCGGGGAGCTTGCATCATGCAACGCTCTTTGGAAGCATAATTCCTTACCAAGCTAACATAATCATCCTTACATAAATCAAATTTGTGTCAACGAAGTTAGCTCATAAGAGTTTAGGATACATACAAAAACTATTATAAAAAACATTGATGTCATAGTATCAATTCTTTCAATCAGGTGACAGGTAGAGCTCATACCAATTATTGACTTCATTTACTGTCAAGCCATCAAGTTTGTCCTTTAACATGTAATTAAAATCCATTTCCATCACTGTATGCAAGTGCATACATCAAGGTTAAGTCGTGTAGGTTCCATATTCATACTGAAACACAACAACCATTGTCCTAGGAACAAGGAGGCCAATAAAAAACCATTTTACCGAATACTCACGTAAAACACTGAAGGTCACTATGCCCACATAATATTGTCATCAGGGAAAATAAATAGATCAAGTCCGAATAGAGAGATCTATAATCCAAAGACATGTCTTAATAATCAATTTAAGGTTCTAAAACACATCTCATCTGTATCAATCAGCCAAAAACATGTAGCACAAAATTCAAACATAATGACATATTCATATGAATGTCTCGGTCACTTGCAAACACAAGTTCGGTTCAAACATACAAACTTTTATTGTGGATAGATATTACTGATATTTGCAACACATTTGGAAAACTGACATCTTCCAGGTGGCCATATGATTTCATGCTCAATCCTTTATTTAATTTGATCAGAAAATTAACCCAACAACTTCAG
This sequence comes from Pinus albicaulis, assembly GCA_034641835.2. Lineage (NCBI taxonomy): Eukaryota > Viridiplantae > Streptophyta > Pinopsida > Pinales > Pinaceae > Pinus > Pinus albicaulis. Next base: position 35,056,817 of record CM076571.1, on the reverse strand, counting down.
AAATCAGTTTACAATAGCAAGACATGTCAGAGAGTACAAAATGATTTCCTTTACAAAACTTCAATTTTTTTCCTATCATGCATATTCACATCTATGGGCCTTCCTTTGTGCGAGTGAGGTTCATACCTTTTTTGTAGATCAACAATGCCAGATACTCATAAATCATAGTAGAATATGTAATTTAATTTTCAATCATGTCATCAAACTGTTTTTAATGAGTGTCATGCAACAATAGATCTGTTAGATCATAAACACATATCTATCATGATCGTCAACATCATGTCATCAACATCAAGGATTAGACTTGAAAGATCAGGGCAACAGGTAGATGTGATACCATATCTTATGAATGCAACAACAATACATCAAGTTAGGGCATTTAATTTCATTGTATGCCATAACCACAGGTAGTAGGAGATCTGGAATATAAATCTCATAGTTATACCTCTATCATCATGGTCACCAATACCATGATTATCACGATCAATAGGATCAAGTTAGGTTATAAATAAAAAAGAGTGTCAATCTCTCTTTTCATGCACTTTCATCATGCTTATCAAAAGCATTATCAATACCATATCAATGAGGTAATCTTCTATAAGAGATCCAACGTGACTTATGCATATAAGGTGTTAAGAGTATCATTTACTAGAGTTGGAATTAGGATAAAAAATAATGAATGTTAGCCAATCATCAAGTCATGTCACTATATCCAAAATAAAAAATAAATAGCCTTAGAAAATCAAGAAGATCTTCATGATCAAAATATTCAACACCAGGTGCACCATTTAATCACAGGAAACATAAATCAAAATCACTTTCATATTTATGATGGATACATTCTCAACATACCATAGGGCTTACCTAGCCATTCCATGTTATAGCTGAAACATACCATTATATCATGCACACCTTGTAGTATCCAAATACATGTGCACCTTCACATAGCAAACTTGTAGTGATTTTCATCTTTCCATCAAGTGCCTCTTTATCTTTTCTAGATCTAGCTTTCCTGTCCTGCATCTCAAATGATCCTAAAGAAGGATCCACTTATCACATATCATCAAGAAGGTTAGAAGAATCCAGGTACTCAAAATATACATGCAGGAAGTATAAGCAAATAATCATCATAATCAAATCCATATGCATAAACAAGAGTAAAGTCATAAGTCAAGGAATACTTATCTTCAGTGAGGGATGATCCTCTCCCTCTTGAACCAACCTTCAGGAGACATCCATAGAACACATAATAATGTTTCATTCAATTAACTTTATCAAAAAACAGGTCTACTAGAGACTATCCCATCAAGGTCTTCATCAAATCAAACCCAAGTGCTTGAGCATCTAGATCATGCTAGGGCTGTATACATCAAATCTTAAGTATTTACCTTAAACCAGGGTTTGTTAGGTCCCTATATTACTAGTATAGTCCCTTATTGTTATTTTTGTACCCCTTTAGTCCCCATATTGTTATTATTGTGCCCCATAATAGCCCACTATTGTTATTGTTGTTCCCTTACATTATTATTGTTAGGTCGGCTAGGATTATATTGTGACCCCATGGAATCATATATATCAAAATGAGGTTTTTTCATTTGTATGATCTGTGGAAGTTATGGTTTTTGCAGGCTCCCAAATTTTATCTCAAATAGGTGACCTTGGGAAAATCATCATAACTCTCTCTCTGAGCATCAGATTTGAATTCTATAAGAAGTGACCGAAATCATACGAATCATAGTTTCCCATGTATCGTTTTCATATCCCAAGGAGGGAAAAATGACACATGGCATGTCGTGCAAGTTCGCTATACTGAACCAATCCATAATTAGGTCATTGTGGGAGATTCAGCATAAATTTTCCTTGAAGAATCCAAATCGGATCAGACTTGTGGCATTGGAAAGAAGATTCATAGTGATACTAAAATACTGAAGATAAAACCTTGGGGATCCGTTATTACAGAGATAAATCAATTTCAATATCGAGCTCCTTAAAAGCAAGAAAAATGTGTGTATTGTTTTAAAAAAACTGCATAAGTCTTGTTTGAAAAATCAGTTTGAAGCGATTCCAAGGGAATATTGAAGCATATATATTAATATTGGGTTCAAAAATACCCCCTAAAAATAATTCAACACCCATTAAGCCCTCATAAGGCTCTACTATGACTCATGAAGAGGAAGAAGTGAAATATGATATATCAAAATTACGAGTCCAAGTGCAACAAATTTATCTCTCGCAAAGAGCGACAAAAAATGAGATGGAAGCTACGATGGATGGTTTGAAGAAAGGTGTGGAATATAATATGGTTTGAATAATGGCATGTAAGCTAAGATGGTTGGTGTGGAAGCTAAGATGGATGATTTGAAGAAATACGTTGAAGCTAAGATGGATGGTTTGAAGAATGACATGGAAGCTGAGATGGTTGGCATGGAAGATAAGATGGATGGCATGGAAGCTAAGTTTGATGGTATAGAAGGAAACATGGAAGATTTGAAGAAATACATGGAAGGTTTGAAGGAGGGTTTGGAAAAGTTGCTACAAGAAAATCTTTCTAATGGTGAAAAGGTAGCAGAGGAAACTCATGATGAGAACAAAAGAAATTTTAATAATGATTTCATAGACTCTAATGTTGGATTTAAGACTCACCATATTCCAAAGATAGATATGAGGAAGTTTGATGGCAAGGATCCGATAACATGGATACTACAAATGGAGCAATACTTTGAGCTCCATAATACACAAAACACACGAAAGGTACGTATTGCAACTTTATATTTAGAACAAAATCAATTTGTATGGTATCGATGGATTCATTCTTGTAAACCATTGGTCACTTGGTAAATTTTTACAGAGGAAATGATAACACATTATGAGGATACAAAGAGCAACACCTCTTTAGCCAATTGATAAATATCAAACAAAATGGTTCAATGACGATGCACATTGAGGACTTCCAAAAATTGAATATAAGGGTAAATAATATTCCAGAGGAACATAGGATTGATGTCTTCATAGGGACTCTAAAGGATAACATCCAACATAAGGTTCACCTTTGAGAACCTGATACATTGGATAAGGTATTCATGTTGGCAAGAAAAATTGAAAGAAATATTATGGTGACAAGGAAGTCTACCTCTCACAAATATAAAGATGGAAGTGTTTCTACTCCTAGACTTCCACAAACTACCAGGTTGACACCACAAAAATTGGAAGAAAAAATAGAAAAAGGGCTTTCCTATAGTTTTCATATCAAATACACTAAAGGTCATAAGTGTGCTGAGAAGAAATTATTTAACATATATTGTGAAGAGGAGGAAGAAAATGAACAAGAAACTTCAAAAGAAGAGGATATACACCAGGAACCAACCCTAGAGGAAGAAGAAATTAATCCGACCATATCCTGTAATGCATTGGCAGGAATTACCACTCCTCAAACTCTCAAGATAGAGAGACATATCAAGAAGAAAAATGTAATAGTGTTTATTGATTCGGGTAGTACCCATAATTTTATTCATTGTAAGGTAGCCAATGAATTGAATTGGTTCCTATACCTAGCGCTAGAGTGTCAAGTGATGGTGGAAAATAGAGGAACTATAAATTGCCATGGATAGTGCCATAATATCAAGCTAACCATGGGGGAATATGTATTGAATAGTCCAATGCTTTCCATTCCAATGGGTGGTGTTGATGTTGTATTAGGAGTACCATGGTTACAATCTTTGGGGATGGTAGCTTTTAATTTTCAGGAACTTTTCTTGAGAATATTTTTCGGAAGGAAAGGAAGTTGAATTTCGGGGTATCACAAGGAAGCCGAGAAATATAATAAGCTCTAATGTCATGAAAAATCTTCTGAAGAAAGAAAAATGAGGCGTAATTTCACAATTATGCTCACTAGAAGTTCCAATATCAAAATCATCTATTTCTCCAGATCTCCAAAAAGTCTTGGACAATCATTCCAAGGAGTTTGAAACTCCCAAAGGACTCCCACCAATTCGTGATCATGATCATGTTATGCATTTGATTCCAGGAAGTGTTCCTCCAAACATCAGGCCTTACATAGATCCTTATGTCCAAAAGAGCAAAATTGAATGTATGACTGTAGAAATGTTAGAGGCTAGTATAATTCAACCTAGTCAAGGTTCCTTCTCTGCTCCAACAGTATTGGTGCAAAAGAAGGATGGATCATGGTGCATGTGTCCGGATTATAGGGAGCTCCATAATCTCACTATTAAATATAAATTTCCCATTCATGTGATTGATGAATTAGTGGATGAATTACATGGAGCAATTTATTTCACCAAGTTGGATCTTCATTAGGATATCATCAAATTAGAATGAAGACTAAAGACATTCTGGAAACAACATTTCGAACTCATGAGGGTCATTATGAATTTTTGGTCATGCCTTTTTGCTATACCAATGCACCTTCTACATTTCAAGGGTTGATGAATTCCATTTTCAAACCCTTTCTTAGAAAAATTGTGTTAGTATTTCTTATGATATACTAATCTACAATAGGTCTTGGAAGGATCATGTTCAACATGTTGACAAGGTGCTTAAACTATTGGAGGATAAACAATTATATGAAAAAGCCTCCAAATGTTTCTTTGGAGTACAAGAGGTGGAATATCTGGGTCATTTTGTATCTCAAGAGGGTGTTAAGGTAGACCCTAACAAAATTAAAGCCATTAAGGAATGGAAAGTCCCCGCAACCATAAAGAAGTTGTGAGAATTTCTCGGGTTAACAGGGTATTATCGCAATTTTGTTAAGAATTATGGGAGAATAGTAGCACCTCTAACAACATTATTGAAGAAAGATTCATTTTCATGGACTCCTGAAGAAACTAAGGCCTTTCAACATCTTAAAGAGGCAATGTGCCAAGAATCAGTGTTAGCTACGCCAGAATTCAAAAAAAACTTTATTGTGGAAAGTGAGCCTCAGGAAATGGAATTGGTGTTGTTTTAATGCAAGAAGGAAGACCCATTTCTTTTGAAAGCCATCCAATCAAAGGAAAGTATTTACAGAAAGCTATTTATGAGAATGAAATGTTGACAATACTACATGCACTAAATAAATTTCAACCTTACCTAATGGGAAGACAATTCAAGGTAAAAATTGATCATGATAGTCTTAAATACTTTTTGTAACAAAGATTATATTCAGAAGAGCAACAAAAATGGGTCACAAAGATGTTGGGTTATGACTTTAAAATAATCTACATAAAAGAGAAGCTAAATGTTGTTGTAGATACACTCTCAAGAAAGGCTAAGTATGTGGAAGCATTGCTTTGTGCCATTTCTATTATCCAACCATATTGGATAATAGAAGCAAGGGAGGAATGGAAGAATGACGAAGAAGTGTGGACACTCATTCAAACGTTGCAACAAGATCCCAATACATCTGATACATTTAGTTGGAAAACGATTCCTTATGGTACAAAGATCACTTATATCTTTGTAAGAATTGCCAACTAAAACACAATATTCTTTTGGAATTGCACAACTCTCCCTTAGGAGGACACCTGGGATTTTTAAAAACTTATCACAGGGTCAAGAAATATATTTTTTGGTATGGCCTTAAATATGATATTCAAAATTTTGTGGCGGAATGTTTGGTTTTCCAGCAAAATAAATTCGATACAATTAAGACCCCGGGTCTGCTAAAAAATTTATCCATTCCAATTCAATGTTGGGAGGATGTTTCAATGAATTTTATCACAAGTTTACCTAAGTCCGAAGGAAAGAGTGTCCTCATGGTGGTAGTTGATAGACTTGCCAAGTATGCACAATTTTGTGCATTATCTCATCCATTTAAAGTGAGTACATTTTCTACTACATTTATTGAAATGATTGAAAAGCTACATGGAAATCCAAAGATTATTATAAGCGATAGAGATCCCATTTTCACTAGAAATTTTTGGACAGAATTATTATCTTGTTTGGGTACTCAACTAGCTCATAGCTGATCTTATCATCCTCAATTCGATGGCAAAAATGAGATAGTGAGCAAATGTTTGGAAGGTATAATGGGTTAATTGGCTACGTCCGGCGGAATGGTGGTATAATACTTCCGTCCATACTGCAGCAAAAATGACCCCATTTATGGCACTTTATGGATATCAGCCACTGTCCATCACATCATCTTTAAGAGAAAATTTGTTAGGTCCTTATATTACTAGTGTAGTCCCTTATTATTGTTAGTGTAGCCTCCTTATTGTTATTGTTGTACCCCTATAGCCCCCATATTGTTATTATTGTGCCCCATAAAAGCCACTATTTTTATTATTGTGCCCTTACATTATTATTGTTAGGTCAGCTAGGATTATATTGTGACCCCATGGGCTCCTATATATATAAAGGAGGTTTTTTCAATTGTATCATCAAAGTGGCTGATTTCTAAGGCGTTGATCTCTCTTTTCTTCTATTTTTGGAGCTGGTTTAATAACATTTGGTATCAGAGATTTGGATTCTAGGGTTTAGTTTCTTCAAATAGGTCATCGTGGAATTTGTGCTATAAGTTTTTTTCTATGAAGGTTCAGAAGATTAAAAAAAACCCATTTGCGAAGAAATATCGAGGAACGTCGTGTAAAAATTTCAGATCTTGGTTCACAATATGTTCGGAGATATCATCTATGGAAGTTAGGGTTTTTGCAGGCTCTCGAATTTCATCGCAAAGAGATGACCTTGGGAAAATCATCGTAACTCTCTCTTTGAGCATCAGATTGATATTATGTAAGATGTGTCAAAAATTACACAGACTGTAGTTTCCTGACTATCAATTTCAGAGCCAAAGGAGGAAACAGTGACATGTGGCACGTTGTACAAGTTCTCTCTACTGAACTAGTCCATAATTAGGTCATTATGGGAGATTGGGAATAAATTTGTCTTGAAGAATCCAAATTAGGTGAGACCCGTGGAATTGGAAAGAAGATTCAGAGGGATACTAATGGACTAAAGATAAAATATCAGGGATCGAAAATTACAAAGGTACATCCGTTTCAATATCAAGCTCCTCAAAAGAAAGAAAAAGGTGTGTATTTTTTTTTTCAAGTTGCATAAGTCTTGTTTGAAAAATCAGTTTGAAGTGATTCCAAGGGCATATTGAAGCATATATATCAGTATTGGGTTCCAAAATTCCCCCTAAAAATAATTCAACACCTATTAATCCCTCAGAAGGATATACTATGACTCATGAATACGAAAAAGTGAAACATGATATATCAAAATTACAAGAGAAAGTGCATCAAATTTCGCTCTCGAAAAAAGTAACCAAAAATGAAATGGATGGTTTGAATAAATGCATGGAAGCTAATATGAATGGCATGGAAGCTAAAATGTAAGGTTTGAAGAAAGGCATGGAAGCTAATATGAATGGCATGAAAGTTAAGATGAATGGTGTGGAAGCTAAGATGGATGGTTTACAAACTAGCATGGTTGGTGTTGTATCTTAAGAGACAATCCCTCCGGTTGTGAGAGGAATCAGTGCTTAAGACATTTTAAAAGTGTGTCACAGAAATGATTTTATCATGATGTCTTTGCTCTATCCCTCTGGAGACTAGTTTTCTAAAACCCTTAATGATCTGGAGTAATAAAATATTTCATAATGCCATTCACTGCTAATATCTAAATGAAAATGAGAACTACAGGGGAAACTCAAAGTAATATCCTGTAAACACAAAATCTACCACTTCTAAGTTTCAGAGGAAATTCATGGAGAGGGAGGAAACTTGAAATAATATGATGTAAACACAAAATCTATTACTTTTAAGTTTCAGAGAGAATTTGTGAAGGGAGAAGAGATGGAGTGAAGGAGTGAAAATTAAGGTTATTTAAATCTTACTCATAGATGTAATTAAGAGACCGGATGCTACATTAATTCTCTTCATTCAAAGAAGAAGGGACACAAAATGGCACAATAAACACGAATCACCATCAATAGTTGCAGGGAAATTATTGCTTCTTCATTTATCCATTATAAATATAAGTACAAAATGTAATCCCCAAGAGGTCCAGAACCCGGAACCTCTCTTCCCTCTTTCTCTCTTTCTTAAATACCAAAAAAGCAGTTTGCAACTGCTCGAGCTTCTTGAAACTCCTAAACTGCCTAAAATGTTAAACTACTTATTACATTGCAATCAAGGACACCATTGTAGCTTCGATCTTAACAAAGAAAACAAAATACACTTGGAATATAATCCTTTTGACTGAGTCTGATTTGTTGCTGACGTGTCTCCTTCTGTTTTGACTGTGATGTCCTAATAGTCTGCATAAACGCATCTCCACCTGAATCTGCCCATGATTTTTCATTTCGAACGTTGTCATCATGTCACCTGCTACTGGACACTGCCTCTTCTGTGCGTGCCTACTGTTTTTGGTCTTCTCTTCTACTTTGCTCTGCGTCGGGTCACTTACCCGAGTCTCTCTGTCGTGTTTTTCCTATTTCTTCATAAAATGGCACACAAACCTCATAAGCCCGTACTTGAAATCCTTTAGATTTCATCTTGGAACCACATCGCATCTGTGCCAACATCGCACTTCACATCTTACTGTCTTTAACTTTTCCTTAGAACTTATCTTTTAAAACTTGCGATGTGTGCTATGTGATCGGGTCCCAACGCATCACGAAACTACATTTTAAAAATTACCGTGGACCTGTGGGTTATGGCCCACATAAAATCCATTTACATACGCAACAGACTACAATACTAGAGTTTATTCAACATACATACGCACGCGATTAACAACTATTTAATTTAAAATAGATTGCACATAACTCAAACCACTTACATATACATGGAACAATGGTTGTAGGGTCCCACAATATTGTTACCAATCACGGTGCATCTCATATTGGCAAACTTACCATATAACTTAAATGGTAAACAGTACAAACACCAATGTGAAGTTGTGACATAATCTCCATTATAGATCTTCGCCAGATCTAACGCCCTCGCTGTACCGTCTCACACTGCCATCTCCAATCCTTGTCGCATTGCAACCAAAATACTTCACCTTGCGAAGTCTTAATGCTAAACTCTAAAATCGATGATGTGCGATATGCACTAGATCGCTATGCCAACACATGGCTCCTCCCTTTATCACATCACAAGTTTCAATTCTTACCGCATCGCAATTTATTTTGTTTAACTTGCGAAGTCCTTAACACATAAACTCAATAATCGCCGATGCGAAATTGCGCTATGCCGACACGTGGTTCCTATCCTTATCGCATCACAAGATATATTGTTTAAATTGTGATGTCATATCAGTCATCAGTCTCTTCCCCACCAGATCTGCGATTTCATCCTCGCCGTTTGATCACCTCCTTTGGAAATATTCTAAGTGTTATTGTCTTAGTCGATTTCTCTGCTTTCTACCGTCACTACTCTGCAACTCCTCTATCCTTCCTGAGCTTTATTCAGTCTTTAAAAGTGTTGATCTCTCCTGAGCTTGTTCTCCTATTTGTTATTCACTCCAACTTGGGATTATCACGCTTTCTGCACGCCTTACTCACTATTTCAATCCAGAATATAGACCACCATTATGTATTACATCTATGAATCTAGAATTCGTGATTTGTTTCTTACTCGACCTGTAAGAGCATATTACAATTATTCTTGAAATTTTAACAACCGTTCCTCAATAAACTTGAATTTCTTAGAACCTCTCTTGACTTTTAGCTGAGTTGAATTAGGCTACAACAGATGGCATGGAAGCTAATATCAATGGTATAGAATAAAAAATGAAAGACAACATGGAAGACATGAAGAATGATATAAAAGCAGACATGGAAGGTTTGAAGGAAGGTTTCACAAAGTTGATACAAAAAATATTCCTAATGGCGAAAAGATAGTAGAGGAAACTCATGATGAGAAAAAAATAAATGTTAATCGTGATTTCATAAACTGTTAGGTCCCTATATTACTAGTATAGTCCCTTATTTTTGTTAGTGTAACCCCCTTATTGTTATTATTGTACCCCTCTAACCCCCATATTGTTATTATTGTTCCCTTAAATTATTATTGTTAGGTCGGCTAGGATTACATTGTGGCCCCATGGACTCCTATATATAGGAAGGAGGTTTTATAATTTGTATCATCCAAGAATTGTTCATTCATGTAATGTATTGGAGGTTTCCCCCTTGAAGTGGCTTATTTCTAAGGCATTGATATCTCTTTTCTTCTATTTTTGGAGCTGGTTTCACAACATTTGGTATTAGAGCTTTGGATTCTAGGGTTTCGCTACTCCAAACAGGTCATCGTGGAATTTCTCTCTAATTTATTTTCTATGAAGGTTCAGAATCTGAATTTGTTAGTGTGCGAAGCCAAAATCCTTAGGAACATCGTCACAAAATTTCAGAGCTTGGTTCGCAATATTTTTGGAGATATTATCTGTGGAATTTAGGTCATTTTGCAGGCTCCTGAATTTAACATAAACAGGTCATCGTGGAATTTGCGCTATAATGTTTTTTTATGAAGGTTAAGAAGCTGAAAGGTTTAGAGTGAGAATTTGAAATCCTGAGGAACATCGTCGCAAAATTTCAGATCTTGGTTCGCAACATTTTTGGAGATGGGATCTATGGAAGTTAGGGCTTTTTAAGGCTTCTGAATTTCATCTCAAATAGGTGACCGCAGAAAAATCTTCATAGCTCTCTCTTTGAGCATCAGATTGGAATGCTATAAAAAGTGGCCGCAAGTACACAGAACGTAGTTTTCCATCTATCAATTTTATATTCAAAGGAGGAAACAGTGACACGTGGAAAGTCATACAAGTTTTCTCTACTGAACCAGTCCATAATTGGGTCATTGTGGGAGATTAGACATAACTTTGTCTTGAAGAATCCAAATCAGATTAGACATGTGGCATTTGAAAGAAGCGTCATAGGGATACTACAGGGCCGAATTTCAGATATTGAGGATCCGAAATTATAGAGATAATTCAATTTAATATCTAGCTCCTCAAAAGCAAGTAAAAGGTGTGTATTTTTTTTTTTCGAATTGCATAAGTCTTGTTTGAAGAATCAAGTTGAATTGATTCCAAGGGCATATTGTAGAATATATATCAGTATTGGATTCTAAAATGGCCCCTAAAAAGAATTCAACACCGATTAAGCCTTTAGAAGGCTCTACTATGACTCATGAAGACGAAGAATGGCAACATGACATATAAAAATTACAAGAGCAAGTGCAACAAATTTCACTCTCGCAAAGAGAAGAAAAAAATGAAATGGAAGTTTTGAAGAAAGGTGTGGAAACTAAGATGGATGGTTTGAAGAAATGCATGGAAGCTAAGATGAATGGTTTGGAAGCTAAGATGGATGGCATAGAAGTGGGTATGGAAGCTAAGATGGATGACATGGAAGCTAAGATCGATGAAAAAATGAAAGACAACATGGAAAACATGAAGAATTATCTAAAAGTAGACATAGAAGGTTTGGCAAAGTTGATACAAGAAATTTTTCCTAATGGTGAAAAGATAGTAGAGGAAACTCATGATGAGAAAAAAAAAATGTTAATCGTGATTTCATAAACTCTCATTTTGGAGGGAAGAACCACCATATTCCAAAAATGGATATGAGGAAGTTTGATGGAAAGGATCCTGTAACATGGATACTATAGATGGAGAAATATTTTGATCTCAATAATGTGCAAAACACACAAAAGCAATAGCTGTAACTTATAAGTATTTAGAACAAAATACATTTGTATGGTATCGATGGCTTTGCTCCCGTAAAAAAATTGTCACTTGGTCAATTTTTATGGAGGAAATGATAGCACATTATGAGGATACAAAGAGCAACACCTTCTTTAGCCAATTGATAAATCTAAAAAAAAGGGTTTGGTGGGGGAGCACATTGAGGACTTCCAAAAATTGAATATAAGGGTAACTGATATTCCAGAGGAACACAAGATTGATCTCTTCATAGGTACTTTAAAGGATAACATCCAACAGGAAGTTCTTGACATTTTGGAGCCCTCGTATTAGTGTACGAATATGATTTTCACGTAAAAATTGAATAAAATTATACACAAGGAAGCCTACCACCGCCTCTATAAAGAGGGAAGTGCAGCTATACCCGCATTTCTAACTTACAAGCAGCTGACACCACAACAATTGGAAGAAAAAAGAGAAAAAGGGATTTGCTACAGTTGTGATAGAAAATACACTAAAGGTCATAAGTGTGTCGAGAAGAAATTATTTTACATAGATTATGAAGAGAAGGAAGAAAATGAACAAGAAACCCCAAAAGAAGAGGATATACGCCAGCAACCAACCCTAGAGAATGAATAAATGAGTCTGACCATATCGTGTAATGCATTGGCAGGAATTACCACTCCTCAAACTCTCAAGATAGAAGGACATATCAAGAAGAAAATGATAATAGTGTTGATTGATTCGTGTAGTACCCATAATTTTATTCATTGTAAGGTAGCTAAGGAATTTAATTGCTTCCTGTAGCTAGCACCAGAATGTCAAGTGATGGTTGAAAATGGAGGAACTATAAATTTATCCAGAAAATTCCATAATATCAAGCTAACCATGGGGGAATACGTATTGAATAGTCCAATGCTTTCCATTCCAATGGGAGGTGTTGATGTTGTACTAGGAGTACACATACACAATATTTGGGGATGAAGAAATCTCTAATTTTCTAAGAACTTTTCTTGAAATTTTTTCCTAAGGAAGGGAAGTCAATTACTAGGTGCACGGTGCAGTGGAAGCTTTGGAAATATAATAGTTTACATGTCATGACAAAGCTTCTAAAGAAAGAACAACAAGGCGTAATTGCACAATTATGCTCACTAGAAGTTCCAACATCAAAATCATCTATTTATTCAGATCTCCAAAAAGTCTTGGACAATCATTCCAAGGGGTTTGAAACTCCCAAAGGACTCCCACCTATTCGTGATCATGATCATGCTATTCATTTGATTCCAGGAAGTGTTCCTCCAAACATTAAGCCTTATAGATATCCTTATGTCCAAAAGAGCGAAATTGAACGTATGATTGCAGAAATGTTAGAGGCTGGTATAATTCAACCTAGTCAAAGTTCTTTCTCTGCTCCTGTAGTATTGGTACACAAGAAGGATGGATCATGGCGCATGTGTTCGGATTATAGGGAGCTCAATAAGATCACCATTAAAGATAAATTTCCCATTCCTGTGATTGATGAATTATTGGATGAATTACATGGAGCAATTTATTTTACCAAGTTGGATCTTCGTTCAGGATATCATCAAATTAGAATGAAGACTAAAGATATTCAAAAAACAACATTTCAAACTCATGAGGGTCATTATGAATTTTTGGTCATGCCTTTTGGCCTTACCAATGCACCTTCTACATTTCAAGGGTTGATGAATTCCATTTTCAAATCCTTCCTTAGAAAATTTGTGCTAGTATTTTTTGATGATATACTAATCTACAACAGGTCTTGGAAGGATCATGTTGAACATGTTGACAGGGTGCTCAAACTATTGCAGGAGAAACAATTAGATGCAAAAACATCCAAATGTTTCTTTGGAGTACAAGAGGTGGAATATCTGGGTCATATTGTATCTCACGAGGGTGTTAAGGTAGACCCTAACAAAATTAAAGCTATTAAGGAATGGAAAGTCCCCACAACCATAAAGCAGTTGCGAGGATTTCTCGGGTTAACAGGGTATTATAGCAAGTTTGTTAAGAATTATGGGAGAATAACAGCACCTCTAACAACATTATTGAAGAAAGATGCATTTTCATGGACTCCTGAAGCAACTAAGGCCTTTGAACATCTTAAAGAGGCAATGTGCCTAGCACCGATCTTAGCTATGCCAGATTTCACAAAAACCTTTATTGTGGAATGTGATGCCTCAGGAAATGGAATTGGTGTTGTTTTAATGCAAGAAGGAAGACCCATTGCTTTTGAAAGTCATCCAATCAAAGGAAAGTATTTACAGAAACCTATTTATGAGAAGGAAATGTTAGCAATACTGCATGCACTAAAGAAATGGCGAACTTACCTAATGGGAAGACACTTCAAGGTAAAAAACTGATCATGATAGTCTTAAACACTTTTTGGAACAAAGACTATCTTCAGAAGAGCAGCAAAAATGGGTCACAAAGATGTTGGGTTATGACTTTGAAATAATCTACAAAAAGGGAAGCTAAATGTTGTTGCAGATGCACTCTCAAGAAAGAATGAAGAGGTGGAAGCATTGCTTTGTGCCATTTCTATTATCCAACCAGATTGGATAACCGAAGCAAGAGATGAATGGAAGAAGGACAAATATGTATGGACACTCATTCAAAAGTTTCAGCAAGATCCTAGTACATCTGATACATTTAGTTGGAAAAATGATTCCTTATGGTACAAAGATCGCTTATATCTTTGTAAGAATTCCCAACTAAACAAAAGATTCTTCTGGAATTGCACACTTCTCCTTTAGGAGGACACTCAGGATTTTTAAAAACTTACCACAGGGTGAAGAAAGAATTTTTTTGGGATGGCCTTAAATCTGATATTCAAAAGTTTGTGGCGGAATGTTTGGTTTGCCAACAGAATAAATTTGAGACAATTAAGACCCCGAGACTTCTACAACCTTTATCCATTCCAAGTCAACGTTGGGAGGAGATTTCAATGGATTTTATCACAGGTTTACCTAAGTCCGAAGGAAAGAGTGTCATCATGGTGGTAGTTGATAGACTTACCAAATATGCACACTTTTGTGCATTATCTCATCCATTTAAAGCAAGTACAATTGCTACTACATTTATGGACACAATTCAAAAGCTACATGGAAACCCAAGGGTTATTGTGAGCGACAGAGATCCCATTTTTAACGGAAATTTTTGGACGGAGTTATTTTCTTGTTTGGGTACTCAATTAGCTCATAGCTCATCTTATCATCCTCAATCCGATGGTCAAACCGAGATAGTAAATAAATGTTTGGAAGGATATCTTCGTTGTTTTGTATCTGATAAACAAACACAATGGGTCAAGTGGTTACCTCTCGCCGAATGGTGGTATAACACTTCCTTCCATACTGCAGCAAAAATGACCCCATTTATGGCACTTTATGGATATCATCCACCATCCATCACATCATCTTTAAGGGAAAATTCGAAGGTTCAAGCAGTGGAAGATCACATCGAGCATCAGCAAGAAGTTCTCCAACTCTTAAAGGATAACCCGAATTTGGCACAAAATCGAATGAAACAACAGGCAGATCAACATCGCAGCGAGAGAAGTTTTGATGTAGGAGATTGGGTATTTTTACGGCTACAACCATACAAACAAATTTCCCTCAAGCAAGCTAAGAAGGATGATAAATTATCGCCAAAGTACTATGGTCCTTACAAGGTGTTGCAAAAGATTGGTACTATGGCATACAAATTGGAGCTTCCTGCTTCTTCGCGAGTACATCCAGTTTTCCATGTTTCATGCTTAAAGAAGGTTATAGGTGAAAATATTCCATTTCAAACAATATTGCCAGAACTTGACGAGGATGGAAAAATCATATTGGAACCTGAAGTGGTCACCGAAACAAGAACTCGACAACTACGGAATCGATCAATTTCAGAGTATCTCATCAAGTGGAAGAACTTACCCACTGAAGATTCTACATGGGAGGATGAGAATTTTATACAGAAGCACCCAGAGCTACTCAAACGTTGAGGACAACACTTTTTTGAAGGAGAGGGGCATGTTAGGTCCCTATATTACTAGTATAGTCCCTTATTGTTATTATTGTACCCTTGTAACCCCCATATTGTTATTATTGTGCCCTTAAATTATTATTGTTAGGTCGGCTAGGATTACAATGTGGCCCCATGGACTCCTATATATAGAAAGGAGGTTTTATAATTTGTATCATCCAAGAATTGTTTATTCATGTAATGTATTGGAGGTTTCCCCATCGAAGTGGCTTATTTCTAAGGCGTTGATATCTCTTTTCTTCTATTTTTGGAGCTGGTTTCACAACATAAACTCTAATGTTGGATTGAAGACCCACCATAGTCAAAATATTGATATGAGGAATTTTGATGGCAAGGATCCTGTAACATGGATACTATAGATGGAGCAATATTTTGATCTCAATAATGTGCAAAACACACAAAATGTACGCATTGCAACTTTATATTTAGAACAAAATACATTTGTATGGTATCAATGGCTTTGCTCCCATAAACAAATTGCCACTTGGTCAATTTTTATGGAGGAAATGATAGCATATTATGAGGATACAAAGAGAAACACCTTCTTTTGCCAATTGATAAATATCAAACAAAATGGTTCAGTGGTGGAGCACATTGAGGACTTCAAAAATTGAATATAAGGGTAACTGATATTCTTGAGGAACACAGGAATGATGTCTTCATAGGGACTTTAAAGGATAACATCCAACATGAGGTTCACCTTTGGGAACCTAATCGGGTCCCATCGCATCATGAAACTACATTTTAAACATTACTGTGGACCTGTGGGTTATGGCTCACATAAAATCCCTTTACATATGCAGCAGGCTACAATACTGGAGTTTATTCAACATACATACGCACGCGATTAAAAACGTTTTACTTTAAAACAGATCACACATAACTCAAACCACTTACATATGTTGGAAATGTTGTCATTGATGGCAAAGGAATTGGAAAATATAGGAACAACATCTAAACTATCTATAAGGCAAAAGAGAAAAGGTAATAGATTGAAAGAAAAATTGAATATCTAGCCAAGATTTGTATATGTTAAATGAAGAACTGTGGAATTGTGCTAAGTATGGTTGAGTAAATCTGGAATATATATCTGGAATATATATGACCTGTGTAGAGGATACCTTCGGTGCCCGGAGAGGAATGAAATCATTTTTGCAGAGTTAGGGATATGTGTATTATATGTGTATTGACTGATGTAATTCTTGTGTGGAATCCCATGAACCTCCGTGTGAATAATATCTGTAATGGAGTCGAATGATGTCCTGTGTAATTGGAAGTGGCAAAGAAGGAGCATCTGAACAAAAACAAGGAAACGTAGCAGAGAACAAAGGTTAGCAGAGAAGAACAGAGGAAGAGTGCATTTACAGAGAGACAGAGTACTACAGAGGCACTCCTCTGTACGAAAAGATCATCGGGCTTGTGCTACCGCAGTTAACAACAGTCGTCGATCTATGGTCAGCTCCCGATGGGCGGGTCAACAGTGGGGGCACCACTTTGGTTAATCATCGGACTGTTTATACCCCCGCAGTACCATTGATCTTCCACAAATCTAATCGGACAAATACAAAAGCGCGTCGGAACCTGGAGTAGAAGGACGGAACCACGAAAAGTGAACAGTAATGGGGGTTTATGGTTTTCATCACACCGCTTTCAAAGGGCAAGCGGTATTCAAGAGGTGGGGAGAGATTCCATAGAACGGGCGACACACGTCCTTGTACGATTTTACAAAACCGCTTTTCACTATGCGCCATCGCACGTTATAGTTCGACCCAGGACGCCCAAGGATATCGTTGAGCGTCGTTGATCTGGGAAGGGGTCATCGGACGGTTGTCATTTGTTGAAGATGCGTGAAGATTAACACAGATACGGTGGACCATCACACATTAACAATCGGCATCGGAGGTCGAGCGATATGACTATACGCTGTTGATCTGGAAGTTTGCTAATCTAACGGTGATCGGACGCTGGACTTGCGCGAAGTTTACTGTGGTACGATGGGCTTATTGGATTGGATATTGACTATGTATGTGGGCCCGGGGTCAAAGGTTTATCATGAGATTAATTTATTTAGAAGCATTGGATATTTCTATAAAATCCAAAGGGTTAATATTTAGACATAAAGCTTGGGAATTCAAAAGTTGTAAACATATTTATTTTTCAATTTCTTTAAAATTGATAAATAAAAATTAAAAAGAGATAAAAATCCCCGTGGGATAAAATAAAAGGAATACTGACAGAGGAATACCATTAGCGGTTCGTGGTTTTTGACTCATGGTTTTAACAGAGGAAAAACTATATAAGGAGAAGGAAAAATAGAGAATTAGGGGTGCATTGTAAGGGTTCTGAATAAAATTTCTCAAAAGAATATCTGTATGGGCGAGCTCTGTTCTTAACTGATAAATCTGAAACTACGATGCACCCATCAATATAATGATCTGATGATGATGAATCTCTGGTTTGAATGACGGACGAAATCATGAAGAACTGATGTGAGTATACAGAAAATAAATAAATCTGGTGATCAACAAGGTATGTCGTATGGAAACTGATGAAGCATGGTCCGCAGTGGTGCTGAGGGTCGAAGCCTTTAGAGAGGGGGTTGTAGCTCCCTTCCAGTGGTAGCTGGTAAATGAGAGCAGGGGGTAGTAGCTCCCTTCCAGGAGAGGCTGGTAAATGAGAGAAGGTTGTAGCCTTTTGCAGGTGGGTGCCTACATGTTGGTATAAGTCTGCACCAGCATTTAATATAAGAAGTTTTCTCTATAATAAATATTGAAGACTGAGATTATAGCAGCGGTGGTTTTCTCCCGAATTGGGTTTCCACCTTAAAATCCTGGTGTTCATATGTGTTGTTTATGTTTGATGGTTTGATATGTTATTTTTGTTCATGCTTAATGCTTATCTGATGCAATGCTCTAAGTAAAGACATAATAAGATATCTGGACATACATGTTGGATGCAGTTCTGTACCATATGGTTTTAATAGAAAGAAAAGAAAAATTGTTTAGCCCTAAATACTGATTCACCCCCCCCCCTTCTCAGTATTTTTCCCAACAATTGGTATCAGAGCAGGTCCTTCTGAAAAAGCTTAGCCGCTAGAAGGAAGATCAAGAAAGATGAGCAATCAAGATGGAACAACATTTATCAGGTCTTCGCTCTTTAACGGAAACAATTTAATCTTCTGGAAAACAAGGATGAGATCCTATCTTCAGTCTCTGGGAGCAGAGGTATGGGAAATTTTTGAACAAGGATATCAATATCCAGCTGCAGTACCAACAGATCCAACGGAAAGAAAGAATTATGAAACAAATGCAAAGGCGGTCAATGCTCTATTGGGAAGTCTAACTGAATCAGAATTTGTCAAAGTGATGCAGCTGAATACAGCCAAGGAAATATGGGACAAAATCATTCTAAGTTATGAAGGTGATGCAAAGGTAAAAAGTGCTAAACTCCAAACTCTCAGAATTCAATATGAGAATCTAAAAATGGATAATGAGGAAAGCATTACCGATTTATTTTTATGTCTTGATGATATTGTAAATCGTATGAGAAATCTGGGAGAAACAATAACCGAATCTACCTTGGTTGAGAAAGTCTGAAGATCACTAACGACAAAATTTGAGTCAAAAGTTTCTGCTCTTGAAGAAAAGTAGGATCTTCAAAATCTTACTGTGGTACAACTTCATGGCATACTAACTACATATGAAATGAGAAGAGGAGGACCATCTGAAGTCAAAGAAGAATTCTTTAGAACTTCTACAAAAGGGAAGGAGGTACAAAAAACAGAAGGATCAGGATATATCTCAGAAGAAGATGAGATAAACTTTGTAAAGAAACTTCAACTTGGCACAGGACGGTTCAGAGGTAAGCTTCCTTTCAAATGTTTTGATTGTGGAAGAGTTGGTCATTATGTTGCTAAGTGTCCTTATAAAGAAACACATAAAAAGGGGAAGGAAGTAGCAAGAAGGAATAAGAATTGTTTTAGCACTAGAAATAGTTACTATACTCATGAAGACAGTGATGGGTTATCTGATAGTGAGGAAGAATGTGAACAAGATCTTAGACTTCTCATGGCATTTGAAAAAGAATCTAGAGAAGAAAAGGATACTTTTGTGGATGCTCTAGAAGAAAGTGATTTTCTTGATGAAAACAATAAACTCAAAATCTGCTTAGAAGAGAGTAAAATAACCATAGAAACTATGAAAAATCAGCTTGAAGAAAAGGAGAAACACAATGAGAAATTAGAGTGTGAAGTAGTAAGTTTAAGAAAAGAACTTGAGAAAGTAAAGACTCTGAATCTTAGATTTGCTAAAGGATCTGAAACCTTAGATGATATTATCAAGGTACAACGTTCTCCTCTTATAAAGACAGGTCTTGGATATATTGGAGAATCTTCTTAGGCTTCAGCACCAAATTATCTAAAAGCAGTTACAGCTGGTTTACAACATGATGCCACTCAGCAAGGGAATAAAGAATCTTTACAGGTAAAGCATGATCATCTCAATTCAAAGAACACTAACATGAATGTCTTTCAAAGAAACACCAATCAACAGGTAAATTCATGGAGGAGATTTTATGATCGCAGAAATTTCTTCTTCAATGGGAAATGTTTCTCATGTCACAATTTTGGTCATAAAGCTGTTCAATGTGTAGCATATAAAACTATCATGACAAGAGAAGCAAGAAAGAAAATGATTGATATTGAAACAAAAGGGAATACGTATAACAACTTTTCTCCTCTTCAAAATGAAGTTGAATGTGCTTATTGCAATAACTTTGGCCATGAAGAATCTGAATGCAGGAGCAAAGTTTAGCCAAAAGAACATGTTCCTTCAAGCTCCAAAGTATGGAAAAAGAAGGAATTATAGGTTGAAAATTGTGGCATAGAGTTGTTTGCAGATGATGAAGAAAACCAATGGTACATTGATAATGGATGCTCAAGACACATGACAGGTGATAAAACCAAACTTCTTGCATATAGTGCTCTAGAAAAAGAAAAGAATGTTACATTTGGAAATGATACTCCTACAGTCATTAAGGGAAAAGGTTCTGTTTTTCTAAAAGAAAAGGTGAAAGCTAATGAAGTCATGTATGTGGATGGACTAAAGCATATCTTTTTAAGTGTAAGTCAAATGTGTGATCAAGGAACTGAAGTTGTCTTTAGTTCAAAAGAATGTGTGGTACGTGATCTTGATACATGTAAAACAATTATAAAAGGAAAAAGAACTCCAAGAAACCTGTATATATTAAAGAACTGCAAAGAACAATGTTATTTGAGTAAATCTTCAGAAAATTGGCTATGGCATAGAAGGTTGGGGCATCTGAGCTTCTCTCAAATCAACAAATCAAACAGACTTAAAGCTGTTCGTGATCTTCCCAATATTACTCTACCTGAAAATATCATATGCAAAACTTGCCAATTCGGTAAGCAAACCAGAGTACAATTTAATGCCAAGGAAGGATCATCAAGTAAGCCTCTTGAACTCATTCATACTAAAATATGTGGACCTATGAAGAAAAAGTCACCACGTGGTGAAGAATATTATATCTTATTCATTGATGTCTCTAGAATGTGTTGGATTGGGCTGCTTAAACACAAAGATGAAGCATTTGAGAAATTTCAGATCTTCAAAGCACTAGTTGAGAATGAATTAGATCTAAAAATAAAGTGTCTTAGATCTGATCGAGGAGGAGAATATACATCCAATGAATTCCTTGAATTCTATGAACAACATGGCATAAAATGACAGTTCTCTGTAGCTGGCACTCCTCAACAGAATAGTGTTGCAGAAAGAATGAACAGAACAGTTCAAAAAATGGCTAGAGCTATGCTTGATGATTCCGGAACACCTAACACATTTTGGGGAGAAGCAGCACATACAGCAGTAAACATTCTCAACAAAGCACATGTTCATGTAAATAGTGATAAAACTCCATATGAACTCTGGTATGGTAATTCTCCCACTATAAAGCATTTTAGAATTTTTGGGAGCAAGTGCTTTATCAAGAATAATGATGAAAAACTTGGCAAGTTTGAACCCAGAGCAGATGAAGGAATATTTCTTGGTTACTCCTCTAGGAGTAAGGCATATAAATGTTACAATAAAAGACTTCGAAAGATTTTTGAATGTATTGATGTTGTTATTGATGAGTCTCCTGCAGCTCCAAAAGAAGAAAAGCAAAAAACAGATGAAGATGATGATGACACATATCCTTGTACATCAAATAGTAATGATACAAATAGTGAACCCAGTGAAGAACCTGAAGATGATTTGTCTGAAAAGGCTCCATCCAGATATGTTCAAAAGAATCATCCAGAATCTCAAATTTTGGGAGAAAAGGGATCAGGTGTACAAACAAGAAGGACTCTTGTGGGATCTTCTAGCAATCTAGCATTTCTGTCCACTATTGAACCTCACAGTGTTAGTCAAGCTAGCAAAGATGAATGGTGGATTCAAGCCATGAATGAAGAGCTTGATCAAATTGAAAAGAATCACACTTGGGAATTAGTACCAAGACCTCATGACAAAAATGTCATTGGAACTAAATGGATATTCAAAAAAAAGTTAAATGAGAATGGAGATGTTATAAGAAATAAATCTAGACTTGTTTGCAAGGGGTATGCTAAACAAGAAGGTATAGACTTTGAAGAAACCTTTTCTCCTGTAGCCAGACTTGAAGCCATAAGAATGTTTCTTGCTTTTTCAAGCTTCCAAAAAATCAAAGTTTATCAAATGGATGTTAAATATGCTTTTCTCAATGGTGATCTAGAAGAAGAAGTTTATATAGAACAACCAGAAGGATTCATTTTGGGAAATGATGAAAAAATTGTTTGTAGACTTAAAAAGGCTCTATATGGTCTCAAACAAGCTCCAAGGGCATGGTACTATCGTCTTGACAAATATCTTCATCAACAAGGATTTTCAAAAGGGTCTGCTGATAGCAACCTATACACAAAAACTGAAAATGGAAAACTATTGATTGTGGTTGTATATGTTGATGATATCATTTTTGGAAGTAATAAAGAATCTATGAGTCAGAAATTTGCTTCTGATATGCAGCAAGAATTTGAAATGTCTTTGCTTGGGGAACTAACATTCTTTCTTGGCTTGCAAGTGCAACAAGCAACAGATGGCATATTCTTATCACAAGAAAAATACCTCAAGCAAATCCTGAAGAAGTATGGCATGGAAGACTGCAAACTTGTAAGTACACCAATGATAACCGGATGTAATCTCAGTTCTAATGATGATTCCCCCACGGTGAATCAACCTGAATACATATCTATGATAGGAAGTCTACTCTATCTCACTGGGACAAGACCAGACATCATGCATGCAGTTGGGATTGTTGGACGATTCCAAGCTAATCCAAAAGAGTCTCATCTTCAGGCTGTGAAAAGAATATTCAAATATCTACAAGGAACTTAAGACTTTGGACTATGGTATCCAAAGAATGCTGATCTTACTCTTCATGCATACACTGATGCAGATTGGGCTAGAAGTGTTGATGATTGGAAAAGCACTAGTGGTGGTGCATTCTTTATGGGGCCCCGGTTAGTATCTTGGTTTAGCAAGAAGCAAAGCTCCATTTCCTTATCTACAGCAGAAGCAGAATATGTGGCTGCAGCATCATGTTTCACTCAACTTCTCTGGATGATGCAAACCCTACAAGACTTTCAAATCAAATGTTCACCTCCTATCTCCATTATGTGTGATAATACAAGTGCCATCGGTATCTCAAAGAATCCTGTTATGCATTCCAAGACCAAGCACATTCCCATCAAATATCACTTCTTACGTGAACAAGTGCTCGAACAAAAGGTGAAATTGGAGTATGTTTCTTCCAAAGAACAAGTTGCTGATATATTTACCAAACCACTACCCAGGGAAGCATTCAAATATCTCAAATAGAAACTAGGAGTAGTCTCTGCCATGTAGAGGATCAGGTCTACTTAAATACAGAAGATTAAATTGGCTGTGAGGTGTTGTTGGGCTTCTATGAATGCTCAGGCTAAGGGGGAGCATTGGTCATATGAAAAGGATGAATTTTTGGTCATATTCTGGTTTGAAGATGTAGCAAGATCTCAGGGGGAGCATGGCATTATCGGTTCAAAGGATCTTGATCAAAATATTTGCCATTGATGTCAAAGGGGGAGGAAAAGCAACAAAGGGCTTCTATAAGGCCATCAGAGGAAGAATATTGCCATCAATGCCAAAGGGGGAGATTGTTGGAAATGTTGTCATTGATGGCAAAGGAATTGGCAAAGATAGGAACAACATCTAAACTATCCATAAGGAAAAAGAGACAAGGTAGTAGATTGAAGGACAAATTGAATATCTAGCCAAGATTTGTATATGTTAAATGAAGAACTGTGGAATTGTGCTAAGTATGGTTGAGTAAATTTGGAATATATATCTGGAATATATATGACCTGTGTAGAGGATACCTTCGGTGCCCGGAGAGGAATGAAATCATTGTTGCAGAGTTAGGGATATGTGTATTATATGTGTATTGACTGATGTAATTCTTGTGTGGAATCCCCTGAACCTCTGTGTGAATAATCTCTGTAATGGAGTCGAATGATGTCCTGTGTAATTGGAAGTGGCAAATAAGGAGCATCTGAATAGAAACAAGGCAACGTAGCAGAGAACAAAGGTTAGCAGAGAAGAACAGAGGAAGAGTGCATTTACAGAGAGACAGAGTACTGTGGAGGCACTCCTCTGTATGAAAAGATCATCGGGCTTGTGTTACCGCAGTTAACAACAACCGTCGATCTATGGTCAGCGCCCGATGGGCGGGTCAACAGTGGGGGCACCACTTTGGTTAATCATCGGACTGTTTGTACCCCCGCAGTACCATTGATCTTCCACAAATATAATCGGACAAATACAAAAGCGCGTCGGAACCTGGAGTAGAAGGACGAAACCACGAAAAGTGAACAGTAAAGGGGGTTTATGGTTTTCATCGCACCACTTTCAACGGGCAAGTGGTATTCAAGAGGTGGGGAGTGATTCCATAGAATGGGTGACACGCGTCCCTGTACGATTTTACAAAACCGCTTTTCACTATGCGCCATCGCACGCTATAGTTCGACCTAGGATGCCCAACGATATTGTTGAGAGCCGTTGATCTGGGAAGGGGTCATCAGATGGTTGTCATTTGTTGAAGATGCGCGAAGATTAACACAGATACGGCGGACCATCGCACGTTAACGTTCGACATCGGAGGTCGAGTGATATGAATATACGCCGTTGATCTGGAAGCTTGCTAATCTAACGGTGATCGGACGCTGGACTTGCGCGAAGTTCACTGTGGTACGATGGGCTTATTGGATTGGCTATTGACTATGTATGTGGGCCCGGGGTCAAAGGTTTATCGTGAGATTAATTTATTTAGAAGCATTGGATATTTCTATAAAATCCGAAGGGTTAATCTTTAGACATAAAGCTTGGGAATTCAAAAGTTGTAAACATATTTATTTGTCAATTTCTTTAAAATTGATAAATAAAAATTAAAAAGAGATAAAAAGCCCCGTGGAATAAAATAAAAGGAATATTGACAGAGGAATACCATTAGCGGTTCGTCGTTTTTGACTCATGGTTTTAACAAAGGCAAAACTATATAAGGAGAAGGAAAAATAGATAATTAGGGGTGCATTGTAAGGGTTGTGAATAAAATTTCTCAAAAGAATATCTGTATGGGCGAGCTCTGTTCTTAACTGATAAATCTGAAACTACTATGCACCCATCAATATAATGATCTGATGATGATGAATCTCTGGTTTGAATGACGGACGAAATCATGAAGAACTGATGTGAGTATACAGAAAATAAATAAATCTGGTGATCAAAAAGGTATGTCGTATGGAAAATGATGAAGCATGGTCTGTAGTGGTGCTGAGGGTCGAAGCCTTCAGAGAGGGGGTTGTAGCTCCCTTCCAGTGGTAGCTGATAAACGAGAGCAGGGGGTAGTAGCTCCCTTCCAGGAGAGGCTGGTAAACGAGAGAAGGTTGTAGCCTTCTGCAGGTGGGTGCCTGCGTGCTGGTATAAGTCTACACCAGCATATAATGTAAGAATTTTTCTCTATAATAAATATTGAAGAATGAGATTACAGTAGCGGTGGTTTTCTCCCGAATTGGGTTTCCACCTTAAAATCCTGGTGTTCATATGTGTTTTTTATGTTTGATGGTTTGATCTGTTATTTCTATTCATGCTTAATGCTTATCTGATGTAATGCTCTAAGTAAAGACATAATAAGATATTTGGACATACATGTTGGATGCAGTTTTGTACCATATGGTTTTAATAGAAAGAAAAGAAAAATTGTTTAGCCCTAAATACTAATTCACCCCCCCCCCCTTCTCAGTATTTTTCCCAACAACATATATGTGGAACAGTGGTTGTAGGGTCCCACAATATGGTGACCAATCATGGTGCATCACATATCGACGAACTTAACATATAACGTAAATGGTAAACAATACAAATGCTGATGCGAAGTTGCGACGTAATCTCCATCGTAGATCTTCGCTAGATCTAATGGCCCTGCTGTACCGTATCACATTGCCATCTCCCATCCTTGTTGCATCGCAACCAAAATACTTTACCTTGTGAAGTCTTAATGCTAAGCTGTAAACCTGCCGATGTGTGATATGCACTGGATCGCTGTGCCAACACGTGGCTCCTCCCTTTATCACATCGCAAGTTTCAATTCTTACCGCATCGAAAGTTTTTTTTTTTTCAACTTGTGAAGTCCTTAACACATAAAATCAATAGTCGCCGATGCGAAATTGCGCTATTCTGACACATGGCTCCTATCCTCATCGCATTGCAAGATATATTGTTTAACTTGTGATGTCATCTTAGTCGTCGGTCTCTTCCCCATTAGATCTGTGATTCGATCCTCGCCATCCGATTGCCTCCTTTGGAAAAATTCTAAGTGTTTCTGTCTTAGTAGATTTCTCTTCTTTCTACCGTCGCCGCTTTGTAACTTCACTATCCTTCCTGAACCTTATTTAGTCTTTAAAAGCATTGATCTCTCCCGAGCTTGTTCTCCTATTTTTTATTCACTCCAACTTGGGATTATCACGCTTGCTGCACACCTTACTCACTATTTCAATCTGGAATATAGACCACCATTCTGTATTATGTCTCTGAATCCAGAATTCTTGATTTGTTTCTTACTCGACCTATAAGAGCATATTGTAGGTATTGTTGAAATTTTAACAACTGTTCCTAAATAAACTTGAATTTCTCAGAACCTCTCTTGAATTTTAGTTGAGTTGAATTAGGCTACGACATCTGGCTCCAATTGGGGACGACATTTTGGTAGGAAAGTGCTGAGAACTTGTAGATCAGTAGCCTTTATTGGGCATCGATTAAAGGAGCACTTATAGATCAGTAGCCTTTATTGGGCATGGAGTCAAAGAGCACTTGTATATTAACAAACTTTATTGAGCATGGATTCAATCCCAAATTGGATATGATCCAGTATGAAAACCTCCATAAAATTGCTACACTTTGGACTACTTCCTTTATTCTTAAACTAAAAATACTACAACTAAAAATGCTCAATTTTTGAGCTTATTTATGCACAACTCCTATCTATATACATGGTTGAACTCAATACGGTGAAGTCAACCTTCTAATGGCACCAATCCAACATCTGTGTGTTAGACTTAATGCCCCCATACTATGGAAATTTGAAAATCAAAACAGGGATGTACAATGAAAATTTTCCAGATACAGAGATTTTCACATACCCTTGCATAAATTCTTGTTGCTAATAAAAGAAAGTTGTCATATAGTCAGCCACTGGATCATATAACTGATGAGACCAAATTTCGGCTGCCTCATTTTCTTGAACATCTTGCTGATGTAGACTTCTTTGAACAGGGCAACTTCCTTCACTCTTTGACTCCTCAATTTGAGGTTGTATGTGAGAAGATTGATTGTTATTTTCTGCTGATAACCATTTATGCTGGAAAGATAAATCTAAGGTTTTTTCCTCATAATGCTGATGTTATTCATATAATGCAAATTCTTGACAAAAATATTCCCCCTCCTGCAAACACACCTGAGAAGCTCCATTAGTTTCTCCTCTATTCAAAAAATCATTAAAATTATGAAAATTGTAATGATCTTCTAGGCTTTCAGCATGTAGTTCAGTTGTTGCAAAAAATTTCTGACCATAATCCTTATAATGCTTTAATTCTTGTGTTTCATCAATACAATAATCCCCTGACCCATTTTGAAAATCCTTATTCATATCTGAATTTGTGTTTTCATGACAGGCCCTCTTGTCTTCAACAAAACTTGTTCTTTCAACATGACAGGAGAAATTTCTACAAGCCCACACATTATATTCGATTTCCTATGCATAAAGAAACATCAGCTCTAGAGTGCAAGGATTTCTCTCCTCGAGATAAAAAGTAGAAAGAGCCCTCAAATAGTAAACCATAGCCGTAACTTTAGGAGGCCGAATCTCTTTTGGCATGCTGAAATAAATTTGTTGAAACCTCCTATTAAAATCAACGATTGATTCATTTCTATGCCTCTGGATAGAATATATTCCAAAAGGTGTTTTTCATATGACTTATTCTCTTCCCAATATCCAAGAAATATATCTTGAAAACCTTTCCAGGAACTAATTGAACTTTGTTCCAAACACTGGAACCATTGCTGAGTACCCTACTTTAATGAATGAAAAAACATCCTTAAAGCCACATCTTCATAAATAATTTTAAATTTGTCTTGAAATTACTCAAATTCCAAGATATGTTGTTCAACTGAAATATCTTCCTCCCCTCTAGAAAAATTTAGCAAAAATTTGAATCCTTTTGAAGGATATTGATGGAGGATTGTGGGAAGCACCAAGGGTTTGAAAAATCACCTTGGTTCCAAGCTGGAAAGAAGCGGATTTCTTATTGGGTAGAATGTTTTCACCAAAGATGATGAATCCTCACCTTTATTCCCAGACTGTGACAAATTACCTTCAGGAATAGTAATGCAACAGCCATCTCTCCTTTCATATTTAAGAGATAAAGTTGTGTCAAGATCAATAATACAATCGGAAGAAAAATATTCTTTCTCCAATAAAGAATGTACATTTTGGGCCTTATAATCTTCTGAGAAAATAAAACAGGAAACAATCTTCTTGATATGTAAGGGAAAATAGACCACCAAACTCATAGTGAAAAATAAAACTTCCTTTAAAAGATTCAAACTCTGATATCTGTATTTTCCACGGTGCTTTCTCATTTCTTGCCCGCAGAATTCTTCATCTAATGAAACCTTCATCAATGGAGTCGAAAGGTGAATAATAAACAACCAAATTTGTATCTAAGTATTGTTCACCATTAAGAAATATGTTTCAATACTCAGGGAAAATTAACTTCGTGCCTTTGTCCTCGACAACGGTGCCAAAAAATGGTGTATCTTAAGAGACAATCCCTCCAGTTGTGAGAGGAATTAGTGCTTAAGACATTTTAAAAGTGTGTCACAGAAATGATTTTATCATGAGGTATTTGTTCTATCCCTATGGAGACTAGTTTTATAAAACCCTTAATGATCTGGAATAATAAAAGATTTCATAATGCCATTCACTGTTGATATCTGAATGAAAAGATGAACTGTAGGGGAAACTCAAATTAATATGTTGTAAACACAGAATCTACCACTTTTAAGTTTCAGAGGAAATTCATGGAGAGGGAGGAAACTTGAAATAATATGCTGTAAACACAGAATCTATTACTTTTAAGTTTCAGAGAGAATTTGTGAAGGGAGAAGAGATGGAGTGAAGGAGCACAAATTAAGGTTATTTAACTCTTACTTAGAGATGTAATTAAGAGACCAGATGCTACATTACTTCACTTAATTCAAAGAAGAAGGAACACAAAATTGCACAAGAAACACGAATCACCATCAATAGTTGCAGGAAACTTACTGCTTCTTCATTTACCCATCAGAAAAAGAAGTAAAAAATGTAATCCCCAAGAGGTCTAGAACCCGGAACCTCTCTTCCCTCTTTCTCTCTTCCTTAAATAAAGAAAAAATCATTTTGTAACTGCTCGAGCTTCTTGAAACTCCTAAATTGCCTAAACTGTTAAACTACTTATTACATTGCAATCGAAGACACCATTGTAGCTTCAATATTAACAAAGAAAACAAAATAAACTTGGAATATAATCCTTCTGCTGAGTCTGAT
The DNA here is from genome assembly GCA_034641835.2 of Pinus albicaulis. Lineage (NCBI taxonomy): Eukaryota > Viridiplantae > Streptophyta > Pinopsida > Pinales > Pinaceae > Pinus > Pinus albicaulis. Next base: position 35,026,916 of record CM076571.1, on the reverse strand, counting down.
TTGTTGTTGACGTGTCTCCTTCCGTTTCGGCTGCGATGTCCTAATATTCTGCATAAACGCATCTCCACCCGACTCTGGACATGCTTTTGGATTTCGAACGCTGTCATCATGTCACCTGCTACCCGACTCTGCCTCTTCTGTGCGTGCCTGCTATGTTTGGTCTTCTCTTCTCCTTTTATCTGCGTCGGGTCACTTACCTGAGTCTCTCTACCATGTTTTGCCTATTTCTTCATAAAATGGCGCACACACCTCTTAAGCCTAGACTCGAAATCCTTTAGATTTCATCTTGGAACCACATCGTGTCTGTGCCAACATCGCACTTTGCATTTTACTGTCTTTAAATTTTCCTTAGAACTTATATTTTAAAACTTGTGATGTGCGCTATGTGATCGGGTCCCACCGCATCATGAAACTGCATTTTAAACATTACCATGGAATTGTGGGTTATGG